>CAJHNH020008568.1:250000-347607 GCA_905116865.2 Candidula unifasciata | reverse complement strand
TCAGTGTTCCTGAAAGGGGTTTTGCCTTCTACAAAATCAGTGTCCTATTAGCAGTGGCTTGCCTATCTACAATTCATGTCCCCATGATGAGCGTGGGTTGCCTGTCTACTATATCATTCCCAATGATGGGCATAGTTGCCGGTCTACTATATCAGTGTATCCCTGAGAAAGGGGCTGCCTATCTACTAAATCAGTGTACCCATTATTGAGCATTGGCTTGCCTATCTACGGATATCAGTGTACCCATGATTGAGCAGTGGGTTTGCCTGTCTACTATGTCATTTAACCCTATGAGTGACCCAATGTTGAGTCAGTAGGTAGCCATTCTACTATTTATCCAGTATTGTATCCATGTTTACGCAGTAGGTTTCTATATACTGATATCAGTGTACCCATGATTGAGCAGTAGGTTTGCCTGTCTACTATATCAGTGTACCCATGATTGAGCAGTAGGTTCGCCTGTTCTACTATATCATTGTACCCATGATTTAGCATTAGGTGCTGCCTTGTCTATATATCAGTGTACCCATGCTTGAGCAGTGGGTTGCCTGTCTACTATATCAGTGTACCCATGGATTGAGCAGTAATGTTGCCTGTCTACTATATCAGTGTACCCATGATTGAGCAGTAGGTTGCCTGTCTACTATATCAGTATACCCATGATTGAGCAGTAGGTTGCCTATCTACTATATCAGTGTACCCATGATTGAGCAGTAGGTTGCCTATCTACTATATCAGTGTACCCATGATTGAGCAGTAGGTTGCCTATCTACTATATCAGTGTATCCATGATTGAGCAGTAGGTTGCCTGTCTACTATATCAGTGTACCCATGATTAAGCAGTAGGTTGCCTGTCTACTATATCAGTGTACTCATGATTAAGCAGTAGGTTGCCTGTCTACTATATCAGTGTACCCATGATTAAGCAGTAGGTTGCCTGTCTACTATATCAGTGTACCCATGATTAAGCAGTAGTGTAATGAATGGTTTTGTATGTGGTTCTCGTTGTCTAGGCGGTGTTCATGCGTGTGTGGTGGATGATATTCTGACACGCTTCACGTTACACACCTGGCACAAGCCGACACCGATGTGAGCTTACGAGACATTACTTTATTGACGTATTACAACTTACGACAAACAGAATCGTCCAGTCGATGTCTAATTGAACGCTTTCGTACACAACTCACGCAGCCTTTTAACGAAACAGTCTTCTGCAGGCATTCAAGCAACGATGAGTCCCCATGGATTCAAACACTGACGTTTGGACATCTCACACGCTGGCATGGTCGATCTCAGCTTAACATTTCGTCGGCAGGTCTCCTTTCTCCTCAGCAACTCACATAGACATTCGCACATTCAGACGCTCGTCCTCTCGCTCTAAACAGGTCGACACAAAAACTAAACTTGACACAGAGTCAAGTCTGACTTATACCACGGGTTCCTTTCACGTGACAAACACTTGGTGGTCCTTTACTTTTCCCGTGGCGACCTTGGGTCGCATCACCGTGGTCCCCGTGATAAATAGTGGTTAGTCACCTATCTCCAGATTCTTCGGTTTTAATCCAAGTATCTGGGCTATCTCGGTGTTTTCGGTCAGCTTTGGGCCTTCCCCCCCAACCATCCTAAACTGGGTCGAAAATATCCCCATTACATTCTCCCTTCCCCGTATAAAAAAAAAAGTTTACTTTTTTTTTTTTTTTCCCTCATTATCGTTAATGGATAGGAGTATATTTTATGTAATGCTTGGGTATTTTCACTGGTATCATGGGTAAAATTTATTCCACCCCTTTTGGTAATTCATGTTTTTCCTTGGAACTTTTATCAGTTGTCATGCCCAGTGAGTATTATGTGGCGTAATGGAATCAACACCCCAGGCAATACTCTTTCAATTGCGGAAGACCATAAAGGCTCTACGCGTTTCCCACCTCATCCCACAGTCTGTCAAACGACAGAAAATCACCCCAGGCACTACTCTTCCAAGTGCGGAAATCCATAACGGCTATGGAACAATAATGTAAAACCCGTAAAGTCCCACCCTTTGCCACTATACTCACCGAACATCCCACTGATGTTATTTCCATTGGATATTCATTTATTTTCCCTTATAGGTGATATGGATTTTATCTCCCCTACCTATAGTGATTTCCCAACAGTCTTTATTACATTTCTAATAATTATCTCCCTTTACATTTTCAAAAATATTACAATGTATCACTTAAATTTCCTGTATACATTTCAATTGTTGAGTGATATTATATATTCAAAACATTAAATAGCATATTTCATCGTCACAACTTTGCATTTTCAATTTTGAAATATTGTTTACATTTTGTATTTAATAAATATTCATATCTAATTCTAAACTATTTCGTCATGTCACCCTATGTCTATGTCCAGTATTCGTCACAATGACATGATATATACAATTTAAACAAAATATATATACATACATATAAATCATATGTGTCGATCAACAATAACATTTCAGATGAACATACATACTAGAATCAGACTTACAATCTTGACATTACATCAGGCAGGTGATTATGGATGCCTTTGATGTGCTGTATTTTAAATTTAAACTGTGCAATCAATAGAGCCCATCTGTACACTCTAGCGTTATTTGTTGACTCCATGGTCATCAATTTAGTAAGACCTAAATTGTCAGTTAATATAGTGAATTCTTTCCCTAACAAGTATTTTTGAAATTTCTTCAGACTCAGAACTAATGCTAATGCTTCTTTCTCAAATGTGCTGTACTTTTGCTGTGTAGATGTTAGTTTCTGTGACCAATATAAAACTGGAAGAAGAGTGTCTGTTTCTTTCTGTGCTAACATTGCAGCTATGGTGTGTCCACTAGCATCTGTCTGTAGAAAAAAATGTTTACTTGGATCTGGCTGTCTCAAGATTGGTGGTGTTGAAAACAAATGTTTAATTTTTTCTAAAATTGTGTCACAAGTTCCATTGAGTCATCTATCAGTAAAAGGGAAAATGATACTTGATGTTCCATAAAGTATCATTTTGTTAAAAAGGGGGGGAGTATGTGATGAGGTGCTGTACATGGTCTTCACGATTACATAGTGGCAAGCAGAAAGTCCGTGCAACAAGGGATAGCACGAGATACTTGTGCCTAGTCGAGGAAGCGAGGGAAACCCCGAGCTAGCCTCGTGGTCAGTCGATCATCAGAAGTCAGGGAAGAAGGTTGTAGTAATTGAAGATGTAGTTTATATGTCGCGAGAATGGTTAATGTTCGAATATGTCGCGAGTGATAGAATTGAGAATAATTGTTTAAGCATGTTGAACACATGGACCAGAATAAACTGACAGATTGTACAATGAAGCTGAGTGGCGTTAGTGTTGTCAACCCTAGACGTTAAAGTCGGTGTAAACCAAGGTTCTTTCCAAGCCAAACCAAGGTTCATGTCAAGTCTACGTCAAGGTTCTTTCCAAGTAAACCACGATTCATTCTAAGTTGAATCAGAATCATTCCAAGTGAAGCAGTAATTTATTACAAGTAGGTTGCCTGTCTACTATATCAGTGTATCCATGATTAAGCAGTAGGTTGCCTGTCTACTATATCAGTGTACCCATGATTGAGCAGTAGGTTGCCTGTCTACTATATCAGTGTATCCATGATTGAGCAGAGGTTGCCTGTCTACTATATCAGTGTATCCATGATTTAGCAGTAGGTTGCCTGTCTACTATATCAGTGTACCCATGATTGAGCAGTAGGTTGCCTGTCTACTATATCAGTGTACCCATGATTGAGCAGTAGGTTGCCTGTCTACTTTATCAGTGTACCCATGATTAAGCAGTATCTTGCCTATCTACTATATCAGTGTACCCATGATTGAGCAGTAGGTTGCCTGTCTACTATATCAGTGTACCCCATGATTGAGCAGTAGGTTGCCTGTCTACTATATCAGTATACCCCATGATTGAGCAGTAGGTTGCCTGTCTACTATATCAGTATACCCCATGATTGAGCAGTAGGTTGCCTGTATCTACTATATCAGTGTACCCATGATTGAGCAGTGAGTCGCCGTAAATACATCTTTGTAGCACTTACCAAGGCTCCCATCCATTGCCTCTTCAAAACCTGTTGCTGAAAGGCAGAACAGTACCAGAGAAGACGTTCTGTACAAGGTCTCATATATACAGTTGGGTCTAGTTCTATTCTTGCTAGGTGGCCAGATCACTTCATTGTCTACTGCACAAAGACATTCTAGTTTTATTGTTCTCAGGTTTTCCCAACTACTGCTTCATACTAAGTATAAAAAATGGATTGACTGCCCATTGTACATCTAAGAACAAGAAGGAAAAGAACAATTGTTGCACATGCACAATAATTCCTTGATTGTATTTAGATATGATCAGTCGGGCCTTGGGTCCAGAATTTGGCGGCAGCATTGGCTTCCTGTTTTATGTGGCCAATGTGCTGGGCTGTGCCCTGTATGTAGTTGGTTTTGTGGAAGGTGTTCTGCAGAATTTTGGGGAAGGAGGTAAGATATGATGTCAGAAAGACTAATATTTAAGACCAGTATGTATGTGTGTGGGGGTTAAGACTAGAATGTATGTGTGACTAGGGTTTAATTAAGATAAGTATGTGTGACTAGAGTTTAAGACCAGTATATGTGACTAGGCTTAATTAAGATCAGTATGTGTGACTAGGGTTTAATTGAGATAAGTATGTGTGACTAGGGTTTAAGACCAGTATATGTGACTAGAGCTTAATTAAGATCAGTATGTTTGACTAGGGTTTAAGACCAGTATGTGTAACTAGGGTTTAATTAAGATAAGTATGTGTGACTACAGTTTAAGACCAGTATATGTGACTAGAGCTTAATTAAGATCAATATGTGTGACTAGGATTTAGGACCAGTATGTGTGACTAGGGTTTAATTAAGATCAGTATGTGTGACTAGGGTTTAAGACCAGTATGTGTGACTAGGGTTTGAGGCCAGTATGTGTGACTAGGGTTAAGACCAGTATGTGTAACTCAGGTTGGAGACCAGTATGTATGACTCGGGTTGGAGACCAGTATATGTGACTAGGGTTTAAGATCAGCACATATAACTGGGTTTCAGTCAGTATGCACACCTTTGTTTCATCAGACCAGTATATGTGACTAGGGTTTAAGATCAGCACATATAACTGGGTTTCAGTCAGTATGCACACCTTTGTTTCATCATACTAGTATTTATGACCGGGTCTGAGTCTAGGGTGTGTGTGACTGAGTTTCAGGTCCATAGAATGAATCTGAGGTTTCAGAAACATTTTGTGACTAAAGTTTAAAAGTCTGTGGTCAGTATTGATATAGTTGTGATTGAAAATATGTCTCTGTATAATCCGTGATGGAGTTATGTTTGAAAAGATCTGTCTTTTTGTAATCCTGGATGGTTTTATGTTTGAAAAGATCTATTTTCTTGTAATCCTGGATGGTTTTATGTTTGAAAAGATCTGCTTCAGGTAATCCTTGATGGTGTTATATTTGAAAAAAATCTTGCATCAGGTAATCCTTGATACTGTTGTGTTTGAAAAAAATTGTCTTCTTGTAATCCTGGATGGTTTTATGTTTGAAAAGATCTGCTTCAGGTAATCCATGATGGTGTTATATTTGAAAAGATCTGCTTCAGGTAATCCATGATGGTGTTATATTTGAAAAGATCTGCTTCAGGTAATCCTTGATGGTGTTATATTTGAAAAGATCTGCTTCAGGTAATCCTTGATGGTGTTATATTTGAAAAAAATCTGTCTCTATGTAATCCTTGATGGTGTTATGTTTGAAACAATCTGTCTCTGTTTCATCCTTGATAGTGTTTCATTTAAAAAGATTAGTCTTGTGTTATTTTTGCAGGGAGCTTCATGTCTGATGGAGAGGGACTTCCAGTGACCTCTGAATGGTGGAGGTATTTGTACTCCACGGTCTCCCTGTTTATCTGTCTGCTCATCTGTATTGTTGGAGGTGGTTTGTTTGCCAAGACATCAGCGCTCATTCTTTTGGTAATTCTGTGCTCATGTTGCTTTAAATATCATGCATGTCTTTATTTCTTCAAATCCGCATGGAGCCAGATTTTTGTTCGAAATGATCTAAGCTCCCTGGGTGACCCTGCCTTAAATGGGTGAAAGGTAAAGTCCTGGGAAGTAAAGTGGCCAGCGTTATGTTGACCATCAAGGGCTGAATGGTCTATACAAATACGAGTCTAGCCTCATGTGGAAGATTGGCTAGTAAACAGCATCTTGTCTTGGAAGCTGAAATATTTTGGTCATATCAAGCGCCGTGGCAAATTGGAAAAAATAACAGCAAAGAGCAGAAGGCATGGTATCAGGAAGGAGGGGCAAGGGCTGACCAACATGAAGTTGGCACAGGATGTAAGTGACTCCTTGAATATGAAAGTACATGAGGTGGGAGAGAGATACCGATTTCTTTCAGGCATACCGTGATGAGAGCGACGTTCTGCAAACGACCTGCTACATGATGATGAATATGATGTGCCTCAAAGGCACGATGTGTAACTGTCATGTAAAAAAAATCTTTACTTTTTTGTTGTTTCAACTTATGTCTTTATTCACACCAGTAATTAGAGTCTCACAGTAAAAGATCATAGTAAATGGAGAGATATTAGCAGAAGTAACATGCTGCTCCTACCTTCAAGCTCCTACCTTTGAGCTCCTATCTTCAAGCTCCTACCTTCGTGCTCCTTTTTTTTCGAGCTCCTACCTTCGTGCTCCTACCTTCGAGCTCCTACCTTTGAGCTCCTACCTTCAAGCTCCTACCTTCGTTCTCCTACCTTCGAGCTCCTAAGTTCGTGCTCCTACCTTCGAGCTCCTACCTTTGACATGTAGGATGGCAGATGTGAAAAAGAAATATAAAAAAGTTAAGAGGAATGGCCAAAAATGTTTTCACAGTATGCAGAAAATATGGACATCACTTCAAGAGAGATAAGTTAGTTTCCTGTCCTTAACAGGACGTTGCAGAAACCACCCCAGCATTCTTTTGACTTCTGTTTTTTTTTTTTCTAGGCAAATTTTTACATTTAGGAATTTTCCATTGCTTTTAGAAGGAAAACAAATCACCTGCAGCTGGGATTGAACCCGGGACCCTGGCATTATGAAGCACATTCGCAATTCCTAAGCCACAAACGTCGACAGATAGATAAGCAACACATTACAAAATGAGAAATGTCAGATTACTATAAACTCGACCCTGCTGTTTCATGCAGATACGTGGACAATGAACAAAAATATAAAGTCAAATTGAGTCTCTGAAAGAGACCATTTATTTGAGTGCAGACTGCTGGTTTCCTGCCTCTTAGGCAGGTGCAATCCGACTTTGATGGAAACAGTCCTAATTAGTTGCTTTTTAGGAAATGCTTGTTGGAGGGGGGGGGGGGGGGGGGGGGGGAAGGGGGGGGTAGGTCTATTTGTGTTTTCCTCTCAGAATGTAGCCTCAGAACCACACAGGGATTGTAGAGAGCAGAAACCAATTTGTTTTGTGTGCACTGATGCTTTATTGACCATCTTTTGCAGGTGGTTGTACTGGTGACATTGTCAACCTTTGTCAGCTTTTTTGTTAAAAATTACCAAATTGAAGTCGCTTTGCCAAAAACCAACCATTATGCTTGGGGCAACAGAACCGATGCCCCAACAGGCAACTATACAGGCTTGCGTGCTGAGACATTCAGGGAAAATTTATTTCGTGAGTTTTCTCTCTTTTTTGTTCTTCTCTCTTTCACCCTTGCTCGCTCAGTCTCTGTCACATTCTTTGACTCTCTCACACAGTCTCTTTCTTCTCTCTCTCTCTCTCTCTCTCTCTCTCTCTCTCTCTCTCTCTCTCTCTCTCTCTCACCCTCTCTCTTTCCGGTTTTGCTCACTTTCTCACAAAGACACTTTCTCCCACTCAATCTTTATCACTTTTACACACGCTTTTTCTTCTTCTTGCTGACTCTTTTACAAGCTCTTTCACTCACTGTCTCCATTCCCTTCCTCATCTTTTCCTCTCTCCTTCTTTCTCTTTGTATTTGTGTGTACCAGACCAGGAAAACAATGCTCACACACATATTTCTTCAGCTTTAACCAAAAAGACTAGTTGCTTAGTCTGCTACAATGTATACACCCAGTCTGCTACACATGTATACCATTTACCCAGACTGCTACAATGTATACACCCAGTCTGCTACACATGTATACCATTTACCCAGACTGCTACACATGTATACCATTTACCCAGTCTGCTACACATGTAGTACCATTTACCCAGTCTGCTACACATGTGTACCATTTACCTAGTCTGCTACACATGTATACCATTTACCCAGTCTGCTACACATGTGTACCATTTACCCAGTCTGCTACACATGTATACCATTTACCAAGTCTGCTACACATGTATACCATTTACCCAGTCTGCTACACATGTATACCATTTACCCAGTCTGCTACAATGTATTACCCCAGACATGCTACACATGTATACCATTTTTACCCAGTCTGCTACACATGCCATTTACAGTCATGCTACACATGTACCATTTACCCAGTCTGTACACACATGTGTACCATTTACCCAGTCTGCTACACATGTATACCATTTACCCAGTCTGCTACACATGTATACCATTTACCCAGTCTGCTACACATGTATACCATTTACCCAGTCTGCTACACATGTATACCATTTACCCAGTCTTCTACACAAGTATACCATTTACACAGTCTTCTACATATGTATACCATTTACACAGTCTGCTACACATGTATACCATTTACCCACCATGCTACACATGTGTACAATTTACCCAGTCAGCTAGCCACACATGTATACCATTTACCCAGTCTGCTACACAAGTATACCATTTACCCAGTCTGCTACACATGTATACCATTTACCCAGACTGCTACACATGTATACCATTTACCCAGTCTGCTACACATGCTTTACCCATGTTCTACACATTTATACCACCCATCTTTACCATGTATACCATTTACTCAGTCCTTCTACACAAGTATACCAGTCTGCTACACATGTATTACCATTTACCCAGTCCATGCTACACACAAGTGTCTGCTATACCATGTTACCCCCAGTCTGCTACACATGCTACACATGTATACCATTTACCCAGTCTGCTACCATTACCATTTACCCAGTCTGCTAGCCACACAGACTATACACCATTTACCCAGTCTGCTACACATGTATACCATTTACCCAGTCTGCTCTACATGTTACCACATGTACACATGTACACCCGATTACTCAGTCTGCTACAAACATGTATGTCCGTCTGCTACACCCTGTATACACCATTTACCCAGACTGCTACACACATGTATACCATTTACCCAGTCTGCTACACATGTACACATACCCATTTACCCAGTCTGCTACTACACATTTACCTAGTCTGCTACACAAGTATACCATTTACCACAGTCAGCTACCCAGTCCACATGTTCACCAATTATATATACCATTTACCCAGTCTGCTACACATGAATACCATTTACCCAGTCTGCTACACATGTATACCATTTACCAAGTCTGCTACACATGTATACCATTTACCCAGTCTGCTACACATGTGTACCATTTACACAGTCTGCTACACATGTATACCATTTACCCAGTCTGCTACACATGTGTACCATTTACCCAGTCAGCTAGCCACAGTATACCATTTACCCAGTCTGCTACACATGTATACCATTTACCCTATCTGCTACACATGTATACCATTTACCCAGTCTGCTACACATGTATACCATTTACCCAGTCTGCTACACATGTACACCATTTACCCAGTCTGCTTAGAAAGTGTACCATTGGTGAATTTAGTGTTTCTGTAATACTGAGAGATAACTGGTGAATGTAATGTTTCTGTAATACTGACAGATAACTGGTGCATGTAATGTTTATGTAATACTGACAGATAACTGGTGTGTGTAGTGTTTCTGTAATAATGACAGATATCTGATGAATGTAATGTTTCTGTAATACTGACAGATAACTACACTGTAGACTACAGCACCGGCAATGTAATGAACTATGCAACAGTGTTTGCCATCTTGTTCAGTAGTGTCACTGGAATCCTGAACGGGGCAAATATGTCAGGTAGCCTTTGTGTCCATTTGTTCATAATCATCATCGTCATCATCATCATCACCATCATCATCTTCATCATCATTCATCTGCAGGTCCTTTAATGAATGTTGCTCTCATCATGGCATGCCTGAAAGACTCTCTTTCTCTAACACTAGGTGCTTTCTTAGCCATATAGCTCCAGCGTCTTGTATCCACCTTCAAGGATGTTGGCCTCTTCCTTACTTTCTAGAAACTGTACAAAAGGTTTGTGTGGCATTAAGGAATGTGTGGACGTCAAAAGAATATCAGTCTTTTGCCACTCGGTTCTAATGTCAGTTAATTTAACTACTGCTTTATAGAGATTTACACATTATGAGATGTTCTTATGTTTTTGAGGTAACAGTGTGTGACTTGATAACTGCATCACTTGGGCTCAAAGGCTTGCAGGGCATTGAGAAATGTGTCGACGTCAAAAGAATGTCAGTCTAATGCCACTTGGTTTTAATGTCAGTTAACTACTGCTTTATAGAATTTTACCCATAATGAGACATTGTTTTGTTTGTGAGGTAGCAATGTTTGACTTAACCTATCTTCCTCAGGTGAGCTCAAAGACCCATCCAAAGCCATCCCCAAGGGAACGATGTATGCTGTATTGTTTACTTTCTGCACTTACGTGGTTCTGTGCACACTTATAGCTGGCTCGTGCTCCAGGTCGGTGATCTTTCATGTTTTTATGTTTATCTTTGACTTGTTTTTTCCAATTTTTTTTTTCACTACTCTCTCGAATGTTATTACTGCTTATTTTCATATGAGATGATTTTGTTAAGTGGCTGTAGTGTGTCTGGAAATCATGCATGCTGTCTCCTATATGATGATCATCATCATGTGCCTTAGCTAGGAGCATAGGCTGTCGTGTCTGGTTATTTCACACGATCAATATAATCATTAATCAGGTCAGTGTGCTTGTCTCGCCCCCATCCATACGACCAAAACATCTATGTATTTATCTCTTTCCCTTCCTCTTGCTCTCTTTCCATCAATCTTGCCAGATGTTGCCTCGTTCTCAGATCCATTCCTTCTCACAACAGGTTCAGATGTCACTGACTTTCAGGTTTTGAGCTGGATTCTTGGGAACAAAATGCCATGGATGTGCAGGGGGAAGATCAGGAAGGCAATGGGAATAAAGGAAACAAATTTATCACAGAAAGGTTGAGAGTTGAGCATCTGAGAACAAGCTCACTAATTACATGTGATGGAACTATCCTGAAATCCCATGCTCTTATTGTGGTAGACTTTTCTGAACAGGGATGGGTCTTGCTAGTCACATTTGCCAAGAATGGGTCTTGCTAGTCACACTCGGGAGGGATGGGTCTTGCTAGTCACACTCGGGAGGGATGGGTCTTGCTAGTCACACTCGGGAGGGATGGGTCTTGCTAGTCACACTCGAGAGGGATGGGTCTTGCTAGTCACACTCGAGAGGGATGGGTCTTGCTAGTCACACTCGGGAGGGATGGGTCTTGCTAGTCACACACGAGAGGGATGGGTCTTGCTAGTTACACTCGAGAGGGATGGGTCTTGCTAGTCACACTCGAGAGGGATGGGTCTTGCTAGTCACACTCGAGAGGGATGGGTCTTGCTAGTCACATTTGCCAAGAATGGGTCTTGCTAGTCACACTCGGGAGGGATGGGTCTTGCTAGTCACACTCGAGAGGGATGGGTCTTGCTAGTCACACTCGAGAGGGATGGGTCTTGCTAGTCACACTCGAGAGGGATGGGTCTTGCTAGTCACACTCGAGAGGGATGGGTCTTGCTAGTCACACTCGAGAGGGATGGGTCTTGCTAGTCACACTCGAGAGGGATGGGTCTTGCTAGTCACACTTGAGAGGGATGGGTCTTGCTAGTCACACTCGAGAGGGATGGGTCTTGCTAGTCACACTTGAGAGGGATGGGTCTTGCTAGTCACACTCACCATGGATGGGTCTTGCTAGTCACACTCGCCATCACTGTGGGCTGTGATATCGCATGCCCCTCCATAGCAAAATGTAACACTGTCATCTGAAATGACAGAAAGGTGCCAGAAACTGTAGAAAGCACCTGATGAGATACAGCAAAATATGCCAGGTAATAAATTGTGGGCTGTCACTCAGTCTTTGAAGAAAAAAATTAGGGCTTTTGAACTGATATGCTACATAAAGGGTCTAAGATTAACCTGGACATCGACACCCTGCATGACCTGTGAACATCAAGGAAAACTGGCTCAGAAAAATCATCCTCTTCCCAAAGCTGGGATATTTTGGTCATGTCAAGTGCCGTGATGGATGGGAGAGAAAGGTGATGGAGGATGCAGTCTATGGGAAATAAGGCAGAGGTGGACCTCCACAAACATGGATACAGAAGATGCAACGGCTGTGAAAGCACCCATAGCTAGAGAAAGAGAGACTTATAGGCGTGCCGTGACGAGAGCGGCGTTCGTCAGTACATGATGATTGATGATGATGATGATGAATACATTGTTCTGTCTAATTAGTTTTGTCTTCTTTGTTTATGCTGACAGTTGATCCTGACAACTAACTGTGCGGGTTGTTTATGCAGGTACCTGCTGGTCAGTGACTACATCTTTCTACAACAGGTCAGTGTGTGGAAGCCTCTGGTGGTCATTGGCATATTTGCCTGCACCCTGTCTGCAGCTTTGGGAAATCTCATTGGTGGATCCAGAATCCTCCAAGCCCTGGGAAATGACCAGTTATACTGTAAGCATTGAACACTTGACAATTCCCCATGTGGGTTCTGGGGCCCCATTTGGGATGGGGGGGCATGTGGGGATAGATCTACTGCTCCCCCCCCACCCCCACTCCCCATAAAGCAAGTTGTAAGTCTACTGATTAGGGGTGTTTGGTTCAAAATCAGAGTGCATCTGCCTGAGAGATGAGGAACCAACAGTCTGCATACAAATAAAGCAGATCTGTAAAAAAAGATGTGCATGCAAACTCAAGTTTGGAACAAGAGTCCAGAAGTGGATGAACAACCAGAACTTTCCGCCGGAGTTTACAGCTGGTGAATGCTAAGAAGAGAAAACAGCTCTTTCAGTTATAAATAGAAATTAATAAAATGGACTCACCATGGGGTTCCGGTGTCCCACGCCTCTGGGGCTTCTTTTAAAAGCCGGGTTGATGTCATATTTTCCTCTAAGTGTCATTGATAGAGGTCATAGGGTCTCTGCATGAGTCAGGCAAAACATTCACCTGTGACTGCATGAGTCACTGCATGCATCAGGCAAAACAGTCACCTTTGACTGCATGAGTCAAGCAAAACAGTCACCTTTGACTGCATGAGTCAAGCAAAACAGTCACCTTTGACTGCATGAGTCAAGCAAAACAGTCACCTGTGACTGCATGAGTCACTGCTTGAGTCAGGCACAACAGTCACCTGTGACTCATGAGTCACTCAATACATATGTTTTTCTCTAAGTCCTGGGTATGTATTCCATGAAATGCTTCGCCATGTGTGTGTTTATTGATTCATATATCTTTAAATATTTTGGAGGGAAAAGGTAGATAATTGAGAAAAAAAATGTGAATTTATTAGTGACCTTTTTAAAATGTCCTTTAAGAACCAACCTGAGTACCTTTTGGCTGTTTTAAATTTCACTAGTCAATTCTACGTTCAGTAGTTTGCCATTACTTTCTGAATGATCTTGTCTGGATAGCACTTTTGAAACCAACACAAGGCAATCTGCTGTCAAATTGCCTATTGCTGGTGTTGAACCCGGCACTCAGAATTACAAAGCTCGTTTGCAACACCTGAGCCACTGACACCGACAAATTGCCGCAAGCCAACGTATCAAACATCAAGCTTCTCATTGTTGATTTCTTCATTAGGGTTCCTCCTCAAACCTGCCACCATGACTACAAAAAGCGGCAACCCCCTGATCAGTGTTTTCATGACTTGGTTTTTTGTTCAGGTGAGTGTGAGCAGAGTGTGGTTAACATTGTTAGAGCATGCATGTTATCCATTGCAACCTATGAATGTGAATTGTAGACTGTCTTGCAGTCATTAACTTTTTCATTCCCAAGAAACGGATCATGTGTTCATAGGTTCCCTCCTAGAAGCCCAGTGAACACAAGATGCGCCACTTTTATGTCTGTCTTGACTATCCCTTGGCCTCTGGTGCTAAACCCCCTGGGACTCAAAGAGTCAGGGGAAAAGGTAGCGTCTTTTTTTGTTTTTTGTTTGTTTTTTGTTTGGCGGTAAAAAATGCGCAGAATATTCGACCAAGAACAAAAAAAGAAATACTGACATGATAAAAGGAAGCATCTTATCTCGGAAACTGAAAAAGTTTGGCCATTTTAGATGCTATAGCAGATTGGAAAGAATTATAGCAGAAGACACAGTAACTGGGGCAGGGGTAGGCCAGCATGAAGATGGGCACAGTATGTAAGTGACACCTTGGGTAGAAAGGTGCATGAAGCAGGAAAGCTGGCGAGAGACCAAGTTTATTTCAGGCAGACGGTGATGAGACTGATGTTCTGCAAAGGAACTGTATATGGTGGTGGAGTGTAGGGGGGAACCAGTGGCGGGTCATGCATGTATATGAGTCTAATGTAACATAGTGACACTAATTATCAGCATAATGTAACGTACTGACACTTGAATGTCAGCATAATGTAACATTCAGACTTGTATGTCAGCTTAATGTAAAATTGACACTTGTTTGTCAGCTTAATGTAACATTGACACCTTTATGTCAGCTTAATGTAACATTGACACTTGTATATGAGCCTAATGTAACACAGTGACACTAATTATCAGCATAATGTAACGTATTGACACTTGAATGTCAGCATAATGTAACACATTGGCAGGTGTATGTAAGTGTAATGTAACATTGACACTTGTTTTATTTTCAACAGTTGATTCTGCTGATTGGATCCCTGAACGCAATAGCTCCAATTACCTCTGTTTTCTTCCTTTTATCGTATGCAGCTATCAATCTGGCATGCCTTGCCCTGGAACTGGCTTCTGCCCCCAATTTCAGGTAACCTGTTGTTGTAGTTTGTGTTGAAAAAGGCTCCGGCAGAAGTGTCCAGTTTTTCTTGAATGTGTGTGCGTTATTCTCCTAACCCTTCTTGAAACTTCTTAGTCACAGTTTGGCAGATTCATTTTTTTGATCATTACCTTGACTGCAGTCACACCCACTTTCTTCACTTTCAGGTAGACTGTTAGACTTCACTGACTATTGCTGGTGATGTCATTATTGAAAGATAAATACATTTCTGACATTGCTTTTGAACCTCTTCTGCGTGACTTTTTATTATAGCCCCAGTGTAAAATTGTTTATATGAACATTTGAATATGTAGTAACCTTTGTCACCTTTCCTTTGGAGTAAACTAGGCAGGCAGAGAGAGGGATCATGATGCATGGGCACCATATGGTCTCTGCAGCGCTGCCTAGGCTTTGTGCTGTGGAGAGGAGGATGCCTCCTCATAGCACAGGATAACACCTGTCTGGAAAGACAGAAAGGTGATGGAACAGTGCCGACATGTAGTAATACCATGACACACACATATTTGCATGTATGCACACATACAGAGAGAGGGAGTGAGGGGGAGAAAGAAAAGGAATAAAGAAACTTTTTTTTTTAAAGGGATGAGAAATGGGCATATTAAAGGCTGTCATAGAATTAAGAAATTTGAAGATGTCAAAAGAATTTAGGACTGTTAAATTCCAACATCAGTTCACTACTGCTGTATGGATTTGTAACATAGCTAGTTAGTTAGTTAACAAAGGATCAGTATTGCACATCAAAACCATTCAGTCCATAAGTACTCAGATCCCCTCAGTTAAAGTGACAATGTATTGACCGGCACTCATAGAAAGAAGTAGAAAGATAGAAGGACACACTAGACAACATAAAAGTCAAAAGCTGTAGTTGCCGTCACCTCAAACCTGTCACCTCATTTAAAGTGTGTGGTCTTTTTCTGATTGTGTTTTGAGTTAAAATATGTTTGCTTTATAGTTTTAGTTTGTGTGACATAATTCTTCTGTTCTTTCTGCAGGCCCACCTTTGTGTACTTCTCCTGGTACACCTGCCTCTCCGGACTCATTGGCTGCATGATCATGTGTTTCCTCATCTCCGCCGTCTACTCAAGCATCTCGCTGGTCATCATGCTGGTCCTGGCTATCATACTGCACTTCCGCTCGCTGCCCACCAGCTGGGGCTCCATCAGCCAGGCCATCATCTTCCATCAGGTGAATACTCATTGCAGATGTTTGGCAGTATTTGTGCGGCAAACATCGATCGGGGGCAGAAAAATGGATGAGGCTTCATTGCAGATGTTCGGCAGTATTTGTCCGGCAAACTTCGGCCAGGGGCAGAAAGAATGGATGAGGCTTTATTGCAGATGTTCAACAGTATTTGTTCGGCAAACTTTGGCCAGGGGCAGAAAGAATGGATGAGGCTTTATTGCAGAAACATGAGAGAGAAGCATGACTGAAGAGAGAGCTTGGCATATGACATTATCACATCCAACATAAAAATGGAGGTTGAGGCAGTAACTGTTGCATTTAGAGGGTGGAGAAAATCTCAAGCGCATATGTTGACATAGTATCAGATTTGCAAACCATGCAAGGAGCCACGTTTTCTCCATATGGAATGGGTCACTTTATTCCAGAGGTCACATGTTGTGTGAATCACGCAGATATTTTGCCCGGGCCATGTAGGCATGTGTGGGAATGAGCAGGCTGATAGGTTGGCTGGACTGACCCTACTTGAGGATGTACTGCAACTGCACAAGGCAGAGGCGATCTCTCGCCCATGGGAGGAGGTAATAAGTAAAATAGAAGATAATTGAACACCTGTATCTGGAGAGAATGATGCAGCGGAGTGTTTCTGTGGGCTGTGGGTGCCACTCAAGACTCGGGAGAAAGGTAAGAGGAGTGGTTAACCAGATGACAACGGGTGTCATCTGTATAGAGACTCTTTGTTTGAGGAGGGAGATGAAGTTAACATGGGCTTATCCTGAATGCTTTAATTTCATATCTTTTCCCAGATGAAAGGGGAGTTGCCGTGGCTAGTGTGCAGATCGGAAGGTCATGGGTTCATTCCATGGCAGAGCCGGACTTTAAAAAAAAAAATGACCTTGATTCCCAGGCCGACCCAGCCTTTAGTGGGTACCGGGTGCAGTCCCGGGAAGAAAAGTTGGCCGGCGTGATGCTGACCACATCACCCGTCTTGGGCCAATTGGTCTATAAAAGTATTGGTCTAGCCCTATATGCCCTTTACGCTTAAAGCTGTGGAAAAGGGTCCTTTTTTCCCTTACCCAGGTGAAACAGCAGGGAATGGATGGAGAGTGAGAAGCAACAATACAATCCATAATCTGTTTAAATTACCACTTATTACTGGAATCATAAAAGCTAATAGACTGCAGTAGTTGCTGCCAATGGAGAGAATGGCATATAACAGATGGTCATAAACTGCAAATACAAATGATTTGAATGGTAATAATAATAAGAAGAAGAACACAGGGGCGCATACACAGCAGGGGTCCACTGATTTTCAGTAGAAGGATCCCTCGTCGACAATTGGTTCGACGCATTACCTCCTATACAGTCACGGAGGGTGGGCCGACCTGGGTCATAAAGCCAGGCCTTGATCTTCTCCTGCTGCACTTATTTGTACTCTCGGACAGGGACAAGATGAAATTGTGACTATGCAACAGGTACTGTGAGATTTGAAGTTATGAAAGAAGACCACAAGTTGGACCAAGAAGACAGGGGAGAAATAATCAACCAGTAGACCTACATACACTTGGGGGGTAATCAGCTGGCAAGAGAAGGCTATCCAAAGTGATGAATAAAGGCAGCTGATACTGCAGCCATACACTTCAAGGGCTCTGAATGCTGGAGAAGAAGAAGATATGTCTTGTTATGATTTAGTAGCTCATTCTTGAGCCAGTGCTCGGTATGAAGACCGCCTCTGAACAGTACAAAGAGTACACAGTAGATCTTTACATGTGTTTTATAAATTATATAAATATAATTAATTATATTAAATTATAAATTCAATTATAATTATAAATATACATTTATGTTTTTAGAATTCTTGCCAAATGGCCCAATAGCCGGCTGACTGCTGCTTCTTCTACTTCTCTTCCACCTTGTACCTCAGCGAAGTGTCGGAGGAAGGTGTAACATTTGTTGATCAGTTCTGTCAAGAAAACTGTTAAGACTGAAGTTCATTTTTGTAAGGCTGTTTTTAATGCCATCACTCCATCTTTTCCGAGGTCTTCTATTTGCTCTATACCCGTTGTAACATTTTAGTGCGGCTCGCTGTGGCAGTACCAGATAGTACCAGTGCATTCTTGTTAGGTGTCCAAACCACTTCATTTGTTGTTCTTTGATGACCTGTAAGACTGGCTTTATTCCTAGCATTCGTCTGATTTCATGATTTCGTATTCTATCTTTCCTTGAAACTCCTGCAGCTCTTCTAAGGCATTTCATCTCTATTGTCACAATTTTATGTTCATTGGATGATGTAAGTGTCCATGTTTGGCACTGATAGCATAGCTGACTGCTGACACTCTGAAAGTTATTCCAGCTGGGTTTTGCTGATACAAATTCCCCATTTCTGGACTGGGTGTCCAAAAATTCTTTATTAGACCCTGTTCTCAAAAGTTTGTAGTAAAGGTTAATCTCTTTTAGCTATAGTGCAGGTTTCACAATAATTATTGTTAAAATAATGTGTTCATCTTAACTCTTTGAGTCCCAAGGAATGCATCATACGTTCATAGATTCATACCTAGAGGCCCATTGAACGCATGATGCGCCGATTTTACGTCTCTCTTGGGCCTGTGATGCTAAACCCCCTGGGACTCAAAGAGTTAAAATCATGTCTGTTCTTGTTTTTCTTAAAATAATTTCCACCACTGTTTTTAAAATGTTGACAGTTTTTACGATAATGTTGAATAATCATCATCATCATCATAAACCACCAATTCTACCATTAAGTGTCGTGGGGAGGAATTATTTGCGATCCAGTGCATGCTGTTTGGCACTGGCTATTGTCATGCCGTGAAGGTGTAAATAGTCTTCAGTGTTGTCGATCCATGTTTTTCATGGCCATCCTCTTGCTCTTGTAGCTGATTTTCTATGATTTAGTTTTTCTGGTGGTATTTGATGTTGCTGCATTCTAACAAGATCACTTGATATATGGTTTAGCCCTCTTGTTAGATTGCAGCGCTTGCCTGCTCGGGTTGAATAATCATTGTTTTTAAAATAACATTAAAAAATATGGAATGATCATTTCACTTAAAATGATGTCCACCGTTGTTTCTCTGACCTCCAGGTTAGAAAGTATCTGTTGATGCTGGATTCCAGGAAGGCACATGTCAAATTCTGGAGGCCTCAGATACTTCTGATGGTTGCCAACCCCAGGCAGAGCTGCGAACTGATGGACTTCTGCAACGACATCAAGAAATCTGGCCTGTACATCATTGGCCATGTGAAAATTGGGCGACTGGAAGATTTCCCTGTAGATCCCGTCTTGGAAGCAACATCACAATGGCAGAAACTGGTCAGACACATGAAGATCAAGGCATTCGTAGAACTGACTTTAGCTAGTTCTGTGTCTGAAGGATTCCAGCATTTGGTGAGACTCTCCGGGCTGGGCGGCATGAAGATTAATACAGCTTGCTTTGGGTTCTTTGATGAAAGTGTGCCCACTGACTCCCTTCTGAAGCTGAAAGTCAAGAGAAGGTTTCTTGGTGTTGTGGAACAAGGACTGATGTCAGATATCGAGTCATCATTTGAGTCTCCAAGAACAGACGCTAACAAACACCTGAGTGCGTATGAATATGTCATGCTGCTTCGGGACGCCATTAAAATGCAGAAAAATGTGTTTTTGTGTCGAAATTTCCAGCTGCTAAACAAAGAATCCATTTTGAAACCACCATTCAAGTCTTACATCGATGTTTGGCCTGTGAATTTCTTCCGCCCCGAGACAGCCAGCTTTTTTGACAATACGTGTCTGTTCATGTTACAACTGGCATGTATACTTAATATGCAGGATCGATGGAGCACCCACACAGAATTGCGGGTTTTTCTTTGTGTGAAAGTGCTTTCTGAACGCACAGTAGAAAAGCAGAAAAAACTGGCAACATTTCTCAAAGAGCTTAGGATTCAAGCCAAAATTGTGGTAAGTTATAAACTTTTTTTAAAAATACAAATTGTGATAAGTTATATATGAAAATTTAATCAAATAAGAATTGTGATAAGTTATACATGAAACTTTAATCAATAAAGAATTGTGATACTTGGAACTATAAAGTAATAATTGTGACAAGTGACGCAAAGCTTTATACACGTGAGCTGATGTGGTGTAACGGTTAGACACTTGCCTTGGGTTTAAAGGTTGTGGGTTCAAATCCACATTAAGCCAGATTTTTTCAAAAGTGACCTTGGCTCCCAGGCCGACCCAGCCTAGAAAGGGTACCAGGTAAAAGTCCTAGGAAGTAAAGGGGGCCGGTGCGATGTTGACCACATCACCCACCGAGTGCAGATTGGTCTATAAATTATAGATCTAGCACTACATGCCCTATATGCCTAATGGCGTGGAAAAGGGTCCTTTTATACTCATTGGAATTGTAACATGTTATTTGCTTTTACAATTTTTTTTCTTTTAAAATCTTCACCTTAAGGACAGTGAGAGTTAACTACAGTGTACCAAATTTTTCTTTAGGTATATGACATGGTGAGGCCTCATTCTTTTCCAGGGTGTGACTCTCATACCATCATCCAAAAACGGGGAGAATGTTTTTAATTAAAAAAAAAAAATTTTTTTTTAAAGACCGTCCACCCTGGGAAACTAATCCACGTACTCAAAGAAAACCTCAAATATGTTAACATTTGCTAACCTGTAAACCAGGGCTATTTAGCTAAGTTTACTCAACATTTTGCAAATGAAGATCACCACGGGCCAGGTGTCCAAGCCTCAGCATAGAAAGATCGTTAATACAATAGAACTGCTTCCCGCGTGGGTTCCAGGGCCCTGTTGTAAGGAAAACAAGAATAGTCCCACTGCCTACCCAAAAACATGTTGTGAGAGTCGACTAACTGGGAACTTCCCTCAAAGTTGGATTGCATCTGCCTGAGAGGCAAGGAACCAGTTGTCTGTATGCAGATGAGTCAGATCTGTAAAATGGATGCACACGCAACACTCAGGTTCTGGAACAGGACAGCAGTCCAGAAATGGATGAACAACCAGAACAGCTGGTGAACACGAAGAAGACGAAGAAGACAATAGAACTAGCAATGATCCGCGGGCCACTTTCTAGGCCTCCGGTGTCTAGATTTAGTCTGCGTGCCTCAAGTTAAATAGCCCTGCTCTAAGCCATGGAATCATACACACTGAGCTTTATACAAGTCAGCATTGTGGTAGGATATAACCAAGCTTTATACCTCTTCTGCCTGTCTAACCCACAGTGGAGCATAGGCCCTCAACCAACTCACGCCAAGTCATTCTATCCTTTGCATGCAACTCTCCCTGTGTCCTCCCTATCTTTCTAACTTCATTCTCCAGCTCCCTGTGTTTTTGGCCTTCTTTTATTCCTATGCCCCTGTGGGTTCCAGTGCAAAGACATTCTAGTTATATTGTTCTCCGGTTTTCTCAATGTGTGTCCTATCCAATGCCAGCATCTTTTCTTCACCTCTTGGTATGTGTAACCCATAGTTTGGAGCTTTATACAGGTCAGAATTAGGTTATATCATAAACAGTTTTGTGCAGGTCAGAACTATGTAATGACATAAACTTTGCTTTATGCAAGTCAGAATTAGTGTCAATTACAAACAGCTTTGAGGATCCAGCAAGAGGAGCCGCTGATCGAGTGGTTACAACATTGGGCTCTTATGTGAGAGACGTGGGTTCGGCCTCCGGTAAGGTGATGGAGTTTTTCCGTCAGGGGCAAAATTAAGCATCCTAACCTGTAAAGTCCATGCTGACAGTACTAGCCATCCGGCCCTAAATCTTCAAGCTCACGACTTCCTGTCTACACAGCCCTAAAAAAATGGTTAAAAACAGACAGTAGTGACAGTTTTTGACAGTACGAACAGCTTAATGTTATCACAATCGACGTCACTGCACATTGGGAATTCCCATGCGTGCTCAGTCCTCCGATGCAGCAGCCACTCCAAATTACTTCTGCTAATTGTTCCCATGAGAATTTAGTTATATTGTCTCCTATCTTGGCCTCGAAGACGGCATAGGCGTGCTTCACCATGCTTTACTTCCATATCGCGCAATCATATTAGTGTCAGGGATTCCTCATTATCCACTAGCCCAGTCTGTACAGCGTTGACGATAACTGCTCTGTCCATGCTTCTTCCCGCATGTCTCAGTGCAAGGCTTGCCAGTTGGTCCGCTCGCTCGTTTCCCTTTACAGCTGCATGACCAGGTGTGAAGATCCAGGTGAGGGAGGTTAAGTGCGATTTTCGAATGCTACGAACAGCTTAATAAAAGTCAGAGATGTGGTAAGTTATAAACAACATTATTCAAGTCTTAATTAATCTGTTGGTTATCATGGGATATTTGTATAACATAAATGTCATTATATTCCCCAGACTGTGTCATTTGAGCATTTGTACCAACATCTGGATGCAGACTTTGGGGCAGCAGGACCTAGGTCAGCAAATGATGGTCAGGCAGTGATGGACGGTGAAGATGAAGACATTCAGATGAGTGAATATGTCAGAGTACCTGATGGGTACATGAAAGCAGTGAATACTTTAGTGCAGGTAACTCATTCATCATCATCATAAACCACTTCTGCTGTTAAAGCTTCTTGGGGAGGAATAATTTGCGATCCAGTACACACTGGCTATTGTTATGCTGTGAATGCGTATATTATTTTTAATCTTGTCGACCCATATTTTCATGGCCGTCCTCTTGCTCTTGTAGCTGATTTTCTGAGATGTAGTTCTTATGATGGTAACTGATCTTGCTGCATAACTCACTGCTTTTAAATATAATGGAACTTCCTGTGTGTGTCCTGAGGCCTCTTTGTGAGCAAGAAAGAATAGTCCCACTTCCCTAATAAGCATGTCATAAGAATCGACTGACTAAGGATGTTTCCTTCGAAATCAAAGTGCATCTGCCTGGGAGGCAAAGAACCAGCAGTCTGCATACAAAGAAGCCAGATCTGTAAAAAGAATGTGCACTCAAAACTCAGATTCTGTAACAAAACAAGTCGAGAATTGGATGAACAACTAGGAGTTTACAGATGGTGAACGTGAAAAAGAAGAAGAAGAATAGTTGACCGAATCACGTGTAAATGTGTGTGTAATAGGTGTAGTCGTCCTCTTATATCGTTGTATGTCTCATAGAGCTCACAGACTATTCTTTCATTCTGTTCTTCTTCCCTCTGAGGATGTAAATGCATTGTGCTCATTTACATGACTTCAATATTTGTGACTTTTGGCTGACACATCTGACTCCTGCAGGCATTAGTTGTCTGGTTTAACTTTCCTGATTAGTTTCGTCGGAAAATGTAGTCTCTCATTGGGAAGTCGCCGTTGCATAGTGGCAAGACTCTCACCTGCGGATAGGAAGGTCGTGGGTTCGCTCCCCGGCGAAGCTGGACTTTAAAAAAAAATTACCTTGGCTCCCAGGTAGACCCAGCCTTGAGTGGGTATCAGGTGCAGTCCTGGAAAGTAAAGGCGGCTGGCGTGATGCTGACCACATTGCCCATCTTGTGCCGATTGGTCTATGACAATAAAGGTCTAGCCCTATATGCCCTATACGTCTAAAGGTGTGGGAAAAGGTCCTCTACTTATTTAGTCTCATTGTTGTGTGTTCATCTGTATTGCCTAATTCACGGGTGGCATCCACACCTGGCCTGTCCAGAGCAGCTTCATAAGACTGGTCAGCCCTCAAGAGAAGGCAGGGGCAGAACATGAGCATACCCCACCATCAAAGGAGGCTTCCATAAATACAGTAATGGTGCTCCGGTACTAGGCTCACCCAGGAAATTGCCTTGTCCTGCTCATGACTGTGTAACCTCACTTCCGTATGTTGCGACTCTTAACATCTTTGGCCTGTTATAAACATTTATTTTAGTTTTTCAAGGACATCCTTTTTTTCATCAGTCCATTTGTTTGCCATTTCAGTGCCTGTCTGTTGTTTCCCTGTTCTTTTCAGCATGTGCCCCAGTTTGTCACTGACTTCTTTGTTTTATAACCGATGATATCAACGGTTGTCTAGATATTTCTTCATCTTTCTTGAAAAGATCCCATTTGATTTTAACAATTTCCCTAAGCATTTGTTTTCAAATGCATTGAACTTTTGTTCCATGTTTTTATTGATTCTCTAACTTTCACTGGCATATGTTGAAACTGAAATAATATTTGTCTTCGTTTTAAAGTCCATGTTGTGTGGCGTTGTTAGTCATGTCTATCCACAACCTTCTATCTTGTGTAATTTCAGTCAACTCTTACACAGATGATCCTCCATGCCATGCTGTCAGACTATCCAGAATCTTTTCTTTTTGTCTTCCTCTGCCTCTCCTCTCTTCCAGCTTTCCTACTGTCACGATATACTCCTGTTTGTCATGATATACTCCTGTGTGTCACGATATACTCCTGTTTGTCACGATATACTCCCGTTTGTCACGATATACTCCTATTTGTCACGATATACTCCTGTTTGTCACGATATACTCCTGTGTGTCACGATATACTCCTGTTTTCTCCTTCTCAACACATGAGAAATAACATTAGAACTGAATAAATGTATCTTAGCTTTAAAACTATAATTTGAAGTTCCATATTTTGTTTTGTTTGTTGTTTGTTTTAGTATCCAGAAACCATGAGTTGTTAACCCTTAGGCTCGGTATTATGGATATCGCAACCTTTCGGCCTTGATTCCATTTTAAATACCGTAAATCTGGGAGAAATGTGGCTTTTCTGCCCACCCCCGGGAGTGAACCCGGACCACAAGGAGTTCGTCGCCCGCTAACCGCTCAATCCGGTTTAGCCAACTGCGCTAGCGAGCCGGGCATATTCTGTTTTAAAAGCTGCTACTGCCTTGGATATCATAATTTTTGTTATCTTTCCATGACAGTAACATTCAAAGTCAAGTAAATTAAAAGCCCCTTTTCCACACCTTCATGCTTATTGAGCATAGAGTACTAGACCTATATTTTATAGACCAATCGGCAGTTGGTGGGTGATGTGGTCAGCATCACACCAGCCACCTTTACTTCCTGGGACTGCACCTGATACCCACTCAAGGCTGGGCCGACCTGGAAACCCGTGTCATTTCTGAAGATAGCCTGGCTCCTTCAGGACCCGAAGCCATGACCTTCGGATCTGCCATAACAGTAGCTGCCCAAATAAGTCAGCTAATCTGCTACTATGATTTTCTTCGACTTCAGTATCACATCAGCTTGATCTGTTATTAATGTCTTCAAAATATTTTTCTTCTTCTTCTTCGTGTCCACCAGATGTACACTCTGGCAGAAAGTTCTGGTTGTTCATCCACTTCTGGACTGCAGTCCTGTTCCACTACCTCAGTGTTGTGTGTACATCCATTTTATAGGTCTGACTCTTTTATATGCAGACTGCTGGTTCCTTGCCTCTCAGGCAGATGCACTCTGACTTCGAAGGAAGCTCCCAATTAGTCAACTTTTACGACATGCTTTTTAAGTAGACAGTGGTTCTATTTTTGTTTTCCCTATAACAGGGCCCCGGAACCCACACGGGGAACAAATATTTGTCTTTTCATAATCGATTTGCAGTTCGACATTTGTTGCTTCATTGGCTAAATCCTCAACTTTTCTTTGCATGTCTTTGCTGTTCTTACTTAGCAGATCAATATCGTCTACAAAATCGAGATGATGCGTTTACTGTTGCTGTACTTTTCAGGCAAATTCAAACCGCTCTGCTGTGACATTCCTGTATCTTCCGCGCCCTGGAGCGGAACTACAGGATCCAATTGTCTACTTACACCAGCTGGCTGCTCTCTCCGACTGGGCCCGGCCTACAGTGTTTGTCCATGGCTTGCATCCGGTGACATCCACAACTTTATAAAACATGTTAGTCTCATGTCTATAGTACTGTAATTTTGATTATAGAACTGTTATTGCTATGACTGTGTACATCATGTTATTTTGTTACTGATCTTTTATGGATATTAGTAACATTATACTGTCTTGTTTTAAAAATCATCCATATATCACTTTGGTTTTAGCAATATTATAATAATCGTATTCTTAATTTTACAATACTGTTTTTTGTAATAATTTCACTTTATTGTTATTTGTAGTTGTGACATTAATATTATAATACAATAGTGATATCAGTTTATAATTTTGTTGTTGATATCAGTTGTTTAATAGCATTATAGTTATCAGCAGTACAAAATATAATGTTATTGGTAACAGTAAAGAGAAGTCTGTGGCATTGAGCTTGATTGCACAGGTAGAACTGAGGGTAGGAATTGCCTGTCAGCCATATGTGGTGTATGAATGATACAGCATGATGATGATGAGGGCTTGTCTTCTAGGAAAAAAGTGCCACTACTCACCAAAAAATGTTTTAAAAAAAGTTGCCAGTACTGACCAAAGTGTCTTAAAAAAAAAAAAGTCCGTCCTCACCACAAGTGTCTATTACAGAAAAATTATGCCCCCCAAAAAAATAAATAAATAAATTGCTGGTACTGTGTACCGTTTCATAGTGCCATAAAACACCCTAGATGTAACTGCTATTATTAATCTTTTTCTTCTTCTTGTCTCTACTCCTGGAATGCCTCTCAGTGTCAAAGCAGGGAAGAGATCTTTGAATCGGGCCCTTCTAGTTTCCTTCGTATTTAGTACCTTTCAGTGTCTCTGATATTTCTGCCATCCGTCTTCTGTGTGGTCTCCCTCTGACTCTGTATGACATTGCTCTCTTTGGGGCCCTCTCTGTTGCCAATCTTGTTACACTTCCAATAAAGTTATTAATATCAGAAAAATGAGAAAGTTATTGTCAGCCAACTGTGTTCATTGATTTGCCAGCTTGGTTTCTGTATGCCAAGTGGCTGTGTTGATTTCTGTATAGGGTGACCATATCGCCAGGACAGTATCGTGTTTTTTTTTTAGGTAGGCCCATACCATCCCATCGAAACTTTAAAAAAAAAAAGTCTTTTGTCCCAATTGATTTTAAACAATTGAAATATTGACAGGACGGTAGGGGTCTTCATAAAAACGATATTGTTCCAGCAAAAACTGCACTTATGGTCACCCAGTTTTTTAAATGATATTCGGGAACACAATCTCAGTCATAGATTTATGACATTCAATTTTTGTTAAATGTTTGGACAGCTAACCCATGTCTGTGCCTTATTGGTTCTAAACGCATTTTCAAACCAGTGTTTGAGGTCAGTTGTAGGTGATTTGGCAGCAGACCACTTTGCATTGAGTTTAACAGTGGTATGAGCGTCAAACCATTCAGAAAGCAATGGGGAAACTGCTGAACATAAAATTGCCCAGTGAAACCCAAAGGACAAGCAGATGAGTTGGTTTTATGTCTTTGAAAGGATATTATGATTACCTATGTTTTGTTTTTAGACCACTGAAAGAAGTTACTTGTTAATATATAAGCCATACCTGTTTTGTTTGCATATTTAGACATTTACTTACATTTTAATTTTGTTGTTGTATTATCTTCAGTTAGAAATATATATATATATAACAATAAACAGACGATGGTAAACTGTTAAGTATACAGGGTAGGTAGTGCTGCAATTAACAGACGATGGTTAACGGTTAAGTATACAGGGAGGGTAGTGATGCAATTAACAGACAATGGTAAACGGTTAAGTATCTAGGGTAGGTAGTGCTGCAATTAACAGACAGTGGTAATCGGTTAAGTATACAGGGTAGGTGGTGATGCAATTAACAGACAGTGGTAATCGGTTAAGTATACAGGGTAGGTAGTGCTGCAATTAACAGACAATGGTAAACGGTTAAGTATACAGGGTAGGTAGTGCTGCAATTAACAGACAATGGTAAACGGTTAAGTATACAGGGTAGGTAGTGCTGCAATTAACAGACAATGGTAAACGGTTAAGTATACAGGGTAGGTAGTGCTGCAATTAACAGACAATGGTAAATGGTTAAGTATACAGGGTAGGTAGTGCTGCAATTAACAGACAATGGTAAACGGTTAAGTATACAGAGTAGGTAGAGATCATGCTGGTATTAACAGATACTGGACAGTGGGAAATGATTAGGTGTAAAGGGTAGGTAGTGGTTTTGCTTAAATTAACAGGTACTAGATAAATGGGAAATGGGGATCTTTACAGGGTAGGCAGTGATCTTGCTGGTATGAATAGATACTGGACAATGGGACCTGGTTACCAGTGCAGGGTAGTTAGTGATCTTGGGATTAACAGATACCAGATGGTGAAAAAATGGGTAGCTATATGACAGTGATATATGGCAGTGATCTTTCTGAGATTAGCAGACACTTCTTCTTCAAGACCATGTCATGTGGCATTGGTAGTCATGTCCATCCACAACCTTCTGTCTTGTGTACTTTCTATCAGCTCTGACACAGATGATCCTTCCTGCCATCATGTCAAACTGTCCAGCATCTTTTCTCTGTCTTCCTCTGCTTCTCCTCCTCTCCACGTTTCCTACTGTCACGATGTACTCCAGTTTTCTCCTTCTCATCACATGACCAAAGAATGTAGATTGTCTCTTTCTGATGTGGTCAATCAGTTCTCTTTGTGAGTCAGTTTCTTTCAAAACGTTTTCATTACTTATTTTATCTTTTCAGGGTACTCTCATTATTCGTCTATAAAACCACATCTCCGCAGCTTCCAAATAAGTTTTCACTAATTTACCGACTGCTTTCACTAATTTACCATTTTCACTAATTTACCAACTGTCCATGATTCACTTCCATATTTCAGGATAGGATTTATATAACTTTAAAGAATTATGTTCCTTGTCACAGTTGACAAAAAGGACTGGATAAAATATTTTTCCTTCTCTTCTGTAAAATGCTGCCTTTGCTTGAGCTATTCTACATTTAACCTCTTTAATACATCTTGCATCGGATGTTATCAGAGTACTCAAGTGCTTAAACATATCAACTTCCTTGAAGTTTGTCCCATTTACTTTGATGTTGCATTTTGGAGGGTCAGTTTTCTTTGTAATTGCCATTACTTCTGTTTGTCTGCTGTTCAAACTAAGACCCTTGTTTTCACTTCCGTTACGATTATATCTGTCATTTCTTGCAGTTGCGTTTCGTTTTTGGTGATCAAACCTATATCATCAGCATATCGCAGGTACGAGATCTAGATACTAGACAATGGGAAATGGTTAAATGTAAAGGGTAGGTAGTAATCTTACTGGGTTTAATGGATAACAGACTAGGAAATAGGGTAGGTAGTGGTTCCATAAAACACAGATGCCCAAGAATAAATAATGGTTAACCAGGGTAAACAAAAACAAAAAACTTGCTGAGATTTACAGATACCCATGAAGGTCAAAGTTGAGGACCCGTATCCTAGCCTTAGGCATATTGAGTATGCGGTAATAAACATATATTTTATAGGCCAATGTTGTTCGACTGACGACCCTCTGAGGCCTAGCAAGCAGCCCATGGAACATTGCCAGTTGTATTGTATTGATAAATCTTTCTTTGATGGGCTCAGTTGACTGAGTCATGTTCTTAATGTGCCCTGTTGATTGAGTCATGTTCCTAATGTGCCCAGTTGATTGAGTTATGTTCTTAATGTGCCCAGTTGATTTAGTCATGTTCTTAATGTGCCCAGTTGATTTAGTCATGTTCTTAATGTGCCCAGTTGATTAAGTCATGTTCCTAATGTGCCCAGTTAAGTCAAATTATTAATGTGCCCAGTTAAGTGAGTCATGTTCCTAAGGTACCCAATTAATTGAGTCATGTTCCTAATGTACCCAGTTGATTGAATCATGTTCTGAGGAGGAAGAAATTGGTTGGTTACAAATGTTTCCTTTCCTGAATGTGACAAATGAATTATTTCGCTAAGGACACACAGCCTTAATGTATAATTTTGCAATGTTACGATTGTACATATATATACTGTGTTATGTTCATGTTTCATATTGGATACATATTTTTTGCTTGTGTTAATTATGTTATTCTAATCTCTTATGTTTTAATGGATCAGTGTTATCTGATTGTTATATTGGTCCTGTTCACATCTTATGTTATATAAAAAAATTTTTTAAAATATTAATACTGTTACTTTCTTGTGTTATATTGAATATGCTGTTATATTGATTCTGTTATTCTTTTATTATATTGCATGTGTATTATTTACTGAAATATTGGGCCTGTGCTGTTTTGCTGGTATCATTTTGGATCTGTACCACTTTTTTTGTGATGCCATATTAGACTTGTTATGCTCTTGCTTTGTATTGGTTTGAGCTGTTTGCTTGCATCTTATGTTGAATGTTGAGTGTTATATTTTGCGTTCAGAACTGACATCACAGCTCTCGGGACATTCCTAAAAATACTCCATCCTTATCTTCAGCAGCCAGCGAAGAGTTCCAATTCTGACAGTGCCAGGGGCAGTGTGATTTTGTGTCCGTCTTGTCTTTCCTTTTAGTGTCCTCCAGATCCCCTAGTCACTCCCAGCTGTACCAGTCTCTCCAGACCATAATGATTGATTCGTGCCTCTGCATATACTTGCATCTTATCAAACTTGTTATTTAAATAGTAAAACAAAGAAGACAAAGAAATCTTTTTTTTTTTTTTTCACCTGAAACATTTATTATTTGCTGTTACCTTATATTGTTATATTAAGTTATGTGGTCAGTGTTACTGTAGTGCCTTTACTTCCCACAAAATGTCCTGGCATGTTTTACTGCTGGGGCATCCTGTAGCCTAGGACAATTGTTATAAAAATTCTCGCCATAATGGAGATTTGAACACATAGCTGGCAGGCAGGCAGGCAGGATAGCCATATTGCTGTCGCTGATCCCAACATGATGTTTTCTTGTGCTGTATTGGATCTATTATTTACCTTTGTAATATTGAACCTGTTCCTTGCTGTTGTCATACTGAATCTCTGTTATTTGCTTGTTATGTGGGATCTGTTTTTTTTTTTAAAGACCTCCGTTTTTTGCTCTTTACGTGGGACCTGTCTTATTTTTGGAGGACCTCTGTTATTTTCTTGTTATGTGGGACCTGTTTTTTTAAGGACCTCTGTTATTTGCTTGTTATGTGGGACCTGTAATTTGAGAGGACCTCTGTTATTTGCTTGTTATGGGGGACCTGTCTTTTTTTTTTAGGACTCTGTTATTTGCTTGTTATGTGGGACCTGTCTTAAGAGGACCTCTGTTATTCGCTTGTTATGTGGGACCTGTCTTTTAAGAGGACCTCTTTTATTTGCTTGTTATGTGGAACCTGTCTTTTAAGAGGACCTCTGTTATTTGCTTGTTATGTGGAACCTGTCTTTTAAGAGGACCTCTGTTATTTGCTAGTTATGTGGGACCTGTCTTTTTTTTTTTAGGACCTCTGTTATTTGCTTGTTATGTGGGACCTGTCTTTTAAGAGGACCTCTTTTATTTGCTTGTTATGTGGAACCTGTCTTTTAAGAGGACCTCTGTTATTTGCTTATTATGTGGAACCTGTCTTTTAAGAGGACCTCTGTTATTTGCTTGTTATGTGGGACCTGTCATTAAAGAGGACCTCTTTTATTTGCTTGTTATGTGGGACCTGTCATTAAAGAGGACATCTGTTATTTGCTTGTTATGGGGGACCTGTCATTTATGAGGACATCTGTTATTTGCTTGTTATGTGGGACCTGCCTTTTTTTTTAGGACCTCTTTTATTTGCTTGTTATGAGAGACCTGTCATTTGAGAAGACATCTGTTATTTTCTTGTTATGTGGGACCTGTCTTTTTTTTAGGACCTCTGTTATTTGCTTGTTTTGAGAGACCTGTCATTTGAGAGGACCTTTGTTATTCGCTTGTTATGTGGGCTCTGTCTTTTTTTGAGGACCTCTGTTATTTGCTTGTTAAAAAAAAAAAAAAAAAAAACTGGACAAAAAGTCTATTTTGCAATTATTTGCTAATTTCATGTGAAAAGAGACAATCTGGAGACAAATACTCTAATTTGCAATTCTGTATGTTGTTTTATCTGTAATGAACACAAGTAAAACAGGCGAAGGAAAAACTGTCCAGTTTGCAAAAACGATGTCCTGGACTGTATTATCTGGAGTGAATACAAGAGAAGCAATGGCGAGAAAAAAAACAGTCCAGTTTGCAAATAGTATGTCCTGGACTGTTTTACCTGTAATGAACACAAGAAAATACAGATGAAGAGGAACCTGTCCAGTTTGCAAATAGTATGTCCTGGACTATTTTACCTGTAGTGAATACAAGAGAAGCAATGGCTGAAAAACTATCCAGTTTGTAATTTTATATCTATCTATATTTTCTTCATGTTATCGTTAAGACAAAAAAGGCATTCAGTGCTGCTGGTCTGTTGTTTTTTGTCCATGGTATCCTGTATCATTTTACATTCCCTCATTTCCCTTTCTATTGTCCTTCCTCAGGTTTCCTTAGGTCGCTCATGTCTCTTCCCCCCCTTAACCTGCCATCCATGGGAGACGTGTCCTTGCCAAATTGTCATGAGGCATTCAGCAAACATGTCCAAGCCGTCCCCATCTTCTTCCTATGACCACATTTGCCAGTGATGGATATTTTGCTTTCCTCTTTAGTTCATCATTTGTGATCAGTTCGGCCAAAATATTCCCAAGATTCTCCTTAGGCATCTGTTTTTAAAAAGTCACTGGTTTATGTGTAACTCCTGCTGTTTTCCAACACTCACTGTTGTGTAACCATTATTGTCATCATCATCATCATCATCAAGCGCCTTGCTGATAGGCATAGGCGACCATACCTCACCACAGTCTGCGATCTTCAACAGCATGTATGAGCTCATGTACTGACACCACTCCATGCCATGACAAGGGTCTGTCAAGAATTATCTGGTGTTACCTTCCTCTATCTCTTATTTTTTCCACAGAAGGTCTTTCCAGTGGTCACATTGTTGTATTATAGAATTCCTAAAATGTTGCTATTGTATAATCTCAGTCTCTTTGACTTCCATATATTGTTAAGTATGGCAAATGCTTGGTTTGTTTTGTTTATCCTTGATGTGTCCCATCTTTTTCAGAATCCCCATCTGGAGTAACTTTATCTCTGATGGATATAAATTCTACAACCTCTTCTATTGCTTCATTGTTTAACTCTTTGAGACCCAGGGAACGCATCATACGTTCATAGGTTACTGCCGAGAAGCCCAGTGAACGCATGATGCGCCGATTTTACATCTCTCTTGACTACCCCTTGGGCCTGTGATGCTAAACCCTCTGGGACTCAAAGAGTTAAGACAACTGGATTTTCTGTTTTCTGATTATTTCCAAATACATTGGTTTTATTGTTATTTATCTTGAGTCCTTTCATAAGGACTGTTGTTGAAAATTATTTTGCTTTGCAGTTGTATTTACTGGATTGTTTTATTTGTAATGAAACATACAAAACAGGTTGCAGAAAAACTGCCCGATTTGATAATTCAAATACATGATTGTTTTATTTATAATGAACGATAGAAAAACAGGTGGAGAAAAAAAAAACCTGTCCAATTAGCAGTTTTATATGCACAATTGTTTTATGTATAATAAACATAAGAAAAACAGAGCGGAGATATTCAGCTATTAAGAAGTGGGACCATAAATGATGGAAGGAATGTTGTGGCTACAGTGTGTTATCTTAATTGCATTTTTCTTCTGTTGCCACTGAATTAATGAACAATAGCTAACACAACTACGCAGCATGTGAGCACATTCCAGTCTTGCTGATATAATTAATCTACTTCTGGGATTTTGTGACGGAGTTTCAACATTCCAGACTTTGCATGGATTCTAGTGACCATAAGTCCTGTTTAAACTTATATTGTGTTTGACATTTGTGTGGCTCTAAATCCTGTATTGCACATTGGGTTTTGTTGTTGTTGTTTAAAAAAACCTTTTGTAGGTTTTTGACAGTGGTATGAGAGTTGTTGCACTGTGGCAGTTATTGGGATCTCAGTGCGTAATATTCCTGAAGTCAGCGATCGATATGCACATGATTACCTTCATTGCGGAGGCAGCACATATTTTTTTAATATATTTCTCTTGCAAAGTGTAGAATTTACATCTCAAGGTACCCCTCCCGCTCTGGAGGGTCGACGGGGCCTCACGTTTCGGGGGGCGGAGGGACCGTGGAGGCGCCTTGGGTTTTCGCGGATCCGTGTCGATCCCCGTGACTTCAAGTGCACGCCGCGCCGTCCGCCGCCTCGTCCGCGGTGCCCGGAACAGCTCTGACGGTATCCCCCCCACAGGGGCACCGTTTTCCGGCACCCGTCGAGGCGGCCCAGTGTCGTTTCCCTCGTCACACCTTACCGACGCCGCCGCCCCCGTGCTGGACTCGGATTGATCGGATATCATCGAGCCGACGCCGGGCTGGAGGTGGAGGGACGGTGCGAGGGAGGTCGATCGACGACGCCCCGTTCGGACTTGAGGGGGTGAAGGGGGAACTCTCCTTCTTCGCCCTCTTTCCATATCCGACCTCAGATCGGACGAGATTACCCGCTGAATTTAAGCATATAACTAAGCGGAGGTCACCCTAGAAATAGGCCTGACGTCTTCCTTCGAAGTCGGCGTACAGCTGCCCAAGAGGCAAGGAAATGAAAAACGGTTGTACACGCAAAAATCAGGTCCAGGTGAAAGCCAAAAGTCCAAGCGGACGATTAACCGGGACCTTCCACTGGAATTCATAGCCGGTGTTCGATAATAATAATAATAATAACATCTCAAGGTTGAGAATCCTAGAAACCACTTTCAACTGTATAGCCATATAGCACGGTTATATCTAGGCACCACAAAATGGTTACAGTTTAACCTGTAGTTCTGTTTGGGTGGAGTTCAAAGCACAAGTATTTGTACTGTATATGTTGTGGTTCTTCGTGTTCACCGGCTGTAAACTGGTTGGAAAGTCTGGTTGTTTGTCCACTCCTGGGCTTTGATCTTGATCCAGAGCTTGAGTTTTGCATGCACATAAATTTGACAGATCTGACATATTTGTATGCAGATTGTTAGCTCCTTCCTGAGGCAGGTGCACTCCGACTTTTACCGACACCCCCCCCCAGTTAGTTGTCTTGTATGACATGCTCATAAGTTGTGCAATGGGTCTATTCTTTTTTTTTCCTGTAAAATGAAGTCCCGGAACCTATACACAAAGTACTGTATAAATGATCTTCACAAGTGGTACTTTACTACAACTATGCATTTTTACTTCCGTCCGCTTGTTGTGTGTTCACTGCTTACCAACACCAGTGTGGCCTTTCTTCCACATTTGCTGCCTTGTTGTAGGGGCAGGTTTATGCATACAAGTTAGACACAACAGACAAGTCATGAGTTAACAGAAAGAAACAGTTGAGGATAAATATTTTGAAAATAAGATGTGCCATTCTATGCAGTTTTTCTTTATCACTTGAGAGATAAGGAAAAGTTCTGGCCTCTTTTGGTTTCATGAGGTTTTGTACACAAACTACCAGACTACCCTTTTGGCCTGTATTTACCACTTTTGTGGTGTAGGCTGGTGGGTCTTTGAGCCTGAGGACTGGTACTAGCTTAGCTAGTACTGTCGCCACGGACTGTACAGGTTAGGATTTTATATTTTGCTCACAATAGGAAAAATCCACAAGCTTACCAAGGATTTAAACCTGGGTCTCCTGCATAAGAGCCCAGCATTCTTAACCATTTGGATTTTGTACAAAATTCATTATTTTTAAATTAAATATTGCCACGAAAACTCCTAACCACTGGCTATGTTGTAGGAATGAAAACTGAATGATAGATTTCCCTGTGGTTGCCAGATTTACTTAGTATAGACTGACTAAAACTGAAATATAAGAAGACGATGTGTTGTTTTGAGACCTGAGGTTGAATGATGAGTAGCGCATCATGCCTTGTCTGGGGCTGAAAGAGTTAAGAGCAATATAGCGCCAGCCCTGAAATACAGAAGTGAATTATGAACAGTTAGCCTTCAGGAAGCTGAAGAGATGTGGTTTCATAGACGAATGATAACAATGAGGGCAGATTTAAAAAAAGAAAAGAGTTATGAATTTGTCTTGAAAGATATTAAACTTATTATCCACATGAGGAGATAATCTGCATTTTTTGGGTCACACTGCAAGAAAAAGAAAACTGGATTGTGACAGTTAGAGGGGGAAGGAAACAGCTGTTCTTAGACAACAAACTGCTGTCATGATCCTGAGCACATCAGCCACTGGGTGCTGGTTGGTCAAGAAGATTTGTGCTGGAATGATAATCCCTAGGTTTTATTATGGACCGGTCTGATAAACTGCCCTCAGAGAGAGAAAAGTCATTTTCTGATCTGCTGATGGTAAAAGACCTTTTTTCCCACGCCTTCAGGCATATTGGGCATATAGGGCTAGACGTATATTTTCTAGACCAATCGGCACTCAGTGGGTGAAGTGGTCAGCATCAAGCCGACCGCGTTTAATTCCCACGACTTTAACTAGTGCCCGTTTAAGGCTGGGTCCACCTGGGAGCCGAGGTCATTTAAAAAAAAAACATCTGGCTGTGTCTGGACCTGACCTCATGACCTTCCAACCCTCAGGTGAGCATCTAGCTGCTACACCATGGCAGCTCCTATTGGCTACTTCTTATTCAGCACTTCAAGCCCTTGAGGTTCACTGCTGCAGATTTTGCCCATCCCCATTCATCTCTGTGATTGGCCTTTTCTTTCCGGTTGGTGACTCCAAATGTTATTTACAAGTCTACCTAAATGTTATCTCTTGAACGTCTTCTTGGTGCCTCCCATGGTTTACTCCCATTCAACTCTTTTGTGTATGCAGTTTTTACCTCTTTGTTATCTGCCATTCTCTTTATATGCCCCAGCCATTGCAGTCTATGAGCCCTCTTGATGCCATTAATTAGTCCTGATTTCTTCAGATTTTGAATTTCAGTCAATCAGCTGTTGAATGAGGAGCGGCTCTCCGAACGGATGGAACGCTGGGCTGTCAAGACGGGGGACCCGGGTTCGATTCCTTGGTAAGGTTGGGGATTTTTTCTGTGGGGGGCATAAATGAAATTCTTATCTGCACAGTCCGTGGCGACAGCACTAGCCATGCGGCCCTAAATCCTCAGTCTCAAAGACCCCCCCCCCCCCCCCCTAACAGCAAAAGTGTTATAATAAAGGAGGTAATTAGCAGTTTTTTTTTTCCAGCTGTTGAATATATAGCAGGGCTGTATTCAACTGGCGGTCTGTGGACCAAATCTGGCCCACAGAGGTCTAGCAGATGGTCCACGGATCACTGCCAGTTGTATTCTGTTGATGATCTTTTTATACTGGGGCCCTGGCCTCTCGGCCCATAATGACTCCCAATTAAAAAATGTGGCCCCTGAGTAAACACAGTTAAATAGCCCTAACACATAGTTTCTTGCTTGATCAGCGGTTCTCAACCTGAGGGTTGTGACCCTTTTGTGGGTCGAATGACCCTTTCATAGGGGTCGCCAAAGAGGGAAACACTTATTCACTGAAGTTAGGAAGTGGCTATCACAATAATTGTATGGTTGGGGGTTGCTACAACACGAGGAACTGTATTAAAGGGTAGCCGCATTAGGAAGGTTGAGAACCTCTGTACTAGATGGATTATGAAGAAAGTTACAATGATTGGAAACAAAAAAAGTTACTGCAACGGCAAGAAAGCTGCGATTGGAAACAAGTAAGTAAGTAAGCCTTTAGGCACATTGGGCATATGGGAAGAGCACCCATATTTTTACAGACCAATTGGCACTCGGTGGGTAATGTGGTCAGCATTACGCCGGCCATCTTTACTTCCCCAGGACAGCCATCCTGGTACCCATTTGAGGCTGGGTCGACCTGCGACACTCCATACCCTGATTAAAATCCACGATGCCCGCAGTGGGTTTCGATCGCGGTACGTAGGAGTACCTCAGCCACGGACGCCGCGCGACTGGACACAAGAAGTTGAGTGTTATGGAAGACATATTTCTTATGTACTTCTGAATTTTCGGTCAGAAGGTAAACAATTATGTTTGTTGAAGCTTGTAAATATTTGTTCATTTGATTTCACATGACAAATCAGTTTACAACAAAATGTTGCACTCAATAAATATTTTAATCTCCAACAATAGTTTGTTTGTCCTTAAGAAAGAAAGAAAATGGAGGCTTTTGAAATGCTGTAGAAAGATTTTCAGAATACCATGGACAAAAAAGAAGGGTGCTTTATTAATATCCTACTCCAAACAGGGGAAATCCACAGGTCATGGAACAGTTTTATATTTCAGGGGGTGATAGATAGGCTGCATGCAAACTTGGGACCTACGCTGCACTCTCTCGTGGGACGTAGGTGGGTTGGGGTTAGGGCCAGTTCTAGATGTTTAGGGGTTCGTTAAAAGCTTCAGAAAGCCGGGACACCCAGTCTTACCACCCTCTAAAATGTTGGACTGTTCTGTGACATCATTGGGGGTTGGATATTAATAAAGAACCAAAAGAAGAAAACTACTGACATCCTGAAAGATCTGAACATCAAGGGAAGATTGGCTAATAAACAGCATCTTGTCTCAGATTGCATTAAAAAAAAAAAAGCATCGTGCCAGAAAGCAGGGGGCTTAGTTAGTTAGTTAATTAGTTGGGTTATCATCATTGCACACCGGACATGTCCATAGGTGCTCAGATCCTCCCCTCAGTATGAACCCCAATGTCCGATGGCTAATAGTACCAGTTCTATGTTGATTAACAAGTCGTCTGGTGTGCGTCTCGTTTTTTGCTATGCCGATCTTAATTCCCAAGTCTGCCATTCTGGCCCCAAAGTCCTCTATCCTTCCCATTTCTCTGAGGGCATTAATAATATCAGCATGATCCACAGGCTGACAGTCGGTAGTGATAGCGGATCCAGCCAATCTATCAGCTCATTTATTTCCATCGCCGCCTGCGTATACCGGAACAAAAAATAAAGGTGACTCCACGCACAGTGGACGTCTGTAATGATTCAAACCATTGTCTTTGCACCGAACCTGAATGAACCCTCCAGATCATACTCATTGAATCACTGAGTATACATACACGGGTGTATTTTTGTTTCAAGCCAGGCAAATGCTTGCGTCACCTCCATCGTCATGCTGCTGGTTGTCATGGAGAAAGCGCCGTTGGTTTCTCTGACTGTTCTGCCTGCTGAGCGTGCTGTGAATGCCCATGCGCTTCTTTTTTGGCGTATAATAGATTCGTCTGTGTAGATTAGTGCATCTGCTTCGTCTGAATTTTCACTGATGAGAGCATTGACCTCTGCATTAACAGCAACAGGATTCTCTTCTCTACATCGCCTGTTGAGTGTCGCAATACAGGAAAATGTACAAATAAACGCATGAGGCACAGGTATCCACTCTGCACCAGGGGTGATGTCGGTTAGCAAGGGTGCTAACCAGCACGAAGATGGGCACAGTATATAAGTGACTGCTTGGGCAAGAAAGTACATGAGGTGGGAGAGCTGATGAGAGACAAAGCTTCTTAAACTCTTTGAGTCCCAGGGGGTTTAGCATCACAGGCCCAGGGGGTAGTAAAGAGAGTCATAAAATCGGAGCATTATGCGTACTTTGGGCTTCTAGGTAGGAACTTATGAACGTATGATGCGTTCCGTGGGACTCAAAGAGTTAAGGCAGACTGTGATGAGAACGACATCCTGCAAAGGACCTACTACATGGTGATGAACAGTTTGCTTTCCTTTTAATTGGTGTCATTCTAGAGAGTTGTTTGACATATCTAAAGTTCACGGGCGATGTGGCCAATGGTCATCAGGAGTAAACAATAAAAGACCCTTTTTACATCAGTGGGGAATCCAGCCAGACTGATAATTTTAGAGCTCAATTGGCCCTGTGTGAGCGATGTGGTCAACATCACCCAGACTGCCTTTACTTCCCAGGACATTACCTGGTACCGCTGGTACCATGGACCTGGGAGCCAATTTCAGTTTTGAAAATATTCTGTCTCGAACACAAACCTACTTCTGGGCATCAGACCCTGCGGGCACAGGTCCTTACCCCTTTCTCCCAACGTGTGTGTGTGTGTGGGGGGAGGGTTGGCCAATCAGCCCTTTTCAATTATGTATAGAGATTACCTTTAAAAGTATGTTTTTATATTTCAAGTATATGCAGCTCAGTATTAGTATGCACTTAAACTAGGAATAGGCCCTTTGAGGCCAGAAAATATGTAAGGTGGATGGGGTGTGCCCAAGGGATCCCTAAGTTTTCTCTGTGTTTCGAGCCCCTGACATCTATCTTAATACAGACCAGACAGACAGACAGACAGACCAGACACAGACAGACCAGGCACACAGACAGACCAGGCACACAGACCAGACACAGACACACACAGAGACAAAAGACACACACACACTAACACATGCCCTGTACCAGACAGTTTTATTACCATTAATCGTAAATTGTTGCAGCACTTAATGTATATCATGTACATTTATCTCAAGCACAAGTACCATTACCTTTCTATGAATGGAAACCAAATAATCAAGAACTGGAAAATAAACAAACAAATAAATAAATAAATAAACAAAACAAGATGTCACAAATGACACACATACACACACACAAAACTGTCATATACCGAAGTAATAGTGAGAGACTAACTTTGAAAATTGAAAAAAAAAATAAATAAATAAATAAATAAACAATAAAAAAGATTTAGTTCAAAGTTCGTCTCCCCAAACTAGGTCACGTTCCATTGATAACTTTTCTGGACTAGTCTGCTGTCCGGGAGGTTACTGGTGTGCCGCTATGTTGTTTGCTTTCTGGCTTGTCTTGCATTTACGTTTTTCTTCCGAGAAAAGAGAATGCCTGTGACATAGGTTGCAGCACTCTCTAGGCAATATCAACGGCATTGCTGAACACTAGCAGTGTGCGAATGTCAGGTGACTCAAGGTCGACCAATCAAAAGTTAGCTATAATGTATATGGGCAGGCTCTGGGGGGACTTTTGTAGAACTAACTGAAAAAAAAAAGAAATTAAAAAAAAAAAGACAATGAAATATTTCAGCCATATTAAAAGACACAATACTCTCAGGTAACTAGGTAATCACAGTTCCAAACGATACTCTCAGGTAACTAGGTAATCACAGTTCCAAAGGATACTCTCAGGTAACTAGGTAATCACAGTTCCAACTTCACAACAAACAGGTCACCCTGTAGTTGCTCCGCTTCTGTGCCAACAAAAACACACACAGAGAATGTCCATCACTGTCCCTTGTGGAAAATATTGACACACACAGACTGCAGCCTCAGCAAATCCAATAGCTTACATATACATTAGGCGACTGTCAGATGTACCAACGCCAGAGAAATGAAGTTCATCATCAATGGAAGCAGGCAGTTACAGCACATCAGTAATTGCACAAGGCACCACCAGTTCTCTGGCAACAGGCCACTCTTATATAAACCAAACTAGAGGAACAGGTTAAAGGCAAGAAAGCAAGCGGTATACAGAAATACAAAGGGGGGGGGGGGGAGGCGACAACACAAAGAGATGGATGAATAGTAGTCTGCAGAAAAGAAGAAAAGACAAGAGGCAGAGCGTGTTAAAGATCATTTACAGCCAACTACTAGGACCTGATTTACTGAATGAAACTTGTATAACAGTTGAATCATTCACACTGTTTCTGGCTGTGAACAAACCAGTTCTGGCAGCCAGCACTCATCATCATCCTGTGCCATACCAGTAAGCATAAGCTGTCATGTTTCACCATGTCACATGATCACCAGAAACATTGTCTACTTTTAATGTACATAATCAATTAAAAAAAAAAAAAACACTGACTAGAGGAGGACTGCTTGGTTTGTTTTTCTATCATTCCAACAATAATAATTTCTTAATATCTTCTCAACAACAAAAAAAACATTCTCCACCACAAGTACATGTTTATCAGCGTGCCTGCTTTATAACCCCATTTTCCAGGACAGCCATTCTCTAGAGCCACCGTACGACATGGCAAGCAGCTATCAGAGAACAGTGCACCAGGACATCCACCCTTTAGAACTGTCCTGCAACAAGGATGACTCAGATTGTCTTGACCACTGCCGGATTTCACTGTCATCTGAATCGACATCTGAAGATTCTGTCTCGGAGTCCACACACTGTTCAGCGAGGGCCGGTATGAACTTCAGTTTGAATATGTCTTCATCTGACGAGTCGTCGTGCGGGCTATGAGTGAGAAATAAAACAGATGTAACAACTAAATTACAGAATTTAATTCAACATCCAAACATATCACAGCAACTAGACTGGAAGCTGAAGTCACACACTTGCCTCCTGACCTAAAAGTCTTGCAGGAGTCTTCTTCACAATCACCGGCTGAAAATTCTGGCAGAAAGTTCTGGTGGTTCATCCACTTCTGGTCTTTGGTCTTGTTCGAGAACTTCAGTTCTGCACCTCACTTTTACAAATCTGGCTCATTTGTATGTAGACTATTGGTTCCTTGCCTCTCAGGCAGATGCTCTCCAACTTTGAAGGAAACCTCTAATTAGTTGACTCTTACAACACACTTTTCAGCGACGCAGTGGGTCAATCAATTTTTGCCCCACAAATGAGGCCGTGGACCAAACACGGGCACTGCAACGATTTAATACTTCATGTCCCCTTGTAGTTTCCAGTGGCACATCGGTGCAACAGCTGAACAAGGAAAATTCACGTCGAGGTGGCATTATTAAATACACAGTTGGGTCTGCAGAAAGAAGTAAAAACATTGGGTGGGGTTTTACTGCAAACGTGAATGGATACTGTTTGAAAACAGAGCCTTGTGTATAACGTCACAACATCCAGTATAAGAATGGAGGTAGAGGCTGAACCGGCAGCTTTCCAGTGACTTAAGAGCAGCACAGTCTGTGTTTAAGTGTAAGGGACTCACAGAACATGCTTCAGAAAATAGAAACTGCAGTTCTCCCCACAGAGGGCTTGCATCCCTTTATAAGATATCAGCAACATATCATGGATTTTCTGCCCAGGACATTTGGGCGTACAGGGTGATTAGCAAGCTGATAGATTAGTTGCTGTCAAGCCTCCGTTCTTCTTGTAACTCAAGTCTGAGTCTGAAGAAGCTCAGCACAGTGCACAGGCTCTGTAGCACCGGCAAGGATCCTGAAATACTTTGGGTAGATTTTAAACTCAAAATTTTGCCTGGGCAGCGCCGTTAGGCTACTATTTTTGACTTCCAACTGACAAGGGATTTTTTTAATGTGTGCAACAATGCACACAGGCATCCGATCTCACTACCCAGAGACCAGTGGGAATTACTAGAAGTCCAAGTCCATGTGAAAAAAATCCCAGCCCTTACTGGGGATTGAACCTGAAACCTCTAGCACTCGAGGCAGACACCATGCCTCAAGACCACGCAGCCGCCCCCCCAACTGGGGAATGAAAATAGGCAGACATTTATTCAGTTTGCAGCTGGTACTATAAACATAACGACTCATCATTGCCTACAGAAGAAGAAGACAAAAGCAACTAATTCAGGGTTTGCCAAAAAACATGTGAGTTGGGCAGAAAGACACAATAATATAGCCTAGCTGCAAACCACCACCAATGTAACGTACTAACGGCCATTTTGAGAAGAAGAAGCTATCTCACCTCTGGTTATCAGGGCGAGGAGGCAATACCTCCCACAGCAAGAGCTCCATGCCGCCACTGACAACAAACAACCGGTCAGCTGACAGATAGCCGTAGTCCAGGCAAACGATCCTTTCTGTGTCTATGTGCTCCAAGGTTGCCAGGTACTCCAGTGTTTTACTGCTGCGAACTATAAACAAATCAAAGTTCACTCATTCTTACATCTTTCAATCCCAAGTAACAAATAATAATGTGAATGGCTCTTTCCCTTAAGTATTTTTTTAATTAAAGACTTAAACAAAAACTGTAGCGTCTACAGAATGTGATGATCTTGTTTTGAGTGGTAGCTCATGGTCATAACAAGCCAGGAGGAAGGCATGTGCATGAGTGTGAGGTACAGAATACACAAGGCCGAAAAGACCAGGGAGGGAAAAATTAGACGTTAGCTCATGGTCAGTTGTGAACCAGAAGTCAAAGAAGGCAGTTGTAGTGCTAAATATTTGAAATATAGCGTAGAGGAGTTGTTAGATAACTTAACTGTGATTGCTAGAAAAGTATAACATTTGGAAAATTGTGCTGATGGTGAAATGAGGATGAACTACATTAAAGCTGACACAAGTTTTAAAAATTAGCATTAGCTTGTGTTATGCTATGAAGAGTTGTATCTGTTCCCACACAGTAGTTTAGTTCATGTTTAACAGTGCGGGCAGGTTAAGGAGAATGATGCCAAACCAGAGTGTGTGAACTCTAGACAACTCTGTGTGAACTCTAGACAACTCTGTGTGAACTCTAGACAACTCTGTGTGAACTCTAGACAACTCTGTGTGAACTCTAGGCAACTCTGTGTGAGCTCTAGATAACTCTGTGTGAACTCTAGACAACTCTGTGTGAACTCTAGACAACTCTGTGTGAACTCTAGACAACTCTGTGTGAACTCTAGACAACTCTGAGTGAACTCTAGACAACTCTGTGTGAACTCTAGACAACTCTGTGTGAACTCTAGACAACTCTGTGTGAACTCTAGACAACTCTGTGTGAACTCTAGACAACTCTGTGTGAACTCTAGACAACTCTGAGTGAACTCTAGACAACTCTGAGTGAACTCTGTAGCAGAAGACAAATAAATATAGAATCACATCAACGAGGATGGGAAAGAGCAACGTTGCAGCTACTTTGTTGTCTTTGGGAATATCATGAGGGGGCTCTAATCTCTTCCACTCTTGTACTACTGTCCCAAAACCAGGGGAAGGGATTTTTAAAACTGTCAACCATGACAATAGAATCCAAAATCGAATCCTAGTACTCGAGGATCCTAATATTTGTAAACAAATTCACTCACCCCTAAGCCATTTTGAAAGACTGCCTTTGCCCCTGTGGGTAATGACTGCCTTTGTTCCTGTGGGTTCCCCATTTAGGGTGGGGAGGGAGGAGATAGACTCTCTGCCACCCCATAAAGCTTGAGTTGTAAAAGGCGAATAATTAAGAATGTTTCCTTTGAATACATCTGCCTGAGAGGCGATGAACCATCCGTCAGTCTGCATACAAATAAGCCACATATGTAAAAATGGACATGCAAAACTCAAGTTCTGGAAGTAGACAGAAGTCAGGAAGAGGACGAACAACCAGAACTTGCTGCCACAGTTTACCGCCAGTGAACACTAAAAAGAAGAAGAAGAAGAAGAAGAAGATGAAAAGCCATCAAGAAGAAGAAGAAGAAGATGAAAGGTCATCTAAACTGCAAGAGATGGAAAGAACTTGTTCACAAACAGACTTACTGTTGATGTAACCCACTGCGTCGTCAAGGTCATAGCTGGAGGACAGTAGCAAGTCTCCGTGACAACACAGGGCATCAGTAAATGTGAAGCTGTCTGTGTGGTTGGCAAGTTTTCTCACCTGACCTGCAACAATAAAGTCATGAAGAAGTCTGGGGAAAACCTTGAGACCATCATGGTCATTGTAGGAAAACATTTAACCAGGACTTTTTTTTTTTAATTCTGACGGCAAGCTGAAATATTTTGTCCACTACAAGCGCCACGGCAGATTGGAACTAAATATATAATAGCAGAAGACGTGGTACCAGGAAGGTGGGACAGAGGCCAACCAACATGAAGATGGGCAGACGACATGAGTGATTCCTTGGAGATGAAAGTGCACGAGGTGGGAGAGCTGGTAAGAGACTAAGTTTCTTTCAGGCAAACCATGATGAGAGCAAAGTTCTGCAAAGTACCTGCTACACGATGATGGTACACAGTTAAAATTTGTTGCATATCCTTTACAGGACCTAGCAAAAACCAACCCCAGCATTTTGGGGCTGTTGTGGTTTTCTAGGCAAATTTTACGTTCAGTAGTTTGCAATTGCTTCTAAATGGCCAGCTCTCGGTACCACTGTCGAAAACAACGCAAGACAAACAGCCCACAGCTGGGATTGAACCCGGTACTATGAACCATTTTCGCAACGCCTAAGCCACACAAGCTGACACAGTACCGGCATCATTCTGAGGCATCAGTATTTAAGCGCTACTGTAGTGGACACTCGGTGGTGGGTACTAGCATCTGTCTTTCTAGAAAAAAAGGCTCTGCATTAAACAGAAAGCGGTAGGCATTCGCAGACAACATGAAGCAAAGAGGCGTACATGAGACGATAAGCTCATCATCATCATGTGCCCTGTTGATAAGCACAGCCTGTCATGGTTCGCCATCTTACATAATCAATTGTCCCTGTCTCGTCTCATTCATGCGGCCAAGCCATCTTGGTATTTTTGTGCCTTCTCGCTATTTTTCCCCACCCCAATATGGGATGCAATTTTTTCAATTTTTAATCACTGCACCAGCTGTAGTCAGGGGCCCTTATAAATACCTGATGCTTGAACTGGGTTTCTGGGACTTGTACCAAGGTGATCCTCATCCAATAGTGGCTGTTTGTGTCACCGGGTTTTAGCTGCTGGTATGGGTTGAACAACACACATGCTATTTATTCCATCCAGTCTGCCAGTCATCACCAAACTCTTGAGTCCATTCCTTCTTATAACATTGCCATAATACAATGTTTGCATCTAATTTCTAAATTCAAAAGGTTTTAATCTGGACAAGCTAAAAAAAAATGCAGGCAAATTTAAAACCTCCTTCCTAGCTGAAGAAATCAAAGTACTTTAACACAATGAAAGGTCCAGCACTGTTGCTTAATAATTTCTTCAGTGAGTTTGTGTTTCCTGGAAACAACCAGTATTCAACCAGTGTGTCTGTAGTTTTCTATTTCCCTATTGTCTGGTTGAATGTTGAAGTAAAAATCCACATCATAGCACCCAGGACACCCCCAAAAACTGTTCTGTCCCCATCCTCAGCAGCAAATGAAGAGTTTCAACTCCAATGGTACCAGTAACTGTCTGATTGTATATCTGTCTCACCCTTCCCTTTCTATTGTCAGGTGTGGTTTATGACAATATTTTTCCCCTTGGGGAATTCTGACAATGTTTTCATAATTTCCTGCAGGTGAAAATGCCTGGTAATGACTTCTCCTCATCCTCCTAATGGCTTGAGTTGAGTTGATTCAAGAACTGACATCACAGCATTTGGGGCATTCCCATAAGCACTACGTCCTCAACTTCAGCAACTAGTGAAGAGTTCTGATACTAATGGTGCCAGTAGCATTCTGATTAAACGTCCGTCATTGCCTTTCCTCTGAGCCTCGAGCATCTGCCAGAACCTCTCGTCACTTCCCCCGCCTTCTAATGACCTGAATAAAACAACTGTTACTTTCTCATTTTTGCATATTATTCTCTCTTTCATTTTCTCTCTCATATTTTTCTAGATTGCATATAATAATTGTTGCAAACTCAAACTTTCTCACAAAACATTCAACTGAAGTAAGACAAATGATGCTAAATATCGTTTTTTCTAGTTTATGAAGGACAGACAAAACAATTATTATTTGTAACATACCTATTCATAAACATCACATTACTTGTATAAATGAATTAATCACAAAGAATAATCAGCATTTGAAACTCTGCGCTGGCTGTTGAAGATGGGGGACACATCACTTATGGGAATATCCCACGTGCTAAATTGTATGTTCTTAACTCGACTTCAAATCATAAAGAAATGCAAATGACAAACAGGAACGCTCTGAAATGTGTACACATAAAATATTGTAACAGACCTTTTTTCCAGTCAAGAATTTTAATGTTCCTGGCATCATCACCAAACAAGAGCAGATCCGAGCAGACGTCAAGACTTCGGATACTTCTGGTGATTACGGGATCGCCCGCTGGGGTTTTAAGATTTTCGGACACAAAAATGCAGGTCAGCTGGTCCCTATCTGCCAGCTGATGGATTTTAATGATGCCGTCGGAGTCACAGCTGTATACAGTGTTGTCTGAAACCTGGCAATGTGTTTGTAGTCATAGTCAGTTGACAGGTGAAAACCGTAAATTCATTTAGTATCATTGGGACATGTTATGAGAAGGAATTAACCTGGTGAGGACTGGCAAGACACACACACACACAAACCAAGGAAAAGGTTAAAAAAAAATTTTTTTTTGGCCACATGGAGGAGAGAGACAAGAACAATGACTATTGCCTGCTTTTACCACTTATGCGGTGCAGACATTGGGAACATGAATCTGAGGATTTAGGGGCACGTGGCTGGTGCTGTTCACAATACAGCTGCAGTATTAATGCCTTTAATTTGATAAATGTGATGTCCTATAAAAAGATCAGTGGAAAAATGGGTAGAGGCAGACCAAGAGAGATGATGCAGGATGGGCTAAAACGATGGCATGGAGGGATATCATCAAGAGAGCTGTTCCAGGCAAACAGGGATCGTGGTCTGTGGAGACGCATGAGCGCCTACGCCAGTTGGCAGGGCACATGATGATGATGTCCTCCAAATATTTTGTAAATGATGTGACAGATCAAGAATAGAGTTCACAGAGGTAGACCAAGAGATGTTGATGGGTGGCGTGAGAACAGACTGACTGACAGACGTTCAACCCCACCAGGGCCGCACAATGAGCGATAAACACCCGGTGACACAAACTGCCGCAATTCAGATGAGAATCACCTGGGTGCAAGTCCCAGAAACCCTGTTCAACCTGTAGCTTGTATCTAGGGCCCCCGAATACAGCCAGCGTGGGGCTTTAAGATAACAAAGAAACTGCGTCCCATATTGGGATGGACAGATCTTATGTGTAAGGAACACCGTGGTATGAAAGCATTTCATTAAATCATTAACAGACTTGATCCAGAATAAAAAGGACCAAGATTTGTGTGTGAGCGCGCGCGCATGCACTAAAAAACAAAAATGAAGGTCTCAATCATAACCTCTAGCCGTTCGAATGAAATTGTCTGCAAGTCTTAGTTTACTACTGGCTTCTCTCTTTCCCTAGGGACCTTAATGTCTATATGAGCATTTTTTGAGTTACAATCCTAGATGAAACCTCTCACCCCTGCTTAACTACACAAATGGACAATGATACAGCTACAAACATGAATACATAAAATCACGTAGCTGGTGGCAAGGCCTGTCACAAAACTCTCCACCCATGCTGGGGACAGTCTTTTATCACATGTCCCGCCAGAGTAAGCTGGGACAGTAAGGCTTTTATTCACACAGTAACAGATACAAGCAGAGATAAAGAGAATGCACCACAGTAACGACAGAGAAGTGCCCCAGTAGAGATTTACACAGTAACAGTACAAGATAATTCACACAGTAACAGATACAAAAGAATTCACACAGTAACAGATACAAGAGAATTCACACAGTAACAGATACAAGAGAATTCACACAGTAACAGATACAAGATAATTCACACAGTAACAGATACAAGAGAATTCACAGCAACAGATACAAAGAATTCAACAGCATAGATACAAGAGAATTCACACAGTAACAGATACAAGAGAATTCACACAGTAACAGATACAAGATAATTCACACAGTAACAGATACAAAAGAATTCACACAGCAACAGATACAAGAGAATTCACACAGTAACAGATACAAGAGAATTCATACAGTAACAGATACAAGAGAATTCACACAGTAACACAGAGAATTCATAAGTAACAGACAAGAGAATACAATACAAGAGAATTCACACAGTAACAGATACACAGAATTCAACAGTAGAACAAGATAATTCACACAGTAACAGATACAAGAGAATTCATACAGTAACAGATACAAGAGAATTCACACAGTAACAGATACAAGAGAATTCACACAGTAACAGATACAAGATAATTCACACAGTAACAGATACAAGAGAATTCACACAGTAAACAGATCAAGAGATACACAAACTACAAGATAATTCACACAGTATCAGATACAAGAGAATTTACAGTAACAGATACAAGAAATTCACACAGTAACAGATTAATAGAACAGATACAAAGAATTCACACAGTAACAGATACAAGAGAATCACATATAGAACAAGATAATTCACACAGTAACAGATTCAAATGCTAGCAACAGATACAGAGAATTTACACAGTAAGATACAAGATAATTCACACAGCAACAGATACAGATCACACACAACAGATACAAGAGAATTCATACAGTCACAAGAGAAATTCTAACATACAAGAGAATTCACACAGTAACAGATACAAGAGAATTCACATGTCTTCAGATACAAGAGAATTCACATGTCTTCAGATACAAGAGAATTCACATGTGCTCAGATACAAAACTAATAATTCACAATGGACAGAAAAGAATTCCTACACTAATAGATAAAAGATAATTCACATATAAAAATATGGAAGAGAATTCAAATGCTAACAGATGGAAGAAAATTCACAAGCTAACAGATCCAACAGAATTCACAAGCTTACAGATACAAGAGAATTCACATACTAGCAGATACAAGAAAATTCGCATCCAAACAATACAAGATAATTCACATGCTAAGAGATGGAGGAGAATTTACAGGCTAACAGATTCTAGAAATTGAAAATTCACAGGCTAACAAATAAAATGGCTGACCAGATATATACCTTCAAGCCGGTGACCGAGGCATTATGGGCACGAGAGGAAAATGTGTTTTCTCCTGTAGCCAGATCCCACAACTCTAGTTTACCACCATCTGTCCACAGATTACCAATGAATATAATTATTAACAAGAAAATTATTCCTAGCTTCCCAATTATCACCCATTTTCCCATATTTCCCAGACACAGAGCCAAACTAATGTTGTCTCTCATTTTCAAGATACCAATATGTCACCTAACTTTAACCACTTGCTTGCTGGGGGAGAGGGGGCCAGTAGGTCTATTCTCCCCCCCACCCCGCTATCAAAAGGAGCATCAGAAACAAAATGGAGAACTGCAGTTTTCAGTTCATGTGTTGACACCCCTCTATGCCATGATGAAATGTCAAAAAGCTTCTTGCGCTGTCCTCCTGTGTTTCTCTTTCCACAGATCTTTCCAGTGGTCACAGCATGTTCTAGTCTCCTTCTTCTCATAATATGACCAACAAATTATAAATTTCTCTTTCTGATGTCTGTGTTGTTTCCGAGCCCTCGCCTCTTTCAAAACATCTGGGTTGCTCTTATTGGCTGTCCAGGCAATTCATAGAGATTCTTCTGTAAATCCACATCTCCAAGGCCTCAAGTAATTATTTGGCTTGTTTATGTGTCCAGGGAATTCAAAGAGATTCTAATGTGAAACCACATCTCCAAAGCCTCAAGTAATTATTTGGCTTGTTTATGTGTCCAGGGAATCAAAGAGATTCTTCTGTGAAACCACATCTCCAAGGCCTCAAGTAATTATTTGGCTTGTTTATGTGTCCAGGGAATTCAAAGAGATTCTAATGTGAAACCACATCTCCAAAGCCTCAAGTAATTATTTGGCTTGTTTATGTGTCCAGGGAATTCAAAGAGATTCTTCTGTGAAACCACATCTCCAAGGCCTCAAGTAATTATTTGGCTTGTTTATGTGTCCAGGGAATTCAAAGAGATTCTAATGTGAAACCACATCTCCAAAGCCTCAAGTAATTATTTGGCTTGTTTATGTGTCCAGGGAATTCAAAGAGATTCTTCTGTGAAACCACCAAGGCCTCAAGTAATTATTTGGCTTGTTTAGGTGTCCAGGGAATTCAAAGAGATTCTAATGCGAAACCACATCTCCAAAGCCTCAAGTAATTATCTGGCTTGTTTAATAATCTACATCTATAAAAGTGAATTATTTGCTCAAAGAAAGTATTAAACATGTGATTTACCTGAGCCAGTGATCAGCCGCGCTGCTGGGACACAATAAGCTATACGTACAACAGGGTTGTAGGTGTACACTGATTTCAGTACCTGTCCTGAAAGGAACATATTTAAAAGTATCACATCTTGACTTTGTATAAAAAGCAAAACACTGTGATTACATATAAAAAGTAATACACAATGGTTACATATTAAAAGTAACACACCCTGCTTACATATGAAAAGTAACATATTTAGATCACATTTACTACAGATGAAAAGTAAGGCACCTTGATTTTTTTTTAAGCATTTGCATATCCTTTACTGGACATTGCAGAACCAGCCCCAGCATTTTCTGGCTAGTTATAATTTCCCTATACAATTTTACATTAAGTAGTTTGCCATTGCTTTCTGAACGGTCAGCTCTCGATACCAGTGTTGAAACCAATTCTGTACCACTCTCTCCAGAACATAATGATCTGTTCGTGCCTCTGCATTGTCCTCTTGCTCCAAAGAGCTGTGACCACATCTAGCTTCATGCATAAATTAACCACCCATTGATGCAGAACCAGCTGCTCTGTGTGGCTGATCATTTCCCAACACTCCTGCATGACTTGGAGAAAATATCAAAAGAATACTAACTAACAGGGTAGTGTTGGTATATTCTGATCAGTAGAATCAGGTAGAGATATGGTTTGTGTGATGATTTGGCACACTGGCCCTGCACCCGACAGAAGCTTTGCGATCCTAGTGAGGTCCAGCTGTGACAAACCAAGGGAATATTTCAGTCCGGCAAGAGTTAATTGCATCTTTTGGTTAAAAGAATTGCACACTTAAAATAAATATAGTTGAATAGAGATGCGGGAAGAGTAGAAAATGTACGAAGGCGCACATAACTTATGACAATTTCTTAGTGTTACTAGGAGAAAACCTCATTCGTCACTACGTCAACGACAGCCCCAGCCTTTCCATCGGCCTAGCACCAAAAGAAATAATAATAATAATAATACGAATTCAGGTGAGATTTATAATGGTAGGCAGTAGCTGAGATCCCCTGTAAGCCTTAGCTGTATCCTGAAATATTTTATAGAGATCCTATCATTCTGTATTCCACCATTGTATAAATATTCCATGACTTCATCAACCTTGATACTTGTCCGTTGGACAATGGTAACTATTTACTAGTCCCTACATATTATGACATTCTTTACGTTACTATTCAATCAGGACTATGCATTAGCGAACCCTCCTTCCCTCTGCCATATTTTCTGAAAATTTTCATTTGGTTTCCTTGCTTAAGGAGCTTATGGTTTAAACCATCATCCTGTGCCATACAGTGCCATCAAGTGTTTATACACTACATTGCTTATGTTTATTATATTATGCAACATACAATTTGAGTAAAAGTCGTCAGCTGTGTGGGCATATAGGGTTGGCCTGTGTTTTATAGACCAAGTGGTACCTGGGCGTTGATGTGGTCAACATCACACCTGCCGCCTTTACTCCCCATGACTATACCTGGTGTCCATTCAAGGCGAAGTCGACCTGGGTCTGTTGGGACTTGAACTAACGACTGTCCAATCCGCATGCGAGCGTGTGTCCATTTAATCATGTCAAGTTCATATGATCGTGCGAAGAATTGTATGTGTATAAAACAATATATTATAACAGGGTGGAGAGATTTATTTTTGATATATTGCTTGTGGAGAAAGACAGTGTTTGTAATACCTTGCTCTTTCCCTTACTAATCTGATAACACCACAAACACCGCAACACTTCTACCTGCCACAGATGTGTTGGCATAATTCTCACCACAAGGCTGATTGATGTATTTTCCCAGGTTCCCTATAACACCATGGATTGTTAACAACACTGTAGAATGGAGATCCGGAATTAATTGAACAGTACTGGTTGAAGACAGCCTATAACTACCCTTGTGGCCAGTGTATTGTCCATACCACGGGAGAATGCCGTATTCCACTCGAACGATCCTTGAGATGAGTGACGTTTAGATACATTGAAATGGTTTTTATGTGCAATGATGAATTAATTTCCTTTTGAGTTGAATAATTTATTGGGATTTCTGGACTGTGTTATGTCAATACAATTGTTGATTTAGAAAACTCAAATATTGGATTATATCAATTAGTATCGATTTTAATTCCTTGTGTAGACAGAGTATTGTACGTTGTGATTTATTTGAGTTCAATTTACAAGGTGTTGAACTTTGTTATCCTGAAGTTAGTTAGAAGAATAATTATGTATTCAGTTCCATTCCGGGGATTCACCCTATTGATTTGATTATCTGTATTTCCCTTCCTTTCTTTATGAACTCAGGGACCCATAGAATTCCCCTAGACTTTCTTAATTCGAGCCCAGTAAAATATTTAGGAAGGATTATAGGGGATCTCCAGGCGAGGAAACATTCCGCCAAACTAGCATACCACACCAGCGACAAAGAATAAAAGTATCCCGCAGAGGTGTGGTTTGCGACCCTGGGGATTTGCCTTAGTGAACGCACTGACAGTGTAGTGAATGTAAAGCTCGCTCGGCCAGGGTTACAGGTAACCATACAGCGCCAAGTCAACTATCCTTTTGTTAATCTGTACTTTACATTAAAGACTGTCATGTGTGCTCTGTATGCCTCCGGGTTCAGTGTATGCTAGGTGTAGATTGTCTGTCAGAGGCTCACCAAAGTAGCCAAGGATCATCAAGGTCAATCAGAGATCTGTGACAGATAAAATGCCTGTCGTTCTGCCACGAGTATGCTTGTCTCCACCTGTCTCTGTGAGTCGGTCACCATCATCGGTTACTATCATCGGTTACTATCAGGTAATTCAGAACTAAGGCGGCCAAATGAACAGGGCCTTGACTCACCAGAGGAGCTGTCCTAGTTTAATTCTCAAATAAAGAATACGTGACCTCAAAATACTTGGAGAAGACAGAGGCAGAGATTATTTGCGTAGGAGGACATGGAGTGAGCAGAATGAATGGCTTGGTATAAGTGGTTGAGAGATATGCTACAATAGGGGATACAAGGGCTGAATGAGGAGCAGAAGGAGGAGAAACAGTAGAAGAAGAAGAAACAGAAGGAGGAGGAGACAAAGAAGAAAAGGGGAGGAGGAGGAGAAAAAACATCAGCACAAAGCAAGAGGAGGCAGCAAAGCAGCACAACAGAAAAAAAAAAATGAAGAAAAAAAGGGGAAGAAGAGAAAGGTAACATATGATCAGTCTTAGTTGTAGCAGGTAACATGGCTGTGCTGATGCACGAGTACCTGAATTTAGTGCCCATAGCTTGAAGGTACTGTCCAGAGATCCACTAACAAGTAGCTTGTCATTTTCTGGTAAGGTCACGTCTGCTTGAATGGGTGGATAAGAACACAAACAGTATATTACAATCTCATACAAAGGTAAACAATTTCAACACAAAAATTCAACACTAACTAAGCTGAAATAAAATGCTGTAGAAACATTTCTAGAAAATAATTAAAGAGAAGAAAAACACACTAGCCATGTGGTCATAAATCCTTAGGCTCAGCCCCCCCCCCCCCCCCCCCCCCCCCCCACCCCAAAATATGGCTATAATAAATGCTGCAAAAGTGGTATAATAAATGCAGTAATGGGCAGTTTTATTAACTGACAATATAAATGGAAAAAAATTTAAAAATTAGACAGTTGAGTTAAGTTGAGTCAAGAATTGACATCACAGCACTCGGGGCATTCCCATGCATGCTCTGTCCTCATCTTCAGCAGCAAGCGCAGAGTTCCAATACTGATGGTACCGGTCACAATCTGGTTAAAAGTTTGTCTTGCCTTTCCTCTTAGTGTAGGGAGCCGACCAGACCCTCTGGTTACACCCAGGTGCCTCATTCTCTCCAGGTCATAATAAATCTTCTTTCTCTACTGATTCCGTTGATTGTTTCCAATGGGCCTTGACCACATCTGCCTTGTCATGTATCAATTCACCACCCAGTGGTGCGGATCCAGCCAATCTGTCTGCCTGTTCAGTACCCACCCCGCCGGCATGGCCTGGAAAAAAGATCCAAAGTATGCTCACCACCCATGACCTTTCCAGTGAAGCTTGCCACTCTGCTCAAAGCATCCCTATCTTCATCTTTTTCAGCATGCTTTCAGAGTCTGTTAAAATTACGACATGTGTATGCATTTTGTTCTCTAGCCACCGGAGAGCTGCAGTTACCGCCTCCACCTCCATTCTCATGCTAGATGTTGTAGTGTCATATGCTAGGCTGTCTTGCACTAAAGATTTTCCACTGGCTTTTGCTATGAACCCCCAGGCACTTCTCTTTCCTCTCAACACTGAACCATCTTTATAGATAATCAGATCACTTGTACGTGAATTGTCGTGAATCAACTGTTAGACTTCAATCTCCATAGCACCCCCTGGCTTCTCTCTGCACACCTGAAAAATTAGACAATTAAAATGAAAACAAACCTCTAGCATCATGAAGTACAAGCAGTGATGTCACAGTCTCTGTATGACCTCCATAGCTACGAAGCTCTTTGCCCGTGGAGACCTCCCAGCATTTGAGAGTTGTGTCCCTGCTACAAGCAATACAAGTGGAGAAAGTTTGGTTCAAGTAAAGACATCCCTGATAGTGTTAATTAAATACAACACCAGCTCTGATTGTGTTAAAGTAAAAACATCCCTGATAGTGTTAATTAAATACAACACCAGCTCTGATTGTGTTAAAGTAAAAACATCCCTGATAGTGTTAATTAAATACAACACCAGCTCTGATTGTGTTAAAGTAAAAACATCCCTGATAGTGTTAATTAAATACAACACCAGCTCTGATTGTGTTAAAGTAAAAACATCCCTGATAGTGTTAATTAAAGCCAACATCAGCTTTGACAATGTTAAAGTCAAAACATCCCTGATAGTGTTAATTAAAGCCAACATCAGGTCTGACAGTGTTAATTAAAGCTAACATCAGCTCAAGACCAACCCTGACTAATAAAACTGTTTGATGCAGTGACTGTAAAAAAACCCACTACATTTGCCTGTGAAACTGTCGCTCCTCTGGCAGTGAGCTACTTTATGATAAAGCATCACTTCAAAGGTCCCAGGATATTTTCTCCAGATATGCCGGTGTATTGGGAAATGAGCAGGCAGATAGAATGGCCGGTTCTGCACCACTTGGTGGTGAACTGATGTATGAAAAGTTGGATGCTGTAAGGGGCCTTTGGGAGTGAGTCAGCAGTGCCGAGGCACAGATAGATCATTAGTCTAAGGAGAATTACACTGCAAGGAGTTACAAGGGGATCTGGCCGACGCTCGACACGAGGAAAGGTAAGACGGATATACAATCAAACAGTTACTGGTACCATCGGAATTTTAACTCTTTGCTTGCTGCTGAAGATGGGGACGGAATGCTTATGGGGGTAGGCTGTGATGTCGATTCTTAATTTAACATTCAACATGATAAAGTGGATGTGGAGAAGGCTCTCTGGAATCAAATGGACAGTGCAATAGAGCAAGCAGACAGAGATTCCACACATTGAAACAGAGATTCCACACATTGAAACAGAGATTCCACACATTGAAACAGACAGAGATTCCACACACTGAAAGACTATTTCAGTAGAAAGGGGGGGGGGGTGTGAGCAGAGGTTTTGGAAGATACTCAACAGACAAGGGGAAACACAGATGAACTTTTAATCAGGTTCTAACTGAAACTGTCAGCATGTGGACTCTTCAGTGGCTACTGAGGAAGGAGATGGAACACCTGTAGGAATGTCCCACGTGTAATGATGCTAATTCTTGATGCATTCATTCATTCATTGTCTGCAAAACTGTTATGAATGTACATGAAAAATCTAATGCAGAGACCAACTGTTGTAGAAATAGCTAGTCTGTTTTCAGATAAGAACCCCCTGTGTGTGAACCGGGTTCCCACTGTTGCAGAAAACAAGAACAGACCTAATGTCACCTAACAAGCATGTTGTAAGAGTCAACTAATTAGGGGTTTACTTCAAAAGTCGGGGGTTAGGTTCACTTTAATCTCCCCAAATAGAGCAGGTCACTTGTCATTCACAAGTTTTGTGGGCTGGTCGACTTTCCTGAAGATTACGGGTGTGTCCAGCTCTGTTGTTTGCTTTCTGTGATGTCTTGCATTAACATTTTAATTCCGAGAAAGAGAATGCCTGTGACATAGGCTGCAGCACTCTCTAGGGGGTTGTGTTAAGACCAGTTTCTCCATGTTTTTGTTAAAAGCGCTGGCGTGCTGAAATATACAACATGTGATATCAACGGCATTGCGGAACACCCCCGTAACCTTGTTCCAAGGTAACAGGTTCAGGAACTACCACTCAGAAGTGAGCTAGTGTGTATTTGGGAGAGGGATGGGGAGACCAACGTTACTTTTACCAAAGTCGAAGTTCATTTGTTTGAAAGGCAAGGAACCAACAGTCTGCATACAAATAAGCTAGATCTGTAAAACAGATGTGAATGCAAAGCTGAGGTTCTGGAACAAGACTAAGTCCAGAAGTTGATGAACAACCAGAACTTTCTGCCGGAGTTTACAGTCTGTAAACACAAAGAAGAATAAGAAGAAGAAATAAGAGTAGATGACATACATATGAACATTTTACTGTGCTGTTTCAAAATTCACCAATCACGTGTGTGCTGACAGCGGGGTACAGCACTGATACAGGACCGTGTTCAGTTGATCACAAATGTGGATACATACAGTCAATCTTCAGTTGTTTCCACACCACTCTGGTATGGTTGCAGTCAAGGTCAATTCTATTTTCTTATACGAATGAGAGAGTTGGGCTCTCACAGTGGAAAAAGAAAGGAGGATTCAGGTTTTCGAATGTAAGTGCCACAGACGCATTTTAGGAATTAGTTATTTAGAACACAGAACTAATAAATATGTCAGAGACAAAATATACAAATTTGCGTGACATCAAGAGCCTCTCTTGGCAGTGGTAAAACGTCGCAAGCTAGCTTAGTTTGGGCACGCGGTGAGACATGATTCGATAGCAAAGACTGTACTTCAAGGAACATTGGGGGTAGTTGAAGAAGAGGAGGGCAAAGAAGAATCTAGAATGACAACATCAAGAAATGGACAGAACAAAGTTATTATACACTTATTCATCAAGCGGAAGAGAGAGAAAGTTAGCAGGTTTTATCTGCTAGTGCTTCCATCAATACACCTCCATGACCCTAAGAGGTCAAGGGTTATGTTATATTATGTAACGCCACTTTTGAATTGTGAATACTAGCTAATATCTGTGCAAGAATAAAACACTGGTACAAATATACTTATCATCTTAGTTCAACTGTCTCAACAGCACTTAACTCAGTTTTAAAATAAAGGGCCCTTCTCCGCGCCTTCAGGTGTAGTGGGCATATAGGGCTAGACCTATATTTTGTAGACCAATCGGCACTCGGTGGGTGATGTGGTCAGCATTACGTCGACCGCCTTTACTTTCCAGGACTGTATCTGGTACCGACTCAAGGTTGGGGCTACCTGGGAGCCAAGGTCATTTTTGAAAAAGTCTGGCCCCAGCTGAACTATAAACAGGATTTAATATTAGCTCTTTGCATGATGCCGCAATTGTAATCATACACGCCCACCAGCTAAACAGAATGGCTGCTGGTCATGCAGCTTGCAATTTTGCCAGCAGAACATTGACGAATGTTGCCTGTTTGGATTACATGCTTTGCTTTAGGGATGGTATCTTTGTCTCGGTTCTAATAATATCACTGTCATTATTTAACTGTGTTTGTCGTTTGAACCATTAAACAAAATGCGCTGATCTGTTTTAATTTGTGCAGGTGCTAGGGCAGCAGAACAACAAAAGGAAGAACGTCAAGTTACTGGATGCTAAACAAAATAATTACCTGGCAGTAACAACTTTATCGCCAATGACAACCAAGGCAGTCACCAGGTCACTATGACCCTCCAAACAAGACAGCCGGCAGTAGGATTCAGCCAGTTGAGGTTTTACATTCTTGCCCTTTGGTTTCTGTTTCTTGACATCTCCTGGCAAGTGAAAACAAATAAATGCCTCTACCACACATATAAAACTGTAAACCCATGTACACACAGAAAGAGTAACAAAACAAGTGATAGAAACTGAATGAATGAAGACACGATATCATTGTACTCACGTATTTCCACATGTGCTGTGTAACTCTTGGATTTTTTTCGATTTTCTACCAAGCATGTGTGGTTAAAAATGAGAAGGAGACAAAGTTCTTTGGTCGTGTGATGAGAAAAGGAGCACTGGAAAATATTGTGACGACTGGGAAGATCACTGGTAGAAGAGGCAGAGGCAGACCAAGAGAAATGATGGTGGCTGGCTTAAGACAGTTGCATGGAGGAATATCATCAGTGGAATTGATCCAGAACACCAAAGACAGAGATCTGAGGAGATGCATGAACGCCTACGCCAGCTGGCATGGCACTTGATGGTGACATGCAGTTATAATGATGAACATAAAATCAGATGATTTTAAGAGGGGTGCAGAAATATAAATTTTCAGGCAACATCTGGTAATAAGACAAAGATGGCGCCATATTGGACACATACTGAGAAGAAACAAGCAGAGAATCACCAGACAGGCTCTAAAATGGAAAATAAAGGGATTGATAAAGTGAGGTCATCCAAAAGAAACTCAAAAACAAACGTTGACGAGAGAGGCCAAAGGTGCAGGACTGGATTCCACACATGATATTGAGAGATTGCACAAGATAGAATAGAATAGAAGAATCGACTGTGAACCCTATGTAACATACGATGGCATAACAGGACAAGGATGAGGATGATGTGTAACTCTCTTCAGAAGAGAACAATGTATATTTATGCTGGAGAATGAAGTTAGAAAGATGGGAAGGACATAGGGAGAGCTCCATGTAATGGTGAAGGATAGAACGACTTGGCGTGAGTCGGTTGAGGGCCTATGCTCCATTGGGGGTAGAAAGGCAGAAGAAGAAGAGTGCCAGTGGCAAGCTGATTGAGGTCTGTTTTCCCCTGCATGTTGATTGTCATCTACACTTGATGTCACTATCTCCTGTCTCAGGTATGGACACTGTTCTGCTGCTCTCAACAACTGATACCTGAGAGATTTACTATTACAAAGCAGCTCAATGCCCAGAGGTGCGGTAGCAGCCAGTCTAACAGTCTGCTTACTGCTCACTATTACCACCTTTCCTGGATAGAAAATCCAAGATCTTGTAATCTCTGTTCAATTACGCAATGCAAGTCATCCCATGCTAATATATCAGTTTCTACTGTCTTTCATATGCTCTCAAAACTTGTACAAATGCAGAATGTCCGGATGGGAGGGGACTGGGGAAGGACTGGATCGGAAGGGAATGGATGAGAAAGGAATGTATCAGAAAGGAAAGAATGGGAAAGGAAAGGATGTGAAGGAACGTAATGTGAGGTTATTGAGACAGTACTGGCTTTACCTCTTTCCATCTACTGCAAAGTTGCCATTACGATCTCCGCTTCCATTCTCAAGAGAAAGAAGAAAAGAAGAAAACATGCATACACTCATCCATCCCCCACCATGTGTGCTCATTAACGAGTTACAGATAAAATACACAATACTGACATGCAACAACTTATTTCATGATTTATTATTTAGTTCTTGTTCATGATCATCATCATCATCATCATCAATCAGCAGGTATTTGACATGTCATCATTCTCATCACGGCACGCCTGAAAGTCTCTCTTTCCTTAGGAAATTCTCCAGCCCTATGTGCTTTCACAGCCAATGCACCCTGAATGTCATGTATCCATCTTCACAGAGGTCTGCCTCTGCCTCATTTTCTGGAAATAGTAGCCTCCAGGCCGCCACGATGTTTAACAAGACCAAAATACCTCAGCTTTCGGGACAAGATGCTGTTTACGAGCCATTTCTCCTCAATGCTCAGATCACGTATGATGTCTGTGTTTATCCTTGATTAACATTCATATATATATATATATATTTTTTTTAACGTATCCAGAAACCATGAGTTGTAAACCCCTTGGCTCAGTATTATGGATATCGCAACCTTTCGGCCTTGATTCCATTGTAAATACCGTAAATCTGGGAGAAATGTGGCTTTTCTGCCTACCCCCGGGAGTGAACCCGGACCACAAGGAGTTCGTCACCCGGCCGCCGCGAAAGTCAGGTTTAACCAACTTCGCTAGAGGGCCGGGCTCATATATATATATATACACACAACTAATATATGTTGTGGTACATGCTTTTGTGCATGTTATTTCCTTGATCTGAAAGTAAACGCCAATTAGACATAACTTGTTCATTTAGTTAGTAAATGAATAATGATGCAAAAGTGCTCACCTGTGCCCTGTTGATGGACCTGTGGTTCCTTCACTGTGCTGTAAACAGAATGTACAACATTTTCAATAATGTATGTTTGATATCCAACCTACAAGAGGTGTTGACCATACAAGTTAACAACATCTGTACGTGCAGACAAGTGCAAGAAAATGTCAGCAATGTAAGGAAAACCTATGTTAACATGAATTCAGGAAAACCTATGTTAACATGAATTCAGGAAAACCTATGTTAACATGAATTCAGGAAAACCTATGTTAACATGAATTCAGAAAAACCTATGTTAACATGAATTCAGGAAAACCTATGTTAACATGAATTCAGGAAAACCTATGTTAACATGAATTCAGGAAAACCTATGTTAACATGAATTCAGGAAAACCTATGTTAACATGAATTCAGGAAAACCTATGTTAACATGAATTCAGGAAAACCTATGTTAACATGAATTCAGGAAAACCTATGTTAACATGAATTCAGGAAAACCTATGTTAACATGAATTAAAAATGAAAGTTTTCTACATCTTTAGGCCAATCATCAAAATTCAAGGGAACATACAATCAGGCTGCTACTGGTTCCATCAGAATTGGAATTCTGGGCTTGCTCCTGAAGATGGGAATGGAGCGCTTAAGGGAATGTCCCAAGCACTGTGATGTTGATTCTTAATTCTACATTCAACTTACAGTAAATGTTGTGAGTGTTGGAAATCATGTCTGTCCACAGCCTTCTGTCACATGCACTGTCAATCACTTCTAATACAGAAGTTATTCTATGATACCAAACTTACTTAGCAAACAAACAACAACAACAACAAAAACCCCACCCCCACAAACACGCATGCGTGCACGCACACACACATACACATAAAAGGTAGATCTCCATGGCGAAGTAGTCAAGCTGTTTGCCTCGCACTCTGAAGCACGTGGGTTTGTTGTGCGGCGACACTGTTCAGTTCTTGAGTGCAATTTTCACTGAGACCCTTACGGATCATCGCCGGAATTAAGGAGTTTGTGCTTTGTGTGATGTTTTTGGCAGACGGCTAGCCGCTCTGTGGAGAGGGACCGAGCCATATGGGATAAAACCCGGTGCAATGAAGTCGATCCTCTTGATACACACACACACACAAAGGTTTTGTCCATATTAGCATTATGGTTAGTGCCTTGTGGGAGAACGTGTACAGATTGCAGGAGCAGAAGAATCACCCCAGTCTAGTTAGACTGATGCAGTGGGGGAGTGACGATAGGTTCTGGCAGATGCTTGAGGCTCAGAGGAAAGGCAAGGCGGACATTTAACCAGAATTGTAAGAATCTTTCTACAGCATTTCAGCTCAAAAACCCATAATTTCTTCCCTAATGATTGTTTCTGAGTGCAGAACTCTCATGCATATCTTGCTGCAAGCAAGATGGATGCTCTCAAAATTCTCACTCTGATTTGCTTGCTGGTACGTAGCCAAATATTTGTTTATGCTGTTCAGTCTTTGCGTTGCTCTGGTCATGCTTCTTGTAACTTCTCTTGAATAGTCTCCATTGCTGTTGGCAATGGAGCCTAGATTGCTGTTGGCTATGGAGCCTAGATTGCTGTTGGCTTTGGAGCCTAGATATCCCAAGTGTTTGTCCATACGGAGACAGTAATTATATAAACATCACATTATATACATGGAACTCATCAATCTACAATGATTAAAATCATCTACATTGTCAGGATCAACAGAAACAAACGAAAGACTGAATAGGAAAGAAAAACAGACCTAAAAGGAAAGAAGCATTAAACAATAAAGGGATGGAATGAGGAAGGAATAAAGAAAGGAAGCAAGAAAGCACAAGGAAAGAAAGAAAGAAAGCAAAAAAGAAAGAAAGAAAGAAAGAAAGAAAGAAAGAAAGAAAGAAAGAAAGAAAGAAAGAAAGAAAGAAAGAAAGAAAGAAAGAAAGAAAGAAAGAAAGAAAGAAAGAAAGAAAGAAAGAAAGAAAGAAAGAAAGAAAGAAAGAAAAAAAGAAAGACAGTCAGGCAGGCAGGCAGGCAGAGAGAGAGAGAGAGAGAGAGAGAGAGAGAGAGAGAGAGAGAGAGAGAGAGAGAGAGAGAGAGAGACAGACAGACAGACAGACAGACAGACAGACAGACAGACAGACAGACAGATAGATAGAATGATAAAACAAACCTAACGTCCTTGGTAGATTCATGGGACTTCTGTTTACTTCCTTGGTCGCTTTCCTCATCATTTGTAAATGAACTTTTTTCGTCTCCAGCTCCTCTAGAGATTTCATTGCGGGATTTCTTGTACTGTCTTGATGACTTTTCTGTCACTTGTTCTTCTTTTTCCAGTTGTTCTTCCAATGCATCCTGAAGCATTTCTCTGATGTCATCTTTGGAATTTACCTAATAATATATGTGTTGTTAAAATTTCATTTCAGAAATAGGTTCATTAGTAAAGTCATTGCAAGATACATAAAGATCTCCCCATGTAGGTTCTGTGGCTATATTCTGGAGAGGTTTTGAGGTTTTGAACAACGGATCAACATCACGGTACACGGGTAGTAACCCAAAAGTGCTCTGTTCTTCTTCTAGCTCAAATCTGAGTCCGAAAAAGCTCAGCACAATGCACAGACTCTGCAGCACCAGCGAGGATCCTGAAATATTTTGGGTAGATTTTTAACTCCAAATTTTGCCCGGCAGTGCAGTTAGGCTACTCTTTTCAATTTCCAACTGCCAAGGGATTTTTTTTCGTGTGCAACAAAGCACACAGGCATCCGATCTCACTACCCAGAGACTAGGGAAAATTACAAGAAGTCCAAGTCCATGTGAAAAAATCCCAATCCTTACCGGGGATTGAACCAGGAACCTCTAGCACTCGAGGCAGACACCATGCCTCAAGACCACGCAGCCCAACTCTATATTTTGGACAACAAAGAATAAACTCACTGCCACCCACTTATAAACAAGTTTGTCAAAGGAAGCAACTAATTAGGGGTGTTTCCTTCAAACTCAAGTTTTGGATCAAGACCAAAGTTCAGGAGTGGACAAACAACCAGAACTTTCTGCTGGAGTTTACTTTCAGTGAATGCTAAAAACAAAAAGAACACGTAAAGTTCACAAATTAAACCAAACTGATAAAGATAAATATCACAAAATGACAATGATATGCAAGTTGTGTCCTGGAAGATGCTGCAGGGACACACCGTTGTATTTCCAAAGAGAGCCGTTGGTGCATTACAGCCAACTTTCATTGTGGAGATGGCACATTATAAAAGACTGTCACTGTGTGGGTTACAGGCCCTATTGTGGAGAAAACAAGAACAGACCCACTGCCTACCAACAAAAAACAAAACAAAAGAAAAAGCATACCGTAAGAGTAGACTAGACTAATTGGGAGCTTCCTTCAGTCAGAATGCATCTGCCCCAGGGGCATGGAACAACCAACTGCACACAAATATGCCAGTAAAATGGACGTAAACGCCAATCTCAGGCCCTGGCACAAGGCTTAAGTCCAAATAGACGAACAACCAGGACTTTACACTGGAGCTTACAGCCGATGAACAAAGAAAAAGAAGAAGAAGAAAGATTGAAGGAAACATACCAAAGAAGAGGTTAGGGACTTATACAGAAACAAAATTATATTAAAAATGTCACAACCTGAACTGAATCTACAGAATGTCAATAAATAAAGTGAGCTTCAGGTTGCTGAGATCAGAATGCCCAAATTAGACATCTTGATTCTAAGAATGATTTAGAGATTTTAAAAAACCTGGCCTGTAAATTATATAATCCCATAATATAATTTGGATTGAAAGTATATAGTTCCATCGGCCATCTATTGAGCTGAGTGTGTGGCACAACATTTGGAATGCCTTTCAAATGTACCCAAAGGATTTGTGTTGTGAACTGCAGATTCAGAAAACGGCAAGTGACTGTTGCCAAAGAGCTGTTACTGTTTTATGCAATTAACTGCATGTGCAACTGTTGTAATGTGCAACTACTGATTTGTTGTAATGTCCAACCATCTACTGATTTGTTGTAATGTGCAACTACTGATTTGTTGTAATGTGCAACTAATGATTTGTTGTAATGTGCAACTAATGATGAGTTGTAACTGCTGCTTACACCAACAATGAACTGCAGTTTCGGTGCTGGATGTTTGTGTTGGCACTTCTGACAGCTGCCTTATTCATTTAATATGTGTGTGTATGTGTGTGTAGGTATGTGTATGTGTACTATTGGCCTTGCCAAGACTGTGTCAATATTTTCAAAAGGAACTGTGATTAGCAGACTTTCGTTAGGAAAGGAATGGAGCAACTATGGGGTGATCCATCTGCTATGAAGGAACAGAACTGTGATTACTTGATAATCAATGCTTTGGTAAGCAGACTATATTCTATGTGTTGAAGAAACAGAACAATTTACACCATCATGTTTTGAATTCAGGCTTTTGAATGTAAATGCCATAGACAATTTTACGAATTTGTTATTTAAAACACAAAACTAACAAATATGTCAGAAACATTAATATACAAATTTGCAGGGCATTAAGAGCCTCTCTTGGTAGTGGTGAAACATCACAAGCTAGCTTGGTTCGGGCACATGGGGAAAAATTATTTGATTGCAAAGAATATGGGAGGGGGAGGGGGGGGGGTAAGTTGAAGAAGAGGAGGTCAAAGAAGAACCTGGAATGACAACATCAAGGAATTTACAGTACTAAGATATCATTTATTTATTCATTTAAGCGAAAACAGAAAGATGGGAGGTTTTATGTGCTAGTGCTTCCATCGATACACCTCCACAACACTAACGGGTCAAGGGTTATGTTATGTTATGAATACTGAATGCAAACAAAGAAATCACGAGGTTAGCAAATAGACCCTGTCAGTTATTATTTTGGAATAAAAATTCAAGAAGCTGAGCCTTTTTAGATTGTGGAAAATCAACAGCTGGATAAATACAAAGAAGAGTGTAATAAGTAAAGGACCATTTTCCAGGCCTTCAGGTGCATTTGGCATATAGGGCTAGACTTATATTTTATAGACCAATCAACACTCCGTGGGTGATGTAGTCAACATCAAGGTATCCGCCTTTACTTCCCAGGTTTTTACTTGTACCTATTTACTGCTGGGTTGAGCTGAGAGCCAAGGTAATTTTTTAAAAACAGTCCAGCTCCATTTGGATTTGAACCAAGGGCCTTCAGGTCCATAGGCAACATCAGCTCCCATCAAGAGTACAACATAAATTAAAATCCAGTTTATGTGATAAATTTGGTGCAGAATTGAAACCTTCAGCCCCCTCAGTCAGGCGTCAAAATGGTTGATTGCACGGACAAGAAGCCCGAGATATGGAAGATCACTAATACAATACAGTTGGCAATGATCCGCGGGCCATTTGCTAGGCCTCAGCGGGCCGCCAGTTGAAGAGTCCTGGAGTAGAACATCAGTATGGGGACAGTTAGACCCTGACTAGATTTAGATTGGTTTGTCTATGGCTGCAAAAATAATTTACACAAATGCATTGTAATTTCTAGCCTTAATGATCTCGTCTTGCGTTAACGATCGATGTAATATTTCCAGATTTTCTATCTGGCGCAACTTTTTCCGGAGTTTTCTGATCAAACTATCGAGGTTCCCTGTAGATGTGGACATTCTCGTTCGCTGACTCCGGCCGGCACCGGAAATCCAAGTTTTTACTTTTTCCTTCAACAAACGTCAACCCTGCTTGTTTTACTTTCGTTTTCTAAAACTTGTGTGATGCACGTCGCCTTCATATATTCTTCTTCTTCTTCTTCTTTATTATATTCCCCCAATGAAGCATACGCTCTCAACCAACTCACGCCAAGTCATTCTATCCTTCGCTATTGCATGCAGCTCTCCCCATATCCTCCCCATCCTTTTTAACTTTACTCTGTACCTCTTTTCTCCATGTGTGTGTGGGTGTGTGTATGAACGTGAGTGTGTGTGCGCGCGCGTGTGCTTTTTTTCTGTGGCCTTAGGGGTTCCAGTTGTCACACATTTTCTGAACGTGTGTCCTAATCCAAAGCCGGCGTCTTTAGCATGCCACCTCTTCGTTGGTTACCGAAGAAAGGACGGAGTACGTGTGCAGTAATGTCAATTCTTGATTCATTCATTCAAACTCAGCATTAGTGATTTTATCATACCATTTTATTCCCTCTGTTCTGTGCGGGCACCAGTAAATGAATATTTGTAGCTTATTAGTAATTGTTTAAGTTGTTCTCAGTGTTTCCGCTCCATATGGCAGAAAATATTAGGGCTCTCCTCCTACTTTTACACACAATTGAGGCCCTGTTAGGGACATATTTTTAAACGTGATCATTCAGTATACCATCATTCGAATGAAAGCCACAATTTGACATTATAATTAAAAAGTTTAAGTTTAGTTATTTGTTTGAATTTCTGTTGACCTCCAAAAATTTCCGAGGGCAATGAAAACCAATCTTGCCTTTTGTATTCATATTTTAATATCTCTATAAGTTCCCCTATCTTTATCCACACTTCTGCCCAAACAGGTGTATGATTCCACATTTTGGAGTGGGGAGACCATTAAGAGAAACGACATTATTATTTGCTAGATTTATTCTCATTATTTTTGTCTTTCCCTTATGGATTTTTAGACCAAGCTGCTGTGATCTCGCATCAAGTACATATAATTTATCTTGCATTTCATTTCGTGAGTGGGACAGACAAGAAATATTATCAGCAAAGTCCGGGTCCTCAAGCTATCAAAACCAGAGTCCAGGAATGGACGAACAACCAGAGCTTTCTGTCGAAATTTACAGCCGGTAAACGCTTAGAAGAAGAGGAAGACAAATAAAATGATTTCAAGTGTTGTGCTGCAAATGTTATTTGGAGAAAGCAAGGTTGGCATACCGTTTATGACAAGGAAAGATCTGGGCGCAGAATGATATAATAGCAGCATAAAACAGAAAAAAAATATACATGTTAAGATCCTGTAGGTAAACACAGGTGGGGCATGACAGAGAAAAGCAACTGGCTTCACAGAATACTTAACGTTATGTTTTCGCTTTCACAATCGATGCACGGAGACACGCCATACAGTTTGTCTGCTGCGGTGTTACCAGGAAAGGGGCAGGTCGATCCACAGCAAACTGAAAGTAGAACCGGACACCAATTTTGTAAGTAAATCTGTTTGCAGAGTGTTTTTGCGAGATATTTTAGTATTTTAATAATGAAATTTGATTTTCATCTCATGCGACATGTAATTTATTCAAGTAAATCAAGGATTTGTAGTAATATAGTTCAGTTTTAAAGTGAAAAACTTGAGCCAGGTTCAATTGAAAGAGTGGACAGCCATTTTGCCAAATTCTTTCTTATCAGATCAGTGTTATCACCCAACCCTATCCCCATTTACTGCGGGAATTCTTCTTCTTCTTCTTCTTCTTCTTCTTCTTCTTCTTCTTCTTCTTCTTCTTCTTCTTCTTCTTCTTCTTCTTCTTCATCATCCTCCTCCTCCTCCTCTCCTCAGAACATTAATTAACTGGGTACTTTAGTGAAATTTTCAGAATTATTTTTAAGTAATTTCAACTAAAATAGTTGGGCTCTCCTCCGAACTTCGTCCTAATATTATAGCGGCCATAAAATATCCTTACGGGGCTCAGTTCTATTAAAAATATGCCGGCTCCTTATAACGAAACAAATGCTCTTACAGGGTCTTAGCAATATGTTACTTGCGGACCTGTTTCTGTGACTGTGCCTCACCGCCGATCGTATCCCCGCGCCGCTACGCGCGGCGCGGATGGGGGCTAAACTAGATGGCTGGGACTCACGAGCAGCAGCTACCGCATCTCCTGCAACTTCCTCCAATTAATTTGCCCATGAGTCCTAGGCACCTAGTTTAGCTCCCCCCCCCCATCTGCACGTAGCGGCGTGGGGGATACGCTCGGTGGTGAGTTTAATCGCATTTTGCGCATGCCAAAAAGTGTGAGGATACAGGTCGGCAGGTCTGACATCTGCCGCTGCTAAATCCTCAATCGGAAGAACAGTATTGCTTATCTGCGTGGGAGCGCGTGATCTACCCGCCATATCACTTTCATCATCTGTAATGTCTCAAAATTGTCAATAGTTGCAATTATCGTCTGCTAATATCGTCTGCAGAAACGCTCAAAATTGTCAATGGTCGCTTTTGTCGTCTGCTACTATCGTCTGCAATGTTGCATCTCTTGAAATTGTCAAGTAATCCTAGTTTTGCCACGATTTGTTCCTTGGCAGAAAGTCTGCATTTTACATATGCCTGAGCCCCGTAAGGATATTTTATGGCCGCCATAATATTAGGACGAAATTCGGAGGACATCCCATAGTTGGAAAGGTATTGAGAAATAGGCTACCCTCCGAATAACGGTCCTAAATTATCGAGGCGGAAAATATAACCTAACAGGGCCTCATTTACGTGTCAATTGCGCACTTCCGTCGTCTTAAATTGCGCACTTCCAGCTACTTCCGCCACCGCTCACGTGGTGTGAATTGGGGCTAAACTAGATGGCTGGGACTCACGAGCAGCAGCTACCGCAACTCCTGCAGCTTCCTTCATTTTATTTGCTCATGAGTCTTAGCCATCTAGTTTAGCCCCAATCCACGCTGCATGAGCGACGTGCGGGATACTCTCGGCAGTGGCGGAAGTCGCCAGAAGTTAGCAATTCGGCGGTGGCGTTATAGTCCCTGGAAGTGCGCAACTGACAGGTGACTGAGGCCTTGTTTGTATATATTCTTCGCCTCGATAATTTAGGACCATTATTCGGAGGATAGTCGAGAAATGGGCTATCTTCCGAATAACGGTCCCAAATTATCGAGGCCAAAAATATACCCTAACAGGGCCTCAGTCACGTGTCAGTTGTGAACTTCCGGGGATTATACCGCCAATCCAGAAATGCAATCCAGTGGTAACCCATTCAAGTCTATACGTCAATTCTATGCCGAGATATTAATTTTTTAGGGCTAGTTATATAAATAATAGGAACAAAAAAGAAAGTACTTTAGGGCACATTCAGATTTTGTGTCCAAACACTTACTATGCTGTAACTTGTTTGTTCATGATCAAACAAAATCATCATCATCATGTAGCAATTCTTTTGCAGAACTTCGCTCTCATCACGGTCTGCCTGAAAGAAACGCGGTCTCTTGCCAGCTCATGTACTTTCATACTCAAGGAGTCACTTATTTCCTGTGCCCATCTTCGTGTTGGTCGGCCCCTGCCTCTCCTTCCTGGTACCATGCCTTCTGCTATTAGTTTTTCCAATCCGTCATGGTGCTGGATATGATCAAACATAGCAACCATATATTACTGTGTTCAGGACAGTGACACCCAATAGAATAAATACTTAAAAAAAAAAAATTTTTGTCATATAATCACATTAATGTTCATAATTAAAAAATTAAATACAATTAGAGGCAGTCAGTAAAAAACTATTCTATTGTGTGGTTGGTGGATGGAACTTTTAGGTCACATTGCTGCTTTAACATTTAATTATTAAACAACATTTAATTATCAGAGAAATAACTCGCCATCTGGCTAAGATCAAAGTGTAGCTCTGACCTAATATCGCCAGGCTGGGCTTTTAGGAACCAAACTGTTTTAAAAAAATTAGAGGCAGTCATTTATTCTATTGTGGGTTGGTGGATGGAACTTTTAGGTCACATTGCTGCTTTAACATTTAATTATTAAACAACATTTAATTATCAGAGAAATAACTCGCCCATCTGGCTAAGATCAAAGTGTAGCTCTGACCTAATATCGCCAGGCTGGGCTTTTAGGAGACCAAACTGTTTTAAAAAAATTAGAGGCAGTCAGTAAAAAACTTATTCTATTGTGTGGTTGGTGGATGGAACTTTTAGGTCACATTGCTGCTTTAACATTTAATTATTAAACAACATTTAATTATCAGAGAAATAACTCGCCCATCTGGCTAAGATCAAAGTGTAGCTCTGACCTAATATCGCCAGGCTGGGCTTTTAGGAGACCAAACTGTTTTTAAAAAAAAATAATAAACCACTCACACAAAAGAGCTGTAGGCTTCCAGAAGCTAAACTCGGCCCCAGTCCCCAGCTGATGGAGTGTTGTCTGCTGCTCAAGGAGGCAAGAAAGAAGAAAGTGAAGATGATGAGGGTTTTGACTAATCAGTAATCATCATCATGTAGCAGGTCCTTTGCAGAACGTCGCTCTCATCACAGTCTGCCTGTAAGAAACTCGGTCTCTTGCCAGTTCTCCCGCCTCATGAACTTTCACACTCAAGGAGTCACTTATATCATGTGCCCATCTTCGTGCTGGTCGCCCCCTGCCCCTCCTTTCTGATACCATGCCTTCTGCTATAATTTTTTCCAATCCGTCGTGGCGCTTGATATGACCAAAATATTTCAGCTTTCGAGAAAGGATGCTGTTTATTAGCCAATCTTCCTTGATGTTCAGATCTTTTAAGATGTCAATATTTCTCATCTTCTTTGTCCAATATACTCTGAGAATCTTTCTATAGCATTTCAGCTCAAAAGCCCCTATTCTCTTTCTTAAGGACTGAGAGATAGTCCACGACTCACATCTGTATGTAGCCACAGGGAAGATGCATGCTCTCAAAATTCTAATTTTTATCTCCTTGCTACTGCTTAACCATAGACTTTTAAGGCTGTTCAATCTTTGCATTGCTATGGCCATCTAAATCAGTAATCAGTAACTTGAAAAATACAGTGAATGAGTAACAATAGCACACACAAAAACAAATTACAAAAACATGACGAGAATTTCATAATTTACATAAAAATGAATGCAAACTTAATTTTTCTGGACATAGGAGGGTTGGAAAGCTAGATAGAAAAACATATTTAAAGGTGTATTTACCTCGTAGAAGGGTAACCAAAATCACGTGACGCGCTTTATGTATTTGACTAAGCATACGGAGAAAACAAATTAGTTGTTGATTCTGCTTATTTATATTCTGTTTATAATCACTGATTGTTATTTAACATGTGCAAAAGTCGGGTAGTTTTGAAACTCTTTTCTAGACAAATCTCATACATTATTTCCCTTGCATTCATCTTCTTCTTCTCCTGCTCTGAACATTAAGACTTGTGTAGTGGTACCCTTTTTATAAGCTTTAGGTTTGCTTTTTGTAAGCTTAAAGTTTGCTTTTGTTTTTGTTTGATTGTCTGGTACAGTTTTTGCAAAAAAAATTTTTGGAAACGGGTTAATTTCATGCTGTTTTTGTATTCTCATACATCAAGAGCCCAGAATACATCATGAATAATAACAACAATCATCGCTACGCCTCGAGGTCAGCTTCCCGGCGCCGTTCACGCAGCAGTGGAAGAGATCACATCAACACTTTTGAAATCGTAAAACTGATCAATTCTACTGAAGCAGGCAGGCTAGATTTGGGAACTTTGAGAAATTTTTTGTTCAGAGATGTTGACCCCAGGAGCAATGCTAAATTTCAGGTCATATGGAGGCATTTGTTACAGAACAAAGAGAATTTTATTTTGAGTGATCAGTTGAAGGATGCGAAAGCGCTCAGTGGGAATGAAACTGTTTGGGTTCGTACTGTGCTCACCTTATGTGAAACACACTGCAGACGAGGCAAGGATGGTCGCAATAGAGCCTGTGATGGTGACTGTGGGGCCCTTCATGTCTGCCGCACTTTTCTTTTATGCTCAAAAGATGCATGTCCTTTTAATAGCAAAAAGAAATGCATGTTTGGGCACAGCTTCGCCACCGATCATAATACAGAGCTTCTGAAAGCTCACAACCTGTATGGTCTAAGTGATGCAGAGCTACAAAAACTCTTTCGCCGACGCCCATCACGATCGGCAAACACGCTGCCACAAGTGTGCATATATTATAATAAAGCTGATGGAAAGAAATGTTCAAAAGAAAAATGCAAGTCGCTACATCTGTGCTCAGATTTTATTCAGCAATGTTGCGAAGGCGATTGTTCACGAAATCACCGGTTTTCAGCACCACAGGTTCAGCGTGTGCTTGATCTCTATGCCTTTGACGCTTCATGGAGCGGTGAAATGTTGCTGGAAGATCTTCGGCATTTTATGACCGCCAGTGAGTATTCTCAACACTTTGATTTTGGTCACTTCATTTTTACATAATAACATTATTCCTTTGACCTCAAGAAGTTGATATTGCGTATTTTCCATCCATTTCATTCTCCATATGGCATATATTGTGCCTTTACAGCTTTCGCCAGACCTCATTAAGCCTGCTTAGTGACTTAAGTACTCTCCCCACTGCTAAAACACCCAAGCATCACTATGGCACTAAAACGACAACTGATAAATTGCATGTTTATACCAACCCTCTGCTACCAATGCCAAACCTGGTCCCTAACAAGAGCACAGGAGAAAAAGATCACGACGTGCGAAATGAGATGCTTACGTAAGGCTGCCAATGTCACAAGGAGAGACAGAGTTCGAAACGAGAACATTAGATCAATTGTAGGAACCACACCATGCCTGCAATACATAAAGAAGCAACAAATAGAGTGGTTTGGCCACTTGATGCGAATGCAGACCGACCAACTGCCTCTACGAGCATACAACGAACAGCACTACTGCCCTAGAGCAAGAGGCAGACCGAGAGTACGATGGATAGACAATATATCAGAGATCCTGAGGCAACACGGACTAACAACAACACGTGCAACACACCTGGCCCAGGATAGAAAACTGTGACTCCCCACTACGCTGTGAGGCAATTGTGGACAAGACGAGAGAGAGAGAGAGAGAGAGTGACTTAAGTTTTTTTTTTAAATGCCTGGGCAGTATGCATTTTTTTTTTTGTTGAAAAAGGGGGGAGGGGGGTGGTTATGATTATATGTTATAAAAATAGCACTTATGTTACCATTACAACAACAAAAATTGCCTTTTTAGTCAATGAATGTCATAATTCACATAACAAGAAAGCACAGTCTGAGTCATCATATATATTTTAGTAGACTATGAAATGTATTCATGTTTTTCTCAGCTCAGTTTTCTTGATTCCTCCCCTTCATTTGCTTTAAGTTAATTGAACAAAGTTAATTTTTATTTTTTTAATTTTTTATTTTAGTGACTTGTGTAAAATATTTTTTTAAAGTGTTTTTTCCTTAAAAATTATCAGATTCTGGGCTTGTCCACAACAGTTTCTGAGGTGAAAGGGTTAATAGTCACACTTATATTGCTAAGGATGTTATGCTTTCCTGATCCATCGTCTAGAATAGTGATCAACCTTTGGCCCCAAGAAGCTGCTGATATTGTGACCTTGTCATCCGTTACAAATCCCCATATGGCAGATATTGTGGCTTTACTGCTTTGGCCAGTAAAACTGTTCCTCACCACAACGTTTAACGGCAGAAGTGGAAATTGATGATGATGATGATAATGATGATGATGATGATGATGATGATGATGTCTTTGGCCAGTCCCTGTCAAGTTTACTTAATGCCATTAGTTCTTTTTGCACCTGTACAGGCATAAATGTTTCCAAATGATTGGATTCACTAAAGATAGTACTAGGGGTGTGGCGGTGGTACTGTTGTGAAAACAATGGCTTTAACAAAGCTAACAAAAATAGGACTCATGATAAACCCTGTGAGTAAAACCCAAGTGTATTGCTTTCAAGAAGACAATATATTATGCTGTAAATCGGCATATCTAGCCAGATTTCTTTGGAAATCTTGAACCAAATGTAACATATGTAATTACACACTATACATTGTTTGATACAGTTATTTTGGCTGATTACACACTGTACATTAGTTGGGATGGAGGGGGAGTTATTCAGTGTCTGGCTTTTTAATTTAACAACCAGATCTGTCTTTGATATCGTATTTTTGTTAGTTAAATCAATTGTTTGATTTGTTCTGTCAATAGGGCATCGTCATGAAACTGGCAGTACCTGCAGTGGAGAAGATTCTGATGCTTCAGAAAGAAATGGACCCGTGGGTCATGTCCCTGAAGGTGCAGCTCGACTGGCTTCACTTGTCAAAGTGGACTCCTCTGCTCCTTTCAGTAAGACTCTGTACAGATTCTCTATATCAGAGGTTCTCAAACTGGGTGCCTAGGCACCCTTTGGTGCCGCGAGTATGCCAGGGGTGCCACGGCGAAAAAAAGTATAAGAACTGCTGCTCTGTATGATTAGTTGTCTTAGTCTTAGTCCTAGTTGAGGTTTCAACTTCACTGCAGTCGGGTTCACCACAATACTAGCTCCGTTCCTGTGCCAGTGCAAATCAAATGAAATGTCGCTTACTGCCCCATTTAAAAAACTGGTGAACAAACAGTTGGTCCTGGCACAATCCAGAAATATGCGGAGATGGCAGTTGCTAGAAGCACCAAAGCCAATAATCGTGACTAGAAATGTAGTATGTCATTGATGGAAGAAGTCAAGCTAGATGAGTGAGTAAAGTGATAGTGAGTTGTGTAATAGAGTACAGTGATGACAGGTATAGTTCAAGGAGGACAAGGTAGGGGTTAACTCTTTGAATCCCAGAGGGTTTAGCATCACAGGCCTAAGGGGTAGTCAAAAGAGACTAAAATCGGTGCATCATGCGTTCATTGGGCTTCTAGGCAGTAACCTATGAATGTATGATGCGTTCCTTGGGATAAGAGGTTGACCACCATGATAATGGAAATAGGAGATTTTGGCATAATGTCTGTATCATGTCGCTGAAGGTGCAGCTCGACTGGCTTCACTTGTCAAAGTGGACTTTTCTGCTCCATTCAGTAAGACTTATTACACATTCTCTTTTTCTCTTCTTCAACTTCTTCTCCTTCTCATTCACTTGCTATAAACTCCAGCGGAAAGTTGTTTGTCCATCTCCGGACTAGTCTTGTTACAGAATATCAGTGTAATGTGTACATCCATTTTACAGATCTGGCTTAATTGAATGCAGACTGTTGGTTGCTTGCCTCTCAGGCAGATGCACTCCAACTTCGAATTATGCCCCCAGTTATTACTCCTACAACATGCTTGTTGGGGAGGCAGTGCGTCCATTCTTGTTTTTCCCACAGTTGGACCCTGGAACCCACACGGGGGAAATTCCCTATATCAGTGATTCCCAATCTGTGCCGGGGAGCCACAACCTCTTCACAGGAGCGCCGCGAAATATTGAAAATTTTTAAAACAAAATCTCTTACTTACCAATAGTCATACTTTTACTTAGGTTAGGGCACCATGGAAAAATTTTAATTGAAAAAAGGCGCCACGACTAAGAAAAGTTTGGAAATCACTGCCCTATGTGATTAGTTAGTTGTGAAATGGGGTTAGGGTTATTTTTAGAGGTATGACAACTGATAGATGAAAATGCTTCTTCCATCAACGACATACTACATTTCTAGTCGCGATTATTGGCTTTGGTGCTTCTAGCAACTGCCATCTCCACATTGCACATATTTCTGGATTGTGCCAGGACTAGGGGCAGTATCGACCACTGGTTCAGTTCATCGGGGATGAAACATCTGACTGGGGGCTTTCAGCTGGCATGAAGGGAAAGATGTGACAAAACAAAATGGAGCTTTTTTATCCAGAACTTCACGCAAGAGGATGGAGTTGGAGGCAATCACTGCAGCCCTGAAGTAGATAGCAGAAAATAAGAGTTACCAGAGAAATTATAGTTCTGATTCTCAGTCGGTATTGCAGAAGGTTAAAAGAAAACAGGACATATGTAGCATGAGTGGATAACAGGCTTCAGCGTGTCAACATATCAGGGACTGACATGAGTGTAATGTCCGAATGATGCAGGAGTGCAAGAGAAATGAATTCTTATTCTTGGTCTGCCTCATGCTCTACATCTTTCTCCTCTTTTAGTGTATGTCTTGTATGGTTATGGCATTCTCTCTCGGTGTTGGCAGATCATCGGTTTGCTGTCTTTGTATGTAATTTAGAATAGGTTTTTTTGTGTCAACTTGTTCTCTTATGACTTCATTTCTGACCTTATCTATTCTGGTCACTCCTGCAACCTTTCTCATACACCTAATTTCCGTGATTACTTATGTTCTTTTATGGTTTATTGTGAGTGACCCTGTCTGGCACTGGTAGCATAGGGTTGGAATAGCAAGTGAAGAGCAGAAGGAAAGAAGATCATTACATGTGGGAGCATAGTTTTATTGGTTGACAATCAGCTGAGGAAAGGAACTGCACACAGGTGAGAGGAGAAGGATAGGAAGGTAAGATAGGCAGGGTGCTAGGCAGCAGCAGGGCTAAAGGGAGATTTTTGCATCTGAAGATGAGATTGTTGCATCTGAAGATGAGATTGTTGCATCTGAAGATGAGATTGTTGCATCTGAAGATGAGATTGTTGCATCTGAAGATGAGATTGTTGCATCTGAAGATGAGATTGTTGCATCTGAAGATGAGATTGTTGCATCTGAAGATGAGATTGTTGCATCTGAAGATGAGATTATTTATTGCATCTGAAAATGAGATTGTTGCATCCGAAGATAAGATTGTAGTATCTGAAAATGAGATTGTTGCATCCGAAGATAAGATTGTTGCATCTGAAGATCAGATGTACGTTTTGTATGAATTTGGTGCAGGCTTGTAAACCTTAAGCTGGTAGTGAGGGAGGGAGACAAACCATTCGAATGATAGAAAGTAATCATCGTCATCAATCAGCGGGTTTTTTGCAGAACGTCCCTCTCACCTGAAAGTTTCTCTTTCTCCACACAAGTGTGGTTTCAAAGCCATTGCGTCCTCAGTGTCTTGTATCCAGAGTTATACCTGTCCAACATTTTCCTGAATAAACCTGTCCAACATTTTCCTGAATATACCTGTCCAACATTTTCCTGAATATACCTGTCCAACATTTTCCTGAATAAACCTGTCCAACATTTTCCTGAATAAACCTGTCCAACATTTTCCTGAATATACCTGTCCAACATTTTTCTGAATAAACCTGTCCAACATTTTCCTGAAGCTGTACCCTCCATTACTGCTGTCTTCAGGCCAACAAGACATTTAACATTTCCAAAATACCCCAACTTTCAAAACAGGAGCTGGTTCTCCTCGGTGCACCGATCATTTTGTATGTTGTTGTTTTTGTTTTTCTTCTTCGATAGCAGTAGTTGATATAAAATAACCTATTTTGTCAGGTTCTCTCACCAACAGTTCCAACATGTGTGGTGGATGTGAGGATCTAAAGAAAGAAATGGAAAAGATGCAGCAGACTATATCCTGGTTGACTTCACAAGTGTTGGATTTGACAGTGAGTACATAGTCACATCAAAGATTTTCGTTACCTTCATTAGACGTGTGGATACAGTATGTTACCTGAGTCATCATTATCATTTAGCAGGAATATTGCAGAATTTCTCTCCCTTATCGGCCTCAGTAAAAGCTGTCATTCTCTTGCCAACTTCCCTTCATCTCCTCCTCCTATTCTTCTCCTCCCCCTTTTATCCCCTAATGGAGCATAGACTTTCGGCCCACTTACACCAAGTTGTCCTTTACTGTCATATGCATCTCGCCCTATCTTCTTTTTCTCTAATGGTCAAAATAGATGATAGACTTTTACCAGACGGTGGCCATTGCATTTTTCTCCAATTGAGACTGAAAGGATATAGTTTTGTCACTCAGCTACTAAAATTGATCGCATGTGGAGCTGCTGATCTGTATGTAAACGCTGCTTCTGTTGATGATAAACTGCATTTCTAATGTTGGACTGTTTGTGTTGGCACTTCTGATGGCTGCCTTATGCTTTTAATGCGTGTGTATGCTGGTGAATATGCTGCGACTGCAGTCTGTGTTACAAGGGACAGTGATGGACATTCTGTGTGTTTTTTATTGGCAAAGGAGCGGAGCAACTATGGGGTGACCTGTTTGCCGTGAAGCTGAAACTAAGATTACCAAATTACCAGCTAACCTCTTCCTCTAACTTTGCTCTCTGGTTTTCTGCTCCATGTGTTTTTGGTCTGCGTTAATTGTTTTCTATCCTTGTGGGTTCCTTTTTAAAGGCATTTTCGGTCAGTTCCCTTACCCTATGTGCCTGTTTATGTATGTATGTATTGAACACATCCAATCTCTGCACATCCAGTCCCCTTACATCCATTCCCCTTACATCCATTCCTTTTCGCATCCATTTCTTACCCAGGCAGCTGCCTCACACCTGATCCCTTCACATCCAGTCCTATCCCAGTTCCCTCACATCCAGTCCCTGCAATCCTTTCTCATCCATTCATTTCCTGTCTTATTATCCTTCATCCTTTCATATCAATTCCTTTTGTATCTATTCCTTTCATTTCCATTCCTTTCACAACCACTCCTTTCATTTCCATTCCTTTTACATCCGTCATTTTGTATTGCAGCCCCTTACACCTGATCCCTCCCCATCCATTCCTTTCCTATTCATTCATTTTCCCATGCAGCCTCCTTACCCCTGACCCCTTCAGACCCAGCTCTTTCTGATCCTGCACCACTTGCTGGACCTAGTTAAGTTGATGTATGTCTTGTCTTTGAGCATGTCCCTTACATGTCCCATGTATGTATCCTGAAAATGATCACAGTGTTGTTGAGCCAACAGTTTCTCTCTTTACAGAAACATGTGGAGAAGCTGCAGCTGACCAGCGCAAACAGTTCCAGGTCATCAGGTCAGACATACCAAGACCTCAGAAAGGCAGGTATACAGAAGGCTTTTGTATTGTCAGAATGATTATTTCAGCTATGAGGGGCCCCCCCCCACCCCTCTTTGGGTTTTGGGGCCCCATTTTTGTTGGGGAAAAAATAGACTCACTGCCCCTACCAAGCATGTCGTAATAGGCTACAAGTTGAGGCTTTGCTGAAATAAAATGTGTTGGGCTGAAAGAAACATAACCTAGCTGTAAACCACGAGACAGTGTACTAACTGCCTTTTTAAAAGTGAATGCAGAAGAAGAAGTATTATGCAGATATTTAGATACAGATTTGGTTTATGCCTACTTTGCAGCCTGTCAATAATGGGAATTTACCCCGTGCGGGTTGCGGGCCCCACTGTAGGGAAAACAAGTATAGACCCACTGCCTTCCCTGCAAGCATGTATGTCATAAGAGTCGACTAATTGGAAGCTTCCTTAGAAGTTGGAGTGCATCTGCCTGAGGGGCAAGGAACCAAATATCTGCATACAGTTAAGTCAGATCTGTTAAACAGATGTACATGCAACACTCAGGTTCTGGAACAAGACTAAAGTCCAGAGGTGGACAAACAACCAGAACTTTCCGCTGGAGTTTATAGCCAGTGAAAGAAAAGAAGACAAGAAGATTGGGAATCTTCACTGGAACTAGAGTTCTGCCATTCTGCAGAGACATCGAGCCATGTAGGATGAAACCCGGTAAAATGAGGTCAATTCTCTCGACTTTAAACTTTAACTGTTTTTTGAATGCAATAAAGATTTTGATTTAAAATTGAAAAAAAAAAAAAAAAAAACTAAACCCACCAATAAACCTTCTTCTCTTTACAGATCGGAAATGAGAAATCTGCATCAAGTAAGCCAGCAGAGAATGGACTGGTCAGTCAGCTGGCTGGTATCTCATTGTCAGCTAACACACCAACTAATATGCAGACACATGCAAGGTCGCAGCCATTTTCCTACTACACAGCCATCCCACCAAACGGCTCACATTTGAAATAAAATCTGACTAGTTTTGGACACACATGCCTAGACAGAACCTCACTGAAGTAGTTATTTCCAACTTTTATCTAGCAAGATTTTAAATATTTATACTTCAGCGTAACTTAAGTAGAATTGATGTTAGACTTAGTGAATATTTTATACAGCAAAATGTAAATGTCTTACACTTATATTTGTAAACTTGGTCGATTTGTATGTGTAGTTGTTACGAGTTAAAGTTAAAAATAAGTTAAATAAGTTAAAAATGTCATGAGATCTACACACGATGTCAGGATTTTCTGTAGGGAATTTAAATAATGGGAACACAATAGAATGCACAGTTTTATTTGCCTGCAATAATTCCTTATCTGTTTTTGTTTGTTTGTTGGTCAGGTGCAAAATTGACACCAGTATATGTTGGTACCTTTACGTCTTTCCAGACGATAGTGTTACATAGCTATGGGGAAGTGTGAAAAAAGCCTATTTTAGACTGGGTCAACCAGGCATCTGAGGTCATGTTTGAACAGAATTGCACTCAGTTGGGATTTGAACCCATGACTTTCTGGCCCACAGGCAAGCATCTAGCTGCTTTGCCATGGCAGCCCTGTTCATCATAATGAATAAAAATGTATGGGATATAAATAGTCGGTACATTCACCCATGTAAGTAGTCATAACCTTCACTGTAGGATAGCACTTGATTAATTGAGTGGATAGTATTAAGTTAATTGACAGTATGTATATTAATTGCTAATATCTAATTAATTTATATAATCAGATTAATTGATAATATGTACTTGAACTCTTTCAGTCACAAACAACGTATGATGAGTGATAAGCTATCCTGTAAACCCCACCCAACATGTAATATGTTTTCCTACTTGTTTACCTTTTGTCCAGAGCACATATACAAATCTGATTTTCCCATAATTTACAGGTTTTAGTTGAGTCAAGAATTTACATCACAGCACTCGGGGTATTCCCGTGCACGCTCCGTCCTCATCTTCAGCAGCCAGCATAGAGTTCCAGTACTGATGGTACGGGTCACAATCTGGTTATATGTCCATCTTGCCTTTAATCTGAGTGTAGTGAGCCGACCAGACCCTCTGGTGAAACCAAGAGGCCGCATTCTCTCCAGGCCATAATAATCTTCTATCTCTGCTGATTTCATTGCTTGTTCCCAGTTTACGTTTTTAAAAGTAATGCACTTTTTGCTTATCTGTTGATTAAATTTATGCACATATGTATCTCCTGCAAAACCATTCGGTCCTCGGAGTTAACTGACAGTCCTCTTCATGTAGCAGGTCCTTTGCAGAACATCACTGTCATCACAGTCTGCCTGAAAGAAACTCGGTCTACGCCAGCTCTCCCGCCTCTTGTACTTTCATATTCAAGGAGCCACTTATATCTTTCAAGCTCTCTGCCAGTGATGGTAAGCTTACCCTGATACATACTCCTAACATTCCATGGTCCCACCTCTCTAGAGTTTTCTTTAGCCCAGTGGTAGAGTTTTTGCTATAGTACCGTCGGGCTTAAGGCCGTTATCCCAACTACCCTTACTTGCTCTGCCATCATTCTCTTCCCCAGTCCGTGTTTGTGATCTGCCTGGCCTGGGAGTCTCACCATCAGATCTTTGAGTCTCATTTTTGGCTTCCATGATAATTGACAGTATGTATATTAATTGACAGTACTTACATTAATTGAAGTAATCAGCATGAGCAGTTTGTCAGTGCTATCATTGTTCATTTTTTTGTTTTGTTTACGCGATATCCACTGTTGAAATATGCATCAGTATTCTGAACAAAGTTTGTATGTTTGTATTTTACATATATTCCGCCTTAAAGTATTTGTACTTTTTTACTTTTATAAGCTTTGTTATATTTAAGGTTCAGTAATTTTGATTGGATGAATTATCTATGCATAATAAATGTTCCGGATTGTTTGCAGTTATTGATTTTATGCCAGGTTTTGTGGGAATTAGAGCAATTGTCGATTTTTTGCCAGGTTTTGTGGGAATTAGAGCAGTTGTCGATTTTATGCCAGGTTTTGTGGGAATTAGAGCAGTTGTTGATTTTATGCCAGGTTTTGTGGGAATTAGAGCAGTTGTTGATTTTGTCCCAGGTTTTGAGAGAGTTTTATCAGTAGTTGATTATATTCTAGATTTTGAGGAGAGCTATAACAGTTGTCTGTCGGAGCCCGACTTTTTTCAGAAATGGCCTTGGCTCCCAGGTCGACCCAGCTTCGAGTGAGTACCAGGTGCAGTCCCAGGAAGTAAAGGTGGCTGGTGAGATGCTGACCACATCACCTATCTTGTGCCGATTGGTCTATTAAAATATAGGTCTAGCCCTATATGCCCTGTATTCCTAAAGGCGTGGAAAAGGGTCTTTTAGTTTTTTTTTTTTCAACTTCAACACAGTTGTTGATTTTAAGACATGTTTTGAGCAGTAGTTATAGAATTTGTTAATTTTATGTCAAGTTTTAAGTAAAGCTGTGAGAGTCCTCATGGTCTAGCGGCTAGATACTCGACTCCGAAGGTCATTGGTTCAAATCCGATGGAGCTGGACTTTTTTTTGTCAAAAATGACCTTGGCTGCCAAGTTGACCAAGCCTTAAATGGGTACCAGGTTAAAGTTTGGGAAGTAAAGGCGGTCAGAATGATGTTGACCACATCACCCACCGAGTACTGATTGATCTCTAAAATATAGGTCTAGCCCTATATGCCCAGTAGGCTTGAAGACTTGGAATAGGGCCCTTTACTTTAAGGGAGGCTGGAGCAATAGTTGATTTAATGCCATGATTTTGGGGGAAACTGTAGCAATAGTGTATTTTATTCCATGCTTTGAGAGAAGTTGGGCTATCAGTCGGGGTTCCTGATAGCCTGACAGCTTCTCTCAAAGCATGCAATAAAATAAGCTAATGCTATATTCTTCTCAAAGTCCTTGCTGTGTGGCGTTGGTAGTCATGTCTGTCCACAACCTTCTGTCCTGTGTACTTTCAGTCAACTCTAACACAGATGATCCTCCATGTCATGATGTCAAACTGTCCAGCATTTTTTCTCTTGGTCTTCCTCTGCCGCTCTTCCTCTCCAACTTTCCTACCCTCACAATGTACTCCAGTTTTCTGCTTCTCATTACATGACCAAAGAATGTAGACTGTTTCTTCTGATGTGGGCAGTCAGTTCCAGGAATGACCCGGGGATCTGGTTGAAGCTCTGTACCTAGAGGAAAGACAAGGTAGGTTAGTTGCATATCCTTTACAGGATGTTGCAAAACCAACCCCAACAGCCCCTGACTGTTTAGTGGTTTTTCTAGGAAAATTTACATCCAGTAGTTTGCCAATGCTTTCTAGTCGGTCGGCTTCTTTGATACCAATGTCGAAATCAACGCAAGGCGCATGGCCCACAGCTTAGATCAAACCCGGCATCCTGGCATTACAAAGCGTTCGCATCGACTTAGCCACAGAGCCGACGGAAAGACAAGACAGACATATAATCAAACAACTACTGGCCCTGTCAGAATTAGAGCTCTTCACTGGCTGCTGAAGCTGAGGACGGAGCTTATAGGAATGTCATGAGTGCTATGGTGTCAGTTCTTAGCTGAACATTCAGATGATTCAATATATTGTGTTGCAATCTTGCCAGTCAGGGTCTTCATGAAAATCTGCATTGTTTGTTTGCAAATGCGCACTTACAATGCTGTGGCAAAAGAAGTTGAGCAGGCAAGCACGCAAAGATTATTATCATTGATCGTGCACAGCCTTTTGCACTTCATTCACTAGTGACAGGCAAACAATTACTGAAAGTCTTGTCACTTTACAAATAAAATATGTCAGCTTTTATTGAATCTTGTCAGTTTTTAATGTTTAAAATTGTATGTCTAGTTTTGTTGACAGTTTATTAAAATGTGCCAGAGGCATCGTACCATTGAGAATTAATTGGTTTATTACTTCTAAGTTTAAATATCTGACACCAGCATTCACTTCTGGGCCATCTGGCAGCATTCACTTCTGGGCCATCTGGCAGCATTCACTTCTGGGCCATCTGGCAGCATTCACTTCTGGGCCATCTGGCAGCATTCAACACAAGCACATATTATCAGTGTCCCTCTCCTCAGCAGCCAGTGAAGGTTCTTCTCGCTGATAGTGCCCATTGGCATCTGGTTAACTACTCGTCTTGCCTTTCCCCTGGGTCTCAAGTAGCCCCTAGAGCCCGCAGACATTCCTCACTGCATCATTCTCTAAAGTTACGGGCTTTCAGTATCTTTCATTTTACTTGTTACCTTGTCCAACATGCAAGAGATCATCTTTATCTTGTGCAGGTGCAGTACATCCCCCCCCCCCCCCTCCCCCATTCAGAACAAAGAAACATCTCATACAAAGCCACAATCCCATTCAGAGCAAAGAAACATCTCATACAAAGCCACAATCCCATTCAGAGCAAAGAAACATCTCATACAAAGCCACAATCCCATTCAGAGCAAAGAAACATCTCATACAAAGCCACAATCCCATTCAGAGCAAAGAAACATCTCATACAAAGCCACAATCCCATTCAGAGCAAACAAACATCTCATACAAAGCCACAATCCCATTCAGAGCAAAGAAACATCTCATACAAAGCCACAACCCCATTCAGAGCAAAGAAACATCTCATACAAAGCCACAATCCCATTCAGAGCAAAGAAACATCTCATACAAAGCCACAATCCCATTCAGAGCAAAGAAACATCTCATACAAAGCCACAATCCCATTCAGAGCAAAGAAACATCTCATACAAAGCCACAATCCCATTCAGAGCAAAGAAACATCTCATACAAAGCCACAATCCCATTCAGAGCAAAGAAACATCTCATACAAAGCCACAATCCCATTCAGAGCAAAGAAACATCTCATACAAAGCCACAACCCCATTCAGAGCAAAGAAACATCTCATACAAAGCCACAATCCCATTCAGAGCAAAGAAACATCTCATACAAAGCCACAATTCCCATTCAGAGCAAAGAAACATCTCATACAAAGCCACAATTCCCATTCAGAGCAAAGAAACATCTCATACAAAGCCACAATCCCATTCAGAGCAAAGAAACATGTCATACAAAGCCACAATCCCATTCAGAGCAAAGAAACATCTCATACAAAGCCACAATCCCATTCAGAGCAAAGAAACATCTCATACAAAGCCACAATCCCATTCAGAGCAAAGAAACATCTCATACAAAGCCACAATCCCATTCAGAGCAAAGAAACATCTCATACAAAGCCACAATCCCATTCAGAGCAAAGAAACATCTCATACAAAGCAACAATCCCATTCAGAGCAAAGAAACATCTCATACAAAGCCACAATTCCCATTCAGAGCAAAGAAATATCTCATACAAAGCCACAATCCCATTCAGAGCAAAGAAACATCTCATAGCTTGCTGGAATTGATTACATCAAAAATGTTGACGTTAACCTTTATTTACATTTCAAGTTAACTTAAAATTGTACTAACCAGCTATATTCATGTCTTGAAATGATTACATTAATTAATGATGACATTAAAAAATGTTTACATTTCACATTAATGTAAAACCCTACTAGCAAGCCAGAGTTGTGCAAGGAATTGATTACAATAAATAGTTATTTACATGTTTCTCATGCTGTGAAACATATTGGCTGTCTGTTATTAGTTAATTAGTTGCGTATCCTTTACAGGACATAGCAGAACCAACTCAAGCATCTTTTGGCTGTTGTGGTTTTTCTAGGCACATTTACGTCCAGTAGTTTGCCATTGCTTTGTGGACTGTCGACTTCTCAATACCACAGTTGAAACCAGCGCAAGGCTGGGATCGAACCCGGCATTCCTGCATTACGCAGCGCCTAAGCCAAAGAAGCCGACTTGTTATAAACAGAGCTTTTTTTTTTCTAGAAAAAAAGGTATCAGTACTCAACATAAAATGTCTAAGACTGTGCTAGCACTCCCCACAAAGTGTCTGTTACAGTCACTGTCAACTGTCACTACTGTCTGTCTTACCAAGTTTTAGGGCGGTGTACATGACGAGTTATGAGCCTGAGGATTTAGGGCCGTATGGCTAGTGCTGTCGCCACGGACTGTGCAGGTTAGGATATTTAATTTTGTCCCCAACAGATAAACTCCATGACCTTACCTGGGGTTGAACCTGGATTGTAACCGCTCGGCATTACAGTAACGCCGAAAAAAAAAAGTACTGGTAACATTGTGTACCACAAGAAGAAAAAATAAATGCCCTGAATGTGAGTCTCCTGTGTTTAGATCAGTCAGCAAAAACAGGGCTAGCTGTCTTTATGAATTAGGAAATATTCTCTGACCTATTTTTAAGCTTGGCAAACCTGGAAGCTCATGTCACTAAAAAAAGCCCACTTCTTCAAGGCAGTACAAGCTGATGACCTTTAGCAAGGACCAAGTCAAGAGGCCGACCAAGAAAGAGATCGGTGGATGTGTGGATGGGGTAAAAAAAGATGCTACAGAAATACAGTATGACATTAACACAAGCTACGCAGCTAGCAAAAGACATGAAACTACATCTAACTCTTCTCTGCGACGCTTTACAGCATAAGCTCCAATACAAAAGAAGAACACTAGGTAAGCATACAGGTACGTATAAACTGCCAATAACTGCCTTTATTACCACTTTTGCGGTGTAGGCAGGGGGGTCATTGAGCCCGAGGATTTACAACCACATGGTTAGTGCTGTCACCACGACTGTGCAGGTGAGGATTTTTTTTGCCCCCTACAGAAAAAATCCCCAGCTTACCGAGGATTCGAACCCAGGTCTCCGGCTTGAGAGCCTAGTGTTCCAACTGTTCCGCCAACCGCTCCTACAAGTGTGTACTCAACACATAAAGTAGGCCAAACAAAAATAAAAAAGGAAAAGAGTTTCTAAAGGCATATAATAAACAGTATCAAATAAAAAGAGTTCTAAAAAGAATTTTAAAAAATAAAATAAAAGTAGGTGGTGATAATAGAAGATGTACAATAAGAACTGTCCCCATTATATATCCTGCATCTGAAGGCATATAATAAACAGTATCAAATAAAAAGAGTTGTAAAAAGAATTCACAACAATAAATGGAAGTAGGTGTTGATAGAAAACATGCAATAGGAACTGTTCCTATTATATGTCAGTACTTAAATTAATGAATGAAGAGTGTGTGTATGTGTGCCTGAATATGTATATGTGAGCATGTGTGTATGTATGTATGTATGTATGTGTGCATGTGTGTATATGTAAGTATGTATGTGTGTATGTATATATATTTAAATGTAGGTTTTATCCACCTATGCCTGTGTGTTCTTTCTGTATTTATATTATGTATTTTGCTATGAACTTGCTTTATAGATAAAAATAAAAATTGCTGTTTGAAAGACAAATGTTTGTAAGGGTCAAATGGAAGACAGTAATGCATACCCAATGTGTAATCCTTTAAAAATAAAGTTTGTTCCATACACTGTGTAGATCAAACTAGTAATATATGCCAACCTATAAGTCATTTAAGCCCCAAACACTGTGTAGATCAAACTAGCAATATATGCCAACCTCTTAGTCACTTAAGCCCCAAACACTGTGTAGATCAAACTAGCAATATATGCCAACCTCTAAGTCATTTAAGCCCCAAACACTGTGTAGATCAAACTAGCAATATATGCCAACCTCTTAGTCATTTAAGCCCCAAACACTGTATAGATCAAACTATCAATATATGCCAACCTCTTAGTCATTTAAGCCCCAAACACTGTGTAGAACAAACTAGCAATATATGCCAACCTCTTAGTCATTTAGGCCCCACTTTGTTCTATAAAATTTATGTCTAGCTTTATATGCTCAACATGCCTGAAGGTGTGGGAAAGGTTAGTCGCTTAAAACTTTGAGAAACACGTTGCATCATTTTTAACCCATGTGTGCACGTGTGGGTGTGTGGGTGTGGGTGTGTGTGTGGGAGGTGTGTGCATGTGTGTGTTTAATTTCACCCCATTAGCGTGTGAGAGTTTGTGGTATTATTGCCCTAGGAGTTTGTGGTGGTTTTGTGGGAATTTGTGTAAACTTCATAGATATTAATGAAAGTTTGTTCACATTAGTGGTAGTTTCATTGCTAAAGTCCGTTCCAAAAGTATTGCCATCACGCTGAAACAAATATCTCCTGGACGGTTTAACACAAATTTCTGCATATGGTCTTCAATTTCCCATGTACTTATGATTTGAAAATTTACAACTGCACAGGTGCTACTGTTCTTTGAAGCAGTGAATTTCTTTGATCTTTGTCGGAATCATAATTTGTGTACTCATAAAATATAGAACATATGGTAACTGATACTAATTTTTTACTTTAAACCACACGCGTGAAAATTATTTGGGAAATTATTTCGCATGTGTAATGATGCGTGATGATTATTTTGATAGCCTATCCCGCAAACAATGAAATACTGCATTCATCTAACTCATGGAGGCTAATGCCACATGAGAGTGAAATGCCTATAAATTGAGTTACAGTTATGTGAATGAGATTAATACAGTATATAACATCTAATTCACTATTTTAAACAAGTGCGCTTTGTACTGATTACACTAAAACATGGACAATTTGATGGTTTTTTAAATTTGCAACACTCCGTTAACTGTAAACGTAATAACTATGATTTGAATCGGTATGTTTTTTTTTTGTTTTTTTTATATACCGCAAAGAAGGCAAAATAAAATTGAGATGTTTGTTTATATTATAATTTTTTTCCTATGAGGACATGATTATTAACAGTTTGTATGCCAAATTTTAACAGTTTATACCAAACGGTTACTAAGTTACAGATTTTTAAATTTAGGTATGACTTTTGGAATGGACTATAACTTGTGCACAGTTGTCCCCTTCATCATCATATTTGTATGTTTACTATTTAACTTTTCGGACCTGCTCACGTTTCCAGGCCCATCTATACACTTTCTCTATCTGATCTAGGACAGAGGGGTGTCATGTTGTACTACTTTCTTCAAAAAGAGTCTATCATGTAACCTAGGTTGAGGCTGTGGGTAGGGGGTTTGGGTTAGGGCCAGTTCTACGTGTTCTGGGTGTCGTTGAAAGCTGTGTCATTGTGTAGTATAGAACATGCAACATCTGCACTGATCTAATTGGAAGGAAGAAAACATGACACCCCTCAACACAGAAGAGTCTGAGAAAGTATGAATGAATGTCAGGTAGTGTGTAGATGGGCTGGGAAACATGAACAGGACCCACTTTTCTATTGTGTAATTGAGAAAACATTTTGCTGCCAGATTGTATGGATGTACATTTTGCCCAGTTTTGAACTTTAACTAATGCAGCTTCAAGCAATCCAGCAATTTGTTGGACACAGTTTGTATGGATGTACATTTTACCCAGTTTTGAACTTTAACTAATGCAGCTTTAAGCAATCCAGCAATTTGTTGGACCATTTTTATTTTTTATATTATTCTTATCCTTTTCTGCCCATCCAGTTATATTAACCCACTCTGTCCCAGTAATTTCTTTAAATCCTTCTGTCCCATTTGTGTTATAATTTTTACTATTTCAGAGCAAAACATTTCTAGGTTGAATTAATAATTTCTTAGTCTGAACACAGAAAGTAGAACACAGAAAGAGTTAAAGAACATTAAGTACAGTAAATTGCAGCATAAAAGTATAGCTTTCAAGCTTAAGAAATCTTTTCCAGAACTTGTATAAACTGCAGTAAAGTAGGTCTGAGCCTAACTCAGAATTTCAAGTAAAAATTTTTGAGGTCGACTTGTATGACTGATCGACTTTACTCTGAAATTTAGGGTATTCCTTATACAGTCAGTGATGTTTTTACAGATAGAGTTTCCATTCGTTGCTGTCTCCGCTGAATTGCTGTTATCTCTGTTTCATATTTATACATTTTTCCCAGGACCGCACACTTGGATCGTGGGTTCATTCTAGTGCCTGTTGAACATTTGAACGTGTCGGCAAATTCTGGAGAATTCTGATACATCGCATTCAGGCTGTAGAGAGAAACAAAGTAACAGTGAACTCCTTTGACAACTCTAATGATACTCACAGTGTCTCCTTTAGAGTCCAGTTTGGGAAAGTTCTAGTGATATTGTCAGGCTATCTTTAATAATCCTGTCTGAGAAAGGGGAAAGTTATAGCGATATTGTCAGGTTAACTTTAATAGTCCTGTCTAAGAAAGGGGGAAGTTCTAGTGATATTGTCAGGCTATCTTTAATAGTCCTGTCTAAGAAAGAGAAAAGTTCTAGTGAAATTGTCAGGCTATCTTTAATAGTCCTGTCTAAGAAAGGGGAAAGTTCTAGTGATATTGTCAGGCTATCTTTAATAATCCTGTCTGAGAAAGGGGAAAGTTATAGCGATATTGTCAGGCTAACTTTAATAGTCCTGTCTGAGAAAGGGAAAAGTTCTAGCAATATTGTCAGGGTCTCTTTGAGATTTCATTATGTAACATTTCTAGTTATACTCTAGAGTCTTTTTTAGTCATTACTATGACAGTTCTAGTAACAATCTCAGCATCTCTTTTAGAGTCTCTAATGACAGTTCTAGTAACAATCTCAGCATCTCTTTTAGAGTCTCTAATGACAATTCTAGTAATATTCTCTCTAGAATAGTAAATTCTGTAACAGTTCTAGTGGCACTTGATCTCTTTTAGAGAAACTCTACGACAATTCTAGTGATACTTTGTCTGTTTTAGAGAAACTCTACGACAATTCTAGTGATACTTGGTCTGTTTTAGAGAAACTCTACAAGTTGTAGTGACACTTGGTCTGTTTTAGAGAAACTCTGTGACAGTACTAGTGATACTTGGTCTCTTTTAGAGAAACTCTACGACCATTCTAGTGATACTCTCAGTGTGTTTTAGAGTCCATTCTGTGACAGTTTAGATAATGCTCTCAGGGTCTTTTCTATTCCATGCCATGATAGATAGTTCTAGTGAGGGTACCACCATACTATAACAGTTCTAACCATGGTGGGATCATCATCTGTTTATGCTTTGACAGCTCTAGTCATGGAACCATGGTCTCATCTGTTTATGCTTTGACAGCTCTAGTCATGGTACCATGGTCTCATCTGTTTATGCTTTGACAGCTCTAGGGATAGTACCATGGTCTCATCTGTTTATGCATTGACAGCTCTAGAGATAGTACCATGGTCTCATCTGTTTATACTTTGACAGCTCTAAAGATAGTACCATGGTCTCATCTGTTTATACTTTGACAGCTCTAGGGATAGTACTATGGTCTCATCTGTTTATGCTTTGTCAGCTCTAAGGATAGTACCATGGTCTCATCTGTTTATACTTTGACAGCTCTAAGGATAGTACCATGGTCTCATCTGTTTATACTTTGTCAGCTCTAGGGATAGTACCATGGTCTCATCTGTTTATGCTTTGACAGCTCTAGGGATAGTACCATGGTCTCATCTGTTTATACTTTGACAGCTCTAAGGATAGTACCATGGTCTCATCTGTTTATGCTTTGACAGCTCTAGGGATAGTACCATGGTCTCATCTGTTTATGCTTTGTCAGCTCTAGGGATAGTACCATGGTCTCATCTGTTTATACTTTGACAGCTCTAGGGATAGTACCATGGTCTCATCTGTTTATACTTTGTCAGCTCTAGGGATAGAACCATGGTCTCATCTGTTTATACTCTGACAGCTCTAAGGATAGTACCATGGTCTCATCTGTTTATACTTTGACAGCTCTAAGGATAGTACCATGTTCTCATCTGTTTATGCTTTGTCAGCTCTAGGGATAGTACCACGGTCTCATCTGTTCATACTCTGACAGCTCTAAGGATAGTACCATGGTCTCATCTGTTTATACTTTGTCAGCTCTAAGGATAGTACCATAGTCTCATCTGTTTATACTTTATCAGCTCTAGAGATAGTACCATGGTCTCATCTGTTTATGCTTTGTCAGCTCTAGGGATAGTACCATGGTCTCATCTGTTTATGCTTTGACAGCTCTAAGGATAGTACCATGGTCTCATCTGTTTATGCTTTGTCAGCTCTAAGGATAGAACCATGGTCTCATCTGTTTATGCTTTGTCAGCTCTAGGGATAGTACCATGTTCTCATCTGTTTATACTTTGACAGCTCTAAGGATAGTACCATGGTCTCATCTGTTCATACTTTGACAGCTCTAGTCATTGTACTATGATCTCCTCTACAGTTCTAACTGCTATGACAGTTATAATGATTCCGTTAGAACAAAAAGGGCTTACCCATCCTCCAGATAAGGAATGTTGCAGAAAGGTATGGTAGCATAAGGGTATCACCTTTAAAATCAAATTGCCTCTGCCTTGGAGATGAAGAACCAACAGTCTGCGCACAAATAAACTAGAACTTTAAAATAGATGTGCAGACAGTACTTAGCTTCTTGAACAAGACCAAATTCCAGAAATACATGAACAACCAGAACTTTGCCCTGGAGTTTACAACTGGTGAACATTAGGAAGAGGAAGGTATATACTAAAAATGCCTGAAAAAAATTTAACAAAATATAACTCACAAGAAATGCATGGAAGGGGGATTTTGTGATGAGGCACTCGGCTGTGCTTTTTTATCACAGGTTATCTGAAAGCAAAATATCAAATGAAAGTAAATTGAAAAAAAAAAAAAAATCAACTGAAAGTAAAATGTCCCCCAATGAAAACATCAGGATAATGCCCCCCCCACCCCCCCCCCCCCCCCCAAATGAAAACATCAGGAGAAGATGCAAAGGGTACAGGTGGTAAGTGATTGCAAGCAACCACTGGCTTTTATGTTGTCACAGTTGTTTGTTTTAGTATCCAGAAGCCATGAGTTGTTAACCCTTAGGCTCGGTATTATGGATATCGCAACCTTTCGGCTTTGATTCCATTGTAAATACCGTAAATCTGGGAGAAATGTGGCTTTTGTGCCTACCACCGGGAGTGAACCCGGATCACAAGGAGTTTGTCACCCGGTCACCGCGCAATCCGGTTTGGCCAACTACGCTAGAGAGCCGGGGTTGTCTCAGTTAACATCACTGCACACTGGGGATTCCCATGCGTGCTCAGTCCTCTGATGCAGCAGTCACTCCAAGGTCCCTATGTTTCTTTGAGGATTTGGATATAATGTCTCCTATCTTGGCCTGGAAGGTGGCATAACAAGTTAGTTAAAGTAAAGGACCCTTTTCCACACCTTTAGGCGTATAGGGCATATAGGGCTAGACCTATATTTTATAGACCAACGACACCAGATGGGTGATGTGGTCAGCATCACGCCGGCCGCTTCTACTTCCCGGGACTGCACCCGGTACCCACTCAGGGTAGCCAAGGTCATTTTTGAAGAAAAGTCCGGCTCTGCCAGGGAGCGAACCCACAACCTTCCGATCCGGGGCGCGCGTCTAGCCGCTCCGCCATGGCGACTCCCGGAAGGCAGCATAGACACGCTTTACTCCCACAACACCCAGTCGTGTTAGTATCAGAGATTTGTAATTGTCCACTAGCCCAGCCTTACTGATATTTTCTCTGTTTGTGCTTCTCCCCACATACACTGGTACATTGCCTGCCTGTTGTTCCGCTCCTTCATTACCTTTCACACCAGCATATCTAGACGTATAGATCCAGCATATCTAGAGGTATAGATCCAGCATATCTAGACGTATAGATCCAGCATATCTAGAGGTATAGATCCAGCATATCTAGAGGTATAGATCCAGCATATCTAGAGGTATAGATCCAGCATATCTAGAGGTATAGATCCAGCATATCTAGAGGTATAGATCCAGCATATCTAGGGGTATAGATCCAGCATATCTAGAGGTATAGATCCAGCATATCTAGAGGTATAGATCCAGGCGCGGGAAAGGGACCTTTATGATCCATGATAGGAGAGGTAACACCCACGGGGATATGGGTTGTGTTTGAAACTGTTCCTTGGTGAAAGCCTGTCGGGTCAGATGAACATTGTGTTGTTACACGAGGAGCTGCTGGTGTCCAGCTTTTGTGCAGAAAGAATAGTTGCACTTCCCGTCCTCCCCTGGATCTACACACCCGGGCACGCCAGAGTAAAGGGTAATGAATCAGTGGACCCGCTGGAAACTGCACTAACACAGACGGCCAGAGGTGTAGGCAGTGTAGATGTTGCCAATGCTGTACGGACTAGGTTGGTCCGAACCACGGCCAGCTCCAGATTTTTATACATATGCAGCTGGACGTGGTCCGAACTAAAGCGATACGTGACATGGGACCAAGCCTGGCCAAGCACGTCTATGATGTCGAGGTCAAGATAGGAGGCATTATAACTAACTTCTAATTAAAAAATTTAAAAACAAAACATTTCAGAGGTACCTTGGAATGATAGCAACATCGGAGACTAAGCACGCATGGGGAAGCCCGAGGTGCAGTGACACGCCAGTGTTGGTGACAACATAATGAATAGTTGCCGCTTTGTACCCATGTCGGTCTCAACATGTTTTATCTCTGTAAGTCGTGTGGTGTTTGTGGTGTGTGTGTGTGTGTGTGTGTGGGACCCATCATGTCTAATGTCGGCTTCAGGTGTCTGCTACACACATATCTTATGTTTATATACTTACAGGGAACCGCGGTGGCAAGCTAGACGCTTGCTTACGGGTCCAGATGTGATGGGTTCACATCCATAGACAGTGGTACCTCGAGTCACTACCACCATTCTTTGACAACGTTCGCCAAGCAAAACGATTTCCCCCACAATAATTAATGCAAACCTGACTAATCCATTCGCCCGCCCCAGAAGCAAGTAAAAAAAAAAAAAATTGTAAATGGATTTATGTTTGTCAAACGTATATAATATAAAAATATACATTATAACTGTACCCTTTTGGTGGACAGCTACTTGCACAAGTAGATGGTAGAGAAGGGGAAGGAAGACTTTTAACATTCGAAGAAGAGTTTCATTCCTTAATAACGTCAGACAACTGTCTACGAACTCCTGTTTTTTTTTTTTTTCCTTGTCTGTATCCTTGTTTTGTGTGTGTGTGTGGAGGTTTTGAACAACGGATCAACATCAGGACACACGGGTAGTAACCCATAAGTGCTCCGTTCTTCTTTTAACTCGTCTGAGTCCGAAGAAGCTCAGCACAGTGCACAGACTCTGTAGCACCGGCGAGGATCCTAAAATACTTTGAGTAGATTTTGAACTCCAATTTTTACCCGGGCAGCACCGTTGGGCTACTCTTTTCGATTTCCAGCTGCCAATGGATTCTTTATGTGTGCAACAATGCACATGGGCGTCCCTCTACACTACCCAGAGACCAGGGGAAATACAAGAAGTCCAAGTCCACGTGAAAAAATTCCAGTCCCGTGTTCACAACCAGCCACCCCGAGTACAAGTGATGCTGTTTGCGAGCTAAAAAAAACATAAAGCCCAAAGCAGAGAAATTGTTCGTGGGTCAAGTCAAATTTTTTTCGGAAATTGTATTGGTGGACCGATAGAGGCGTTCGTGACCCGAAATGCCAATAAAGTCAGATTTTTAAAAAATGACCTTAGTTCCCTGGTTGACCCAGGTCGAGTCCTGGGAAGTAAAGTCAAGGTCTGACTGGTCTGTAAACACTATATGCTAGAGGCGCGAAATAGCTCCTTTGCTACATACTTACTGGGGCTGCCAATAAATACATAATTACCTGAGCAAAGCTGAGAAAGAACAACTGATCCTGGGTATAATTCAAACCTGGCAACTTCAGCT
>CAJHNH020008568.1:117500-245000 GCA_905116865.2 Candidula unifasciata | reverse complement strand
TCGGGCGAATAGTTGGTCCAGCTATTCGTATTCGGCTGAATAGTGAAAATCACTATTCGGTACAGCCCTAGTTATAACAATGGCTAATGTATGCTAATATATTATATATTCTACACATCTGTTATAACACTGGCTAATGTATGCTAATATATTATATATTGTACACATCTGTTATAACACTGGCTAATGTATGCTAATATATTATATATTCTACACATCTGTTATAACACTGGCTAATGTATGCTAATATATTATATATTCTACACATCTGTTATAACACTGGCTAATGTATGCTAATATATTATATATTCTACACATCTGTTATAACACTGGCTAATGTATGCTAATCTATTATGTATTCTACACATCTGTTATAACACTGGCTAATGTATGCTAATCTATTATATATTCTACACATCTGTTATAACACTGGCTAATGTATGCTAATCTATTATATTTTCTACACATCTATTATAACACTGGCTAATGTATGCTAATCTATTATATATTCTACACATCTGTTATAACACTGGCTAATGTATGCTAATCTATTATATTTTCTACACATCTGTTATAACACTGGCTAATGTATGCTAATCTATTATATTTTCTACACATCTGTTATAACACTGGCTAATGTATGCTAATCTATTATATTTTCTACACATCTGTTATAACACTGGCTAATGTATGCTAATCTATTATATTTTCTACACATCTGTTATAACACTGGCTAATGTATGCTAATCTATTATATTTTCTACACATCTGTTATAACACTGGCTAATGTATGCTAATCTATTATATTTTCTACACATCTGTTATAACACTGGCTAATGTATGCTAATCTATTATATATTCTACACATCTGTTATAACACTGGCTAATGTATGCTAATCTATTATATTTTCTACACATCTATTATAACACTGGCTAATGTATGCTAATCTATTATATATTCTACACATCTGTTATAACACTGGCTAATGTATGCTAATCTATTATATTTTCTACACATCTGTTTTAACACTGGCTAATGTATGCTAATCTATTATATTTTTCTACACATCTGTTATAACACTGGCTAATGTATGCTAATCTATTATATTTTTACACATCTGTTATAACACTGGCTAATGTATGCTAATCTATTATATTTTCTACACATCTGTTATAACACTGGCTAATGTATGCTAATCTATTATATTTTCTACACATCTGTTATAACACTGGCTAATGTATGCTAATCTATTATATTTTCTACACATCTGTTATAACACTGGCTAATGTATGCTAATCTGTTATGTATTTAACCTGTCTATTATGATGCTGTTTAGTGTATAAGCTAATTTATTGTGTATTGTACATTTCTATTAAAAAATTGCTTTGTGAAATCACAAACAGGCAATAATAATAATAATTTTCTGTAAAGACCAGGCAACTGACTTATCAAAAACAACACAGCTGAACCACTCCATGCAACATTTGTTGGAAGTAAAGTAAAACTAAAGGACCATTTCCCACGTCTTCAGGCTATTGGGCATATAGGGCTAGACCTAAATTGTATAGACCAATCGGCGCTTGGTGAATAATGTTATCAGCATCACATCGGCCACCTTTACTTCCCAGTACTGTACCTTCCAGTACTAACCTATGGATGCGAGAGCTGGAAATCAACGAAAACTCTAGACACAAAATTAGAAAGTTTTGAAAATAAATGCCTTAGAAGAATACTAAATTTCAAATGGTCAGATTTCCGAACCAATACACAAATAAGGCAAGAATCCAGGCAAGAGTATGTGTCTAATTTTATACGAAAACGCCGCTGGAACTATGTCGACCACGCCCTTAGAATGAATAAATCAAGACTTCCTTACCAAGCCCTCATTTGGACACCACAGGGGAAAAGATCTCGTGGAAGACCAAGGGAAACCCTACGTAGAACTATCATCAGGGAAGGCTAGCTCATGGGCCACTCAAACATCCAAGACCTACAACAGATTGCAACGAACCGCCATGCATGGAGAGTCATGACCTCTGCCCTATGTGCCGCACTCGACACAAGAGGAAAGACTAACTAACTGTACCTGGTACCGATTTAAGGTTAGGTCGACCTGGAGGCCAAGGTCATTTTTGAAAACAAGTCCGGTACCGTCAGGACCCGAACCCACGACTTTCCGATGCCCAGGCGAGCTCTAGCCGCTACACCACAGCGGCTCCTAACATCTGTGTGAGGTAGTCAGTAAGTAATTCACATTACCTTGTAACCAAGTCTGACCCCGTCACTGTACAAGGCATATGTTTGTGCATAATGTCTGTGAGTTCTGTTGATCTGGAAACAGTGAGGTCAGTTATTTTGTCAGCAAACATTTATTTTTAATTTTGAAGACATCAATAACAGCTAGACCAGATATCACACTGGAGTCAAAAAGAAGTAATGTAACAGAAACATATGCAACATTCAAATACACAATTGTAAAACCAAGTTACGTATTTCCAATTGTAAAGCTATTTTAGTTTTAACACATATACATGACAGTTTTAGAACCACTGGAACGAAAGTAAAATGCATTCGAAAACAAATGCAAAAGAAAAATAATCACAATATAGGATGAATTCCCCGTGTGGATTCCGGGGCCTTATTGTGTGTGTGTGTGTGTGTGGGGGGGGGGGGGGGGCAAGGACAAGAATAGAACCACTGCTTCCCCAACAAGCATGTCGTAGCAGTCGACTCATTGGAATCTTCCTTTGAAGTCAGGGTTCATCTGCTCGAAGGGCAAAGGAGCAACCAACTGCAAACAAATAAGCCAGTAAAATGGATATACACACGAAGCCAAACGGTTCTTAATTTATAACGTACCCCAAACACGAAATCCCCGTGGGAAATCCACAGCTGACCTGACAGTCCATTATTTCAAGGGGTGGAAGTGTTCTGTTGTGTGGTGCTTTTTTTTTTTGAGTGTTCATCTAGTGTCTTCTAATGCTAACCCTAACCCTAATCCTAAACTTTACTGTAGATAAATCGCGAGAAACTACAACCTGAACACCCTAGAATTTATTTGGAATGTCTTCCGTGACGTTGTCGTGACGTCAGGGGTAAGTTATAAATTAAGTACCAGCCAAACTCCTAATGAACGTACATCAAGGACTTCCTGACGGAGCTTACAGCCAGTGAACAAAGAAGAAGAAGAAGAAGAAGAAGAAGAAGAAGAAGAAGAAGAAGAAGAAGAAGAAGAAGAAGAAGAAGACGACGATGCTGAATGAATTCAAGAAAGGCGAGAAAATCAGAGAAATGTCTGGACACCCAGCGATATTAAAAGTTATAAAACAAAGTAGATGGCACTATACTGAGCACATTTTGATAAGAATTGAGCATATAATCTCTCTCTCTCTCTCTCTCTCTCTCTCTCTCTCTCTCTCTTTCTCTCTCTCTCTCTCTCTCTCCCCCTCTCTCTCTCTCTCGCTCTCTCTCTCTCTCTCTCTCTCTCTCTCTCTCTCTCTCCCTCTCTCTCTCTCTCACACACAACACAAAACACGCACTGAGTTAGGTAACAAAGAGATTGACAACAAGTGGCCATCCAAAAGAAAACCCGAAGACCAACATTGATGAGAGAGACCAAACGTGCAGCACTAACTCCATCCGCGCTGTCGACAAGAATGCACATGACAGAACAGTCTGGATGGACGAACGAATGAACGAACTAACTTTAATTTCAAAGGATCAAGAATTGGACACACAGACCCCTCCTAAAGGTCATTCTGGCCCCCACTCATTCCATGCATCATTTTAATTTTAGTCATTCATCTGTTAGGAGGTAATAATAAACATCATCGACAACAACTAAATAATAATAATACAAACAATGTAACGTGTTTGGTTTATGTCGACATTTCAAACAACAATAGATAATGGTAATTGTAATAAATTTACGGGAAAATAAACGCCATGCTTATAATACTATTTTTAAGGGGTCATGTAATCTGGAAGTAAAGAAACGTAGGACTAGTACAATTTCTACGCCATTATGCGAACTGATTGCATAGCAGAAACTAAAGGACCCCTTTCCACGCCCTCATGTGTATTGGGCACACATAAATATTTTATAGACCAATCGCCACTAAGTAGATGATGCAGTCAGCATCACGCCTGCCGCCTTTACTTCCCAGGACTTTACTTGGTACCCATTTAAATGCGGGTCGACATGGAAGCCAATGTCCTTATATGATATGTAAGTTAAAAAAAAAAAGTAAAGAGCCCTTTTCCACGTCTTTAGGCGTATAGGGCATATACGGCTAGACCTATATTTTATAGACCAATCAGAATAAGGTGGGTGATGTGGTCAGCATCACGCCGGCCGCCTTTACTTCCCGGAACTGCACCCGGCACCCACTTAAGGTTCGGCTCCGCCAGGAAGCCAACTATGTAATATGTACTGAGATAATATTCAAACTCCCCCCCCCCCCCCGCCTCTTTCCAATGCGCTTCTCCAACCAAAGTCGTTGGCACAATGTGGAATATCAGGTTTTCTTTAAGCTGCCCAGCATTTGGTTTAAGTTTGAACAGAAAATAGGTATAGTCCGTTCCAAAAGTCTTGGCCTCACACTTCAACATATATCTTGATAATTCGTTACAGATAAACCTGAATTTAGCATCAGTTTCACCGATGACATTCGTCGGGACCACTGTCGCCATCTCTCTCTCTCTCTCTCTCTCTCTCTCTCTCTCTCTCTCTCTCTCTCTCTCTCTCTCTCTCTCTCTCTCTCTCTCTCTCGGTCTGCCTCTCTCTCTTCTACCGTTGATTTTGCCAGTCGATACAATATTCTCCAAAGCCTCCCCTGTACCCCTCATCACATAATCAAATAACATACATGTTTCGGAAACATCAGAGGACATTATTCAATATTTTGTTACTGCATCAACATGTGAATAAACTGTTACAAATCTTACTTATAGATCCATTACTGGATCTACATAATGATCAGACTTCAGTAACAATCTTGTATATACACACGTACTGGGTCTACGACAGTGGCGAAGCGTACATATAGCTCTCGTCGTAAAAGAAATATGTATTATTTTACAATTTAATAATAATATTTACTGCTTGTTACAAATACGCCACGAATTTTACTTTTCTCCAAGCACGTGCAGCTTGTTAACGAAAAGATCACTTTCGTTACATACTTAACGCAACTTATGCTGAAACTGTACTGTGTGGCAGTTGGCAGTTACTAATAGTACTGTGCTTTCTGCGCGCACATACTCTCAACAGTCAAGTAACAAGAAGGAAAAGTATCACGTGATACCTGGCCTAGTGTAATCGTTACCTGCTAGTGCTTTATTTTGTCTAAACCGCTAACATATGCGAATTGATCACGCCTCGCCACTGGTCTACAGGCTCAGTAAGCTAAATTATAAAATCTCACTTTGATGCCGGTTACCGGGTCCACGGAACGCTCTAGCTGGTCTTCAAAGCAACGAATCTTTGACTTGAATCTTTCCGGGAATCGGTCTCCAATCGGGTTCAGCTTTCCAAATGTTTCAACTGAAAGTGGATAGTTACCAGTTCGTTTTATGAAAATTTATGCCATATAACTCTAGCGAAACCTAAGCATTTCGTGTCTCATTAATAGGGCGGCCATAATACATGAAGCTGAAAACTAGACAAACCCCTAATATTTTGAGCTGAAAAAGGGAAATCCTAATCAAGTCATGTTAACTCCACCCCCTTTTTTTTTTCTAGGTCATCGGGGTGAAAGGTATAATTACTCACTCGACAGCTGAATTCAAACCCGAACCATTGTTTGCAACAAATAAGCGAAACAATTTGCTCTTCAACTGCACTAAAAAAAAAAAAAAACCGGAAATTTCCATTAATACATTTCAGGCATTAAAAGTATCTCCTCTACTTTTATTTCGTGAATCCTCATTTTGGCATGGGAAATAGAGGTTTGCCAGAGAGATTGATAAACTTCTCAGTCAACAGATTTCTTGTCTCATTCAAGTCATGTGTCATTAGGGACTGTCGGATGTTGTCTTCCCAGGAAACCCTGAGTTGTCCTGGTGGTCTGGTTCCCTGGTTCTTGGCCTCCTATAGTTGCCAGGGTGGCCTACTGACTGACTGACTTTCTACCCCACCAGGACATCACACAAGCGATAAACACCCGATGATACAATGTGCCACCATGTGGGTGAGGATCACCGTGGATAGGTCCCAGAAACCGCGTTCAGCCTCAAGGCCATATTTATGGCCGGGCTATATTGCGGCCCCCAGCAAAAGCCAGAGTAAGGCTTCAAATAACGAAAGATTTCATCATAAAAAGGATGGGAAGTGTATAAATGATTGGTTTAGGTGGCCAACTCTCTCCCATTCTGCATTTATTTCCAGACCATCGTAACTGTGACTTAACCACTCGAGTTTATACGGAGTTTCAAGACTGTGGCGTATAATCTTGTTGCGAACTCTGTCCCTTTAATCTAAACTTATGAAGTCTGTTAAGATCTGCAGATATAACAATAAGTGTATATTCTATTTTCTAACTAATAATTAGATTTCATTAAAACGGGGCAATTGGATCCATTTCTTTTCCTAGAACCATACCTAAGTTGAAACTCTGGCATAAGTAAATCAGGTTGTTTAAATGTGTGCCATCGATGGTATGTGTTACACAGAACGCCAAGGGCGACTAACAAACTTTGATACTACCGCTTTTCCTTTATAAATGACATGCATTGGTCAATAGTGCACATGAGTGAGTTTTGTTGTAATAATAAGACATATGACAAGCTGTGTTGCAATGAGGGTCGTCCATTCACTTTTACTATGAACCCCCTTGCACTTCTGCCTCTCAACACACACACACACACACACACACACAGACACACACACACACACGTGGATGTATATACATACATATATACATAAATAATCACGCAGACAGACTGGCTGGTTCTGCACTACTTGGTGGTGAAATGATGCATGACCAGCTAATTGCCATCCAGACGCTATGCGAGCCAGTCAACAGTACGGAGGCACAGTTAGATCATTGCGGTCTAGAGAGGATGGTGCAGAGACGAGTGACCATGGCCGACGATAAACCCTCAGGGGAAGGCGAGACGGACAAATGTCCATAGGATTTGGCTGACGATCAACCCTCACGGGAACGCGAGACGGACATATGTCCATAGGATCTGGACGACGATCAACCCTCAGGGGAAAGGTGAGACGGACATATGTCCATTGGGTTTGGCCGACGATCAACACTCAGGGGAAGGCGAGACGGATATATGTCCATAGGATTTGGCCGACGATCAACACTCAGGGGAAGGCGAGACGGATATATGTCCATTGGGTTTGGCCGACGATCAACCGTCAGGGGAAGGCGAGACGGACAAATGTCCATAGGATTTGGCCGACGATCAACACTCAGGGGAAAGGTGAGACGGACATATGTCCATAGGATTAGGCCGACGATCAACCCTCAGGGGAAGGCAAAATGAACGTACAATCAGACCGCTACATGTACACTCGGAACTGAAACTATGCTGGCTGTTGAAGATGAGGACAGAGTGTTTATGGGATTGTCCCGAGTGCTGAGGTGCCAGTTTTTATCTTAACTCAAAATAACATACAGCCTACAGAAGAAAAACAACGCTTACCTGACTGATTCATTCCACTGAGAATTCCCAAAGCAAACCAAACGCCCAGATTGCCATACATGAGATATCTAATGGATACACGAATTAACTCGTTTAGTTTCATTCATGTGCTTAACTCATTAATACTTTTAAAGATATTACTGTAGTCGAGGCGGCAACAAGCTATTAATTTTAGTTTGATTGCACATGCGGAAAAAAAGCCTTGTACTGTGCTGTGCGCTCTGTGTGTGTGTGTGTCTCATGCTCCGGTCAGTCGCTTTGTGGTTGTATGACCGCATGTGGTCTGCAGCATAGATGCTGCAGACTGGACTGAGCGAGAGATGGGTTTGTCCGGCTGGCTTCATTTCGGTGGTACGTTTCAATAGTTAAACTGTGTACAGCTAGGTATATCAGTGTGTATCACCGTTCGAAAATATTTGATTTTATTTGGCTAGAAGCAAATTTTCCATTTGTTAGATTAGGTGCTTAGCTTGTGTGTGTGTGTGTGTGTGTGTGTGTGTGTGTGTGTGTGTGTGTGTGTGTGTGTGTGTGAACACGACATTGGTTGTCAATGTATTGGTATTTGTGAAGAAACGTTAGTTTTGTGTTCAGTAAAATTATGTGATAATTATAGTTTTAGTCACTTTGATTCAGATCAGGACTTGTGGTTAGTGTGCCTAGTCTTCTGATTCTTCTGATTAGACTTTATATAAAACATAACCTGTCTGGGTAAGATACTTTTGGTCTTAGTCCCGCCTAACGAACTTTTTACCTTTTTTTTTTTCTTGTTACTGAGGCAGCTTGTGTGTGGGTTTACTTCCACTAGCCACGACATCGTTGGAGCTCTTGTAGGTTTGGAGTCGAGATAGGCTCAAGGACTAGATTTTCATATTATCCTTTAGATTATCTTTCATCTTCCCCTAATACAAGATACCCCCTAGGCTTTGCTTCTAGTACTTTACTTTAACAAATATGTTTCACCTTAAAGACATTAAAATTATAACACAACTAGACCAAAAGAGTTACATTGACAGGGGTCACTATTTAATCTTTAACCCTTTAAGCTTAACATGACAGGGGTCATCGTTGAATCTTTAAGCTTAACCCCAAGTTTTAAAAAAACAGGGGTCTCCATTTAATCTTTAACCTTTTACCTTTCAGATAAAGTGACAATTGGTGAAGATCGAGCTGAGAAAAGTAGAACATGTCACTAGAAACTAACAAACTTACAGTGAGTTACCTGGTATCAAAATAGTTAATGGCACTTTTTTTTTTGGTTATTCTTTTCTATTGAATTGTGTATATGTATCCAACAGCTCTACAACTGCATTATGTGTGCCATATATGGACAACTGTATAGTGTGTGCTATATATAGACAACCGTAATGTGTACCACTAATCAATTACAGACATTCATTAACTGGTGCCTGCGCAGAATAGAGGGAATAAAAGGGTATGATAGAATAACTAATGTAAAACTTTGGGAGAGAACTAAACAGGCTCCAGTGGATCAGGAAGTGAGGAAAAGACGCTGGCGTTGGATAGGGCACACACTGAGAAAACAGGAGAACAGCATTACTAGAATGTCTTTGCATTGGAACCTACAGGGGCATAGGAATAAAGGAAGGCCAAAAAACACATGGAGAAGAGAGCTGGAGAACGAGGTTAGAAAGATTGGGAGGACATGTGGATAAAACGACTTGGCGTGAGTTGGTTGAGGGCCTATGCTCCATTGGGGGATAGAAAGGCAGAAGAAGAAGAAGAAGAATGTGTAAAGTAAAGGTAAAGTCGGGAGATGTGAACCAGTGTCATTGCACAAATGTGTGCTATAAATGAACAACAGTATAATGTGTGCTATAAATGTACAATAGTATAATGTGTGCCATATATATGGACAACTGTACCAAGTGTGCTATTTATAATGTGGACAGCTGTATAATTTGTGCTATTTATGGACAACTTATAATGTGTGCTATTTATGGACAACTGCCTTATGTGTTCTATGCATGGATAATTGTATAACATTTGCTACATGTGAACAACTTATAATATGTAGTCAGTTTGGACAATTTCATGATGTGCACTAAATTGGGAAAGAAACATAATGTGCATGAGGCCTAGAAAAAAAAGTGAATCATGCATGCTTAGAATGGACATATACAGTACCAGAATAACATATTCACTAACTTGGGATAGTTCTTATCAAAGACGGGAGGCTGGAGAACCGCTGCAGTGGCATCTGAAAGAGATAATAATAATAGTAACAACAACAACAGTGGTGATAATGGTGGCAAGAATAACGTTTTTGGTTGAACCAGTAAGAATCACTTGTCATAAATGGGCTTTCGAGTCAGTTTGCATTTTTTTTTTTTAAAATCAAGATAAGCCCAGAAATTTAAAACATATAACAATATATCATCAAGTGCTCTGCTGACTGTCGTGGACGATAACAACTTTCCTTAATCTGCGATTTGCAACTGCATGTATTAGTTCGTGTGTTGATACTCCCCCATGCCATGACATTAATTAGTTGCGTATCCTTTACAGGTCATAGCAGAACCAACTCCAGCATCTTTTGGCTGTTGTGGTTTTTCTAGGCACATTTACGTCCAGTAGTTTGCCATTGCTTTCTGGATGCCATGACATACAACTCAAGAATCTTCTCGTATGTCTTTCTTTCCACACATTTTTCTAGTGATCATAACATGTTCTAGTTTCCTTCTTCTAATAACACGACCAAACAACGACTAATTTCTCTGTCTAATGTGTGTGATAAGTTGTCTTCGAGCGCTCGCCCTTTTTAAAACATATGGGTTGCTCATTTTGGCTATCCATGGAATTATAAGGATTCTTCTGTAAAACCATATCTCTGAGGCCTCTTTAAATTCTTTTGCTTGTTCATTAATTGTCCAGGCCTCACAACCGTATATTGAAAGTGGCTCTCTATCTAAGCATGCGATAATTCTTTTCATACCCTTTAATAACATAGACTTATTGCATAAAATATTATTAATTTTAAAAAAAATGCAATTTTAACCTGTCCTGTTCTGTTTGTTTTTTTAAATCTCTGTGTTACATTGTCGGATGTTATCCAGATGCCAGGATATTTAAATTTATGTACGTGTCTTAAAATAACACTTATACATGGCTATGTTTTTTTTTTTTTTTTAGATATCACTCTTACATTTGTCTTCCCATTATCCAAACTAAAGCCCATTTGATCATTTCTTCCACTATCGTATCTAACAATGCCTGTAGTTCTTTCTGACGGTGGCATCAGCATAACGTCGGTTCATTATGTTACGACCACCAACCACAACTCCTGGCATATCCATGACAGATCTCATTATATGTACTCCATTCTTTATGCTCTTAACTCTTTGAGTCCCAAGGAATGCATCATACGTTCATAGGTTCTTACCTAGAAGCCTAATGAACGCAGGATGCGCCGATTTTAAGTCTCTCTTGACTATCCCTTGGGCTTCTGATGCTAAACCCCCTGGGACTCAAAGAGTTAAATGCTCCCAGATGGTTATTAATTCCAATAGCTGCTGTTTGCTGTCAGTACATGTTAAGTAAAATTCGTAGATCTTTTCCATCAATGTTTGATTATTCCAGTAGTTTGATTTTTTCTTCATGTTTCCTTTCAAACTTTCGTACAGTAACTGAAGCATAAGTAACCATCGGTTTTTTCCCGTTTACTTCTAAAGCTTTCTCCGACAGGATGCAGGCCTAAATGGCACTGTTTGTACCTTTTTCTTCTACAAATCCACACTGTTCTTCGCTAATTTCTGGTTTAATCTGGTTTTTCTTATTATTCTAGTAATTATTCTCAGTACATTTTTGTCACATGACTCATAAGACTTACGGTTTTCACATTTTGAAGTGCCTGGTTTCTTTGGCAGAGCAATGAATATATACTGTTTCAAAAATTACTTTGTAAATAAAACATCGTACTCGGGTACGATCAAGGAGATTATGGATATGCCCAAAGAATCACAGTGCCGCCAAACAGCCAGGACGAGAAGATGATTCAGGAGACGACGTTGAATCAGCAACACTCAAAATACTACAAGAACTTCATGTCAAAACACGTGTCGCTAAACATGAACACTATATAGGTAGCCAAAGAAGAATAGTAAACCAACACAGAAATAGTGTTGTTCGTGGTAACACGCTGAGTGATATACTGAAGATGGGACCGAGCGCTTTTAGATTTGTCAAATGTGCAATGATGATAATATGTCGATTAACTAACTAACTAACTCACAAAGCTGATTTACTCTGAAGTAAATCAAATACTCACAAAATTTTGTATATTCAGAAGTAAATCAAATACTCACAAAATTTGATATATTGAAAAGGAAATCAAATACACAGTTGATTAACCCAGAAGTAAATGACATACTTACAAAGTTGATTCACGTCCGACCGATACTGAATACTAGCTGTAAAAGGTAACGACCGCCACCTGCGAAAGGATACATGACAAGCAAGGCGGATAACTCAGTTCTACGAATACTGAAACATTTGGGGTACATATGAATGAAAACAGTTACACGCGTGATCCTTTTACATCCGCGACCGGGTCGGCCATTGGCTGGTCGGTAGACGACTTCGTCTTTGCTCATTACAGTATTTGTATCGGTCTCCTTTGATCGCATAAACACTGCAGGAATCCCTTTCAGGGCTTTTGGTGGCGGGCAATGCTAGGTCATTTTGTATTGCGCACACATGGGGGTGTCTGTGGCGAAGGGGTCAAGCCGTGTGTCTCGCACTTTGAAGGTCGTGTGTTCGTTTCACGGCTGCGCCATTCTGTCACGAGCGCATTTTTACGTATATCCCTGTGGATCGTCGCCGGAGCTACGGCGTTCGTGGACATTCGTCTTGCAGAGAGAGAGAGAGAGAGAGAGAGAGAGAGAGAGAGAGAGACCGAGCCAAATGGGATATAACCCGGTGCAATGAAGTCGGATATCTCCATTTAACCTGCAAGTTTGTATGGCGCACATAACCTAATCACAATTATAACCTAAAGCTCGACGAATTTTGATTCCTTTTCTCTCAACAACAACAACAACAACAACACCCGGATGGATGGATGGGGGAACTTCTTAGGGCTACTGCGACTTCGAAGAAATGGTTTTAAAGCCATATTTGTACAGTTGAGCGGTTCTCAACCTGTGGGTCACGACCCTTTTGTGGGTCCAACGTTTTCACAAATGGTCGCAAAAGACCATCAGAGAACACATATTCGCTGAAGTTATAAAGTTGCAACGAAAATAACTGTATGTTTGGGGTTAGCCACAACACGTGGAACTGTATTAAAGGGTCGCCGCAACACGAGGAGCTATATTAAAGGGTCGCCGCAACACGAGGAGCTATATTAAAGGGTCGCCACAACACGAGGAGCTATATTAACTCTTTGAGTCCCAGGGGGTTTAGCATCACAGGCCCAGGGGGTAGTAAAGAGAGTCATAAAATTGGCGCATCATGCGTTCATTGGGCTTCTAGGTAGGAACCTATGAACGTATGATGCGTTCCTTGGGACTCAAAGAGTTAAAGGGTCGCCGCAACACGAGGAGCTATATTAAAGTGTCTCCGAAACATGAGGAGCTATATTAAAGTGTCGCCGCAACATGAGGAGCTATATTAAAGTGCCGCCGCAACATGAGGAGCTATATTAAACGGTCGCCGCAACATGAAGAGCTATATTAAAGGGTCGCCGCAACATGGGTGTTGTGGTCACACCGGCCACCTTGTCTCTCGTGACTGTTCTTGGTACCAATGTTTTACTGGCCAGTATAACAACGCAAACCAGCAGTTTTAAATTGTGTATCCTGTTTTTTGTGTTCGATGTCAAGTTTTCTGTTCTGACCAATGGGCTTTCTGGGAAAAAAGGGTTAAAAGCATACATTTTAGCATTCTTGTGAGCTTTACCGAGTTACTAAGTGTCTGTGTGAAAACAATATGGCCCGCAAGCGGATTCCTTTATGCATGCCAACCCCATGTTTAAAAAAAACATGTGTGTGCCAGATTTATCCAAATGTTATTGAACTATTTTTAGTTTTTGATGCACTCTCGTATATTGTTGATTTACCCACGTATGTTGTTGATTTACCCAAGTATATTGTTGATTTGCCCAAGTACGTTGTTTATTTACCCAAGTATATTGTTGATTTGCCCACGTATGTTGTTGATTTACCCAAGTATGTTGTTGATTAACCAAGTATGTTGTTGATTTACCCAAGTATGTTGTTGATTTACCCAAGTATATTGTTGATTTACCCAAGCATATTGTTGATTAACCCAAGTATATTGTTGATTTACCCAGGTATATTGTTGATTTACCCAAGCATATTGTTGATTTACCCAAGCATATTGTTGATTAACCCAAGTATATTGTTGATTTACCCAAGTATATTGTTGATTTACCCAAGCATATTGTTGATTAACCCAATAATATTGTTGATTTACCCAAGTATATTGTTGACTTACCCAAGAATATTGTTAATTTACCCAAGTATATTGTTGACTTACCCAAGAATATTGTTGATTTACTCAAGTATATTGTTGACTTACCCAAGTATATTGTTGATTTACCCAAGCATATTGTTGATTTGCCCAAGTATGTTGTTGATTTACCTAAGTATATTGTGGATTTACCCAAGTATATTGTTGATTTACCCTGGTATATTGTTGATTTACCCAAATATATGTTTGATTTACCTAGGTAGATTGTTGATCTACACAAGTATATTGTTGATTTACCCAACTATATTGTTGAATGTTCTTTGTGGTTTTACAAAAAATAATAATAAAAAGGAACCATACTCGTGCGTTTTTCTGTTGTCCCGAAGCTGTTTGAACGTTTGTTTGAAGAGCTCTTTACGAACAGCCTTAGAGTTATTGAAGAAAGCTTTCTCGTCAAACTGTTGCTGTAAACATAAAAGCAGAATGTCTTCTTTGAGAAGTCAAGTGTAATCCAGATTTCACAACTTACATTGGTGTAATCTGGGTGGGGAAGAGGGAGGAGTGGGGTCATGTCATGAAAGGTTGAAGATTAAAGGTTAGAGGTTCCACTTCATTGCACCGGGTTTGATCTCCTATGACTTGGTCTCTCTCCGCAAAACGGCGAGCTGCCTGCCGAAGGCGTTACACAAAGCACAAACTCGGTAGCGCAACAGAGGGCACTGTGTCTGGCTTTCAGGTGTAACCAGACCTCGTACAGTTCCCCCCGTTTGCTGCCTGTAGCGATTTTGAATTCTTTTCTGAGTGCATTTTTGTCTGCTCGGCACTTCTCAATATCTCTCTGCCATCTGCTTGTTTCGCGTGTGACGCTTGCTGCGTCTTCTTGACAGTCCCGAACTCGCAGGCAGAGTGAGTCAAAATTATATCACCATATCGCGTTAGCTTGTCACCTAGCGACTTTTTCTTTAGTTCGCCATTATAACCTCACAAAGAATACCACCCAGCTTGCACCACGACACCCTAGACTTGATCTTTGCCTGCATTTCGTCAGAGATCTTCAAATTGCTCCTCCATGATAGACGTCTTAGGTCTCCAGGCAAGTGGGTTTCACCCTGCCTGTTTTTCTATCTACAGTTCAACATCTGTAGTTTAACAATGTAGTTTAACATCTGTAGTTTAACATATGCAGTTCAACATCTGTAGTTTTACATATGCAGTTCAACATTTGTAGTTTAAGATATGCGGTTTAACATCTACAGCTTAACATATGTAGTTTAACATTTGCAACATTTGCAGTTCAACAACTGTAGTTCAACATATGCAATTCAACCTCTGTAGTTTAACATATGCAGTTTAACATCTGTAGTTTAACATATGCAGTTTAACATCTGTAGTTTAACATGTGCAGTTCAACATCTGCGTTCAACATCTGTAGTTTAACATATGCAGTTCAACATCTGTAAATTAATATCTACAGTTCAAAATCTACAGTTTAACACCTGCAGTTTAACATCTACAGTTTACCATATGTAGTTTAACATATCTAGTTTATTATCTGTAGTTTAACATCGGAAGTTAAATGTCTTTAGTTTAATAACAAACTTACCTGAGTATAATACTTGTCCGCGTAGTCACTTTGTGCAAATTCATCTGTGTAGCCAACGATGACAGACATATTCTCATTCTGACCAGACAAGTAGAGAGACACTTGTGTTCAAGTTTACCACTTTAACAATAAAAACAGTGATAGTGGCATACTCAACTTCCCTTGTGGGTTTCGTGTCCTAATGTTAGTAGGACGGGGGAAGGGGGTAGAAAACCCACGGTTTCCTAGCAAGCATGTCGTAAAATGAACCTAACTGCTTAAATATTAGCAAGCTTCCACACACGTCTGATTGTGTCTTTAGTTTGCGCCGTCCAAGACTTTCTTTTCAGTCTGTGACCCTTACCTCTGTCTATGGCTTCATGCAGGGGATGCTTCTTATCTGCAGATACTCTGAGATATGACTTTGCTTGCATAACTTTGAGCCTATCTGCAAAAGCAGGCAGTGCAAGTATGTATCGCATACTTACTACTGGGATATCTCTTATACATCCCAGAAGTACCCTCATGGCTTCACTGTGTTTGTGTTCAAGTTTCATCTGGTGACAATTTAATATGGTAAGCATTCCAAGTCCATAATCTATAACCGACAGGATCGAATGCTGGAACACTGTGAACAACATTCTTTGTGCCATAACCTTAAGTGCATTGAGACCTTTTTGGTATTTGGCAGCAACTGCTTCCACATGATCCCTAAAGGACAGGCTTCTATAAGTAACACCCAGGTATCACCGTTTGCTTTCTTTTTTGACACTTCTATCATTCTTTGTGAGACCTGTAAAGTCAGTCAGCTTTTACAACTTTATTGTCCAGAGGGCACCATAAAACAGCCGCCTTTTCTGGGTTGATAACAGCAGCTAATTTGCACAGTCAGTGACTTTGTCTACAGTTGTCTGTAGCACTTTGGCTGTCTGTTGCCTCTCGCTTCCCTGTCTATATGCAAAAATATCATCTGCAAATATTAATATCCTTCCAACCGCTGGTGCTTCAAATTCTGCACTCCTGCTTTTATACATGCCGAAAAGCCACTGGTGAAATTGCAGAACCCTGTAGTAATCCTGGGCTGATATTGCAAGCTTCTGAGGTCAATGAACCCAGACGGAGGGAGAGTTTACTTGAATGCAGGACAGCCGCGATCCAGTTCACCAGCCAGGGGCATATCTCCTTCTCTAAGAACGCAGATATCAAAATATCATATCTGACTCTATTGTAGGCATCCTTGATACTTTAATTTTATACGACCACATCTCGTCGGCTTCGAGATTTTGCAGGGAAATCCTGAGAACGTCTCATAGTATAGAGGGGTTAGGGTTAGACTTAGTTGTAGTCGCTATTAATTTAACATTAGCCTTAATCCTAACCCCTCCATAATATGGAACGGTCAGGGAAACCCCTAGCAATTCCCTATGAAATCTCAGAGCCGTCGAGATGTGGTCATATAGAATTAAAGTACCAAATCCTCAAGATCACGAGTTGCCACCACCGTCTTCTGTATATTCTTTCTGGAACCTCTCATAAACACCAAAGGCAAATTTGGCCATATTTGACTAGGCATCTTTTCCTGGTCAGTAACTGGCCAGACACCTGACAAGAGCTCTTTTGTTTCTGCAGTTTAAAAGCTACAATCTTCACAAGCACCTTGCCAAAAACAATTTTATGAGTGAAAATCCTGAAACCGCTGAGTCTCGAATGATCTTTGCCTGGTTTTGGATGAGGTATTAAAAAGCTGTGCTACAGACACTCTTCTGAAGATCTAGTTGAAGTAGAAAGCCATCTCCCTCAGGTCTTCATCACTAATGTCCTTCCTGTGCACATACATGACTCTGTGTGGCTCTGGGTAGTGTTATTTTACAAGGAACGGCCAACACCCGGCGACATCGTTCGGATAAGGATCACCCGGGCAGTGTCATTTACCTTTAACCCCGCCAGGACCGTACAAGGAACGGCCAACACCCGATGACACCTTTCGGATAAGGATCACCTGGGCAGTGTCGTTTACCTTCAACCCCGCCAGGACCGTACAAGGAACGACCAACTCCCGGCGACACCGTTCGGATAAGGATCACCCGGGCACAAGTCCTAGAAACCCAGTTCAATCTTTTGCTTTCTGCAAGATACGTTTTATGTCATCAACACTAATAATCTCCTGATAGCAGTTATTATTTATGATATTCGATAGATTATCCTTAACTGAATTTCTGTGACACAGTTGTATCTTTCACATCAACCAGGCTCATTCAGATGCGCCTACACGGAACAAGTTATATAAGACAATGTTTGTACGTCTCTTTATTGTGTTTAACAGCACGGCCAGTAATGTGTCGAATCCAATCAATTCATATGAAGTTAAGATTGTTTATTGGAACAATATAATGTCAATTCATGTACAACACTGGGTTTTGATATACAATGGCGAAAAACACTTTAGGTTATTGTAGCTCTAAATGTGTGCTTTACTAGTAATTCACACCTACCCTGTTATCATTAAAATACTTCCTGATCAACTACCCCATAAAAAGCTTGTAGCAAGAAACAACTAATTAGGGGTGTGTCCTTTGAAGTGGGAGCACATCTGAGACGAGTGAACCAACAGTCTGTTTACAAGTAAGCCAGATTTGTGCACTCAAAACTGAAGTTCTGCATCAAGACCACAGTCAAAGGGTAGACATACAACCAGAACAGTCCTCAGAAGTTTACAGCTGATAAACGATAAGAACAGCATGACATCATTAAAATGCATACTAAAACAAGGCTGACCTTTTCTCTAATGATTTTCTTTGTCTGGTCACTCAGCCAATCAACGTCTTTGAGACTGTCATTAAACGCGGTTTTGATTTCGTTTGTCACTTCCAGGATCTAAAGTACCAAGGTTGTTTAGTTAAAAAGAAAACACATAAACTTTCACATGATATCAATAAATCACATGGAATGTAAAGTTAAACAATTCATCTCTTAGTTTTACACACACACACTCACACACACACACTCACACACAGAGAGCACACATGCGCACACACACTAATAACAAGCACGCACCCCTCGTCTGCCTCCACTCCCACACAGGGTTCTTTTTATTCAGCATGGTACCTTTTTTATACGAAACAATTTTAGCGTTCCTGCAGTAGAAACTCTATGGTGGATATTGGTAACATTTTGGACACCGTGGTGAGTTTTTCTTAGATCACAGAAAGCCCTGACAAGACACTCTTCCTAACATTTCCTCTATAACATTCTCACACACAATTCTCTCTCACACATCCTAATACACACACACATCTTCACAAACATATTCTCTCTCTCTCTCTCTTTCTCTCTCTCTCTCTCTCTCTCTCTCTCTCTCTCTCTCTCTCTCTCTCTCTCTCTCGTCACTGCAAAAGCGCGCCATTCGCTTAAAAAGTAATAATCATGGGACAGCGAGTTCCGAAACATATGAAAGTCTTATGCTTACGTGAACGTCTACTTTTCAGTAAGGCGAAATTTATGCACAAAATATTATCCCAAAAAGCTCCATGTTACTTATGGCCGTTGTTTAAATATAATAGAAGGCACAGTAAACGCCTAAACATATTACACATCCCCAAACCTAAGATAGACCTATACAAATCAAGTTTGGCGTACTCCGCAGCTCAGCTGTGGAATTGTCTTCCGCAACAGATCAAAAATACCACTAGTCCATATAGGTACAATCGAAAACTGTTCGAATATTATTTGAGCACAGATTACATGCCCCCATAGAGGACAAAAAGAAAAAAATATTTTTGAAATAGCGCCTTTTTCCATAGATTTATAACAACCACGGCGATTTATTGTAGTGAGAAATGCAGACATTCCAGTGCTTGTACTAAATGTTTTGTTGATGCTTTTGATAATGCTTTATTACTTGATGTTTGAATGAAATGATGTAAGAATGGAGGGGGACTTCGAAGGGTAGAATGTTAGACGGGCCTGTGTGCCCAATTCTTACCCCTTTAACAATAAATTGTGTTCGTTCGTTCGTTCGTTCTCTCTCTCACTCTCTCTCTCTCTCATTCATCTTATGCATATTGTTATGTGAACATAACAGGCTTGATTGATTTACTGTGTCGCAAAGTTATTTTGTCTAAAAGGTGTCACAACATGAAAACCCCTGGCGTTTGGAAAGTTTATTTGGGTTGGGGGGGGGGGGGGAGATGGGGCGGTGAGGGGAGGGGGGAGAGGTGCTCAAATGATATAAGCTTCTTAGATTCCGGCGCCTATGCAAGGTACAAAACTCTCAGGTAAATCACAGCCAAAGGTAAAACATAAGTGTACATACGTTCAGACAAGAGCTTACACGAACAGCAGCACACGCTCGACCACATACCGGAGCTCGGGAACCGTTGTCAAATTTCTGTTTGATGAACAGGCTAGCAATGGCGTACCCCCTGACTTGTTTTGTCTCTGTGATACAGAATGTATGCCTGGGCGGCACCTTGTCCGAAACGTCATTCTTGTCTAGCGTCTCCTGGCGATAAGTGTGATATGTATTGTAAAATCAAGTGGAAAGTTGGCGTCATCATTACTTTTTATCAAAGAAGACTTAAACAATAGATTTCAGAACTGACTGACTTGCATAGTTCGCTGAACCACGTCAGGTGCATACTATGGTATCAATTTAAAATAAAAATAAAAATAAGCAAATACGTGAATCCTTTACAAATGAAGTATAAACTCAACCCCAATCAAGAGCCACTGCTGTTTTATTAGGTTTCCTGTGGGTGTGGTAGGTCACGACCGGCTCCAACTGACGGGACGTGCTGCTGAAGTCACCGGGTCGGGATAACGACGCCTTAACGCAGCGGTTCTCAAACAAGAAATAAACTATTTTTGACATTAGCGAGCGAAGGCAGCTCAAATTTTAACCTTTCAGTATCTTTCAGCTTCTTTAATAATTTCATAATTTGTATCTGACTTATCTTGATTATTGCCGCGGCACCCCTGGCATACGCTCACGGCACATTAGAGTGCCTCGGCACCCAGTTTGAGAACCACCGTGTTATCGAATCGTTATCCCGACCCGGTGACGTCAGTAGCACAGTCCGTTAGCTGGAGCCGGTCGTGGCTAGGCACTGAGCAGATTGATAGATTAGCTGTTGTCGTTCCTCTTGACGATGAGCTACTTTATGATAAATCAGGCCCTATGGGATCAGATGGATAGTGCAATAGTTAGTTAGTTAGTCTTTCCTCTTGTGTCGATTGCGGCACATAGGGCAGAGGTCATGACTCTCCATGCATGGCGGTTCGTTGCAATCCGTTGTAGGTCTTGGATGTTTGAGTGGCCCATGAGCGAGCCTTCCCTGATGATAGTTCTACGTAGGGTTTCCCTTGGTCTTCCATAAGATCTTTTCCCCTGTGGTGTCCAAATGAGGGCTTGGTAAGGAAGTCTTGATTTACCCATTCTAAGGGCGTGGCCGACATAGTTCCAGCGGCGTTTTCGTATAAAATTAGAGACATACTCTTGCCTGGATTCTTGCCTTATTTGTGTATTTGTTCGGAAATCTGACCATTTGAAATTTAATATTCTTCTAAGGCATTTATTTTCAAAACTGTCTAATTTTGTGTCTAGAGTTTTCGTTGATTTCCAGCTCTCGCATCCATAGGTTAGTACTGGAATCACACAAGAATTGAAGATTTTGAGTTTTGTGTGTTTGCTAAGTGTCTTTGATTTCCAGATGTTAGACAGTTTATTGAAGGCACCAGATGCCAGTGCAATAGTGCATACAGCAAATCCATACAATGACAGACTAATGAAAGACAAACAAATTCGGTGGGGGGCGTAGGTGGGTTGTTAAGTAGAGGTTCTGAAAGATGTGCATCACTAATGGTGAATCAGGCAGACTTGTAATCAGGTTTCCGCTGGTGCTATGATCATATCCACTCTTTACTGGCGACTTAGGAAGCACACAGAGTACGTGTGTATGGAAATGTTTCCAGTGATTTTAATTCCTGATTGATTTATTGATTGATTGACTGATTTATCGATTCATTCATTCATTTATTCCTCTTCTCCTTTTTTTCTTTTCTTTGCAGGCTATAAACTCTGGCAGAAAATTCTGGTAGTTCGTCCACTTCTAGACTATAGTCCTGTTCCAGAACCTGAGTGTTGCGTGTACATCCTTTTTACAGGTCTGAATAATGTGTATACAGATTGTTGGTTCCTTGCAACTCAGGCAACTCCGTGGCGCTTGATATGCGAATGTTTCAGTTTTCCAGGCAAGATCATGTTTATGCGTCAATTTACCTTGGTCGGGTCTTTTAGGATGTTAATAGTTCTTCTCATTTTCCCCACAGTATTCTGAGAATCTGTCTAGCATTTCAACCTCATTTGCTTCCCCCGAGACAGTCCGTGAGCCACATCCGTATAAGCATGTCCTTGATATGTCAACTTTGATTTCCTTGATGATGCTTGGCCACATACGTCGAAAGCAGTTTAATCGTTACACTGCTATTGTCATCTTGTTTTCAACTCCTAAAATTTAGCGAAACGAGATAAAGCAAACAAGAACAACTCAGTAAACACGATGGCTGACAAAAACAAACCTGACCGGACAGCATTCTCTGATACTTATCTCCCAGGGTGTTTTCAAACGAGAAAACGAAGTTTAGTAGCATGAAATTGGCCAGGGTTCTGTAGGGGAAAAAAAGTACAAACTATTAATCATCCTTATCTTTATCGGTTGAAGTAACGTTTTTGTCTGCAAACACCTCACATTGTAGCGCGAGATTTGTTGGCCTTTCATCCATGTTTCAGACCTTGTCCACGCGCTACGCTATCTTCAAGGGGTTTTAGAATACGCGTTTTTTCTCGTGTGTCGCCGTCTCTACACACCAGGACTCCAGTAGGTGTCTATCACCCATTCTGCCTCTTGTTTCTCTCCTTCGCCGCTCTCCGTCGTGCATAGATTCGTGGCAACTAGGTTGCACACACTCGTGGGTCCTAGGCTGCATGCAGCCATGAGACGTGGGCTGCACTTTCTCGTGGCACGTAGGCTGAGGCTGTGGGTGGGGGGTAGGGCCAGTTCTAGATGTTTTAGATTCGTTAAAGTCCCTAACAACTTGGAATACACAACGCTTAGATCGATCATAATAACAGAACGTGACACCTCTAGAAGATAGTGCAGCCCGTGGGAAAGGTCGGGACGCATGAATTGAAGTCAAGAAATCTCGGGTGACGACGTGAAGTGGTTGTTTGCGGACTAGAACCTTATTTGCACCTCGTCATCAAGTTCCATGGCGGTTGGCGTGGGCCATTAAACATCTCCACAACCTGCTATCTTCAACATTATGTATCGGTTCATGCGCTGACAGCCCTCCATAAGTAACCAGTAAAGGTCCTGTTCCCCGCCGTTAGGCGCTTTAGGCATAAAGTGCTTGCCTACATTTTATAGACCAATCGGTACTCTTATAGCTCTATATACAATCTGTGCTGTTAAAAAAAAGGTAAATTTATCCAGTGGCGTGTTAAACTCTGACAATCACGACAAATGACCATTTCCACCCCCACCCCTACAAGCATGTCGTAAAAGTCGGATTACATCTGTCTGAGAGGCAAGGAAACGACAGTCTGCATACACATAAGCTAGATCTGTAAAATGGATGTACATGCTAAATTCAAATTCTAGAAAAGACCAAAATCTAGAAATGGATAAACAACCCGAACCTTTCTACGCAGCTTACAGCCGGTAAACGCGAAGAAAACGAGGAAGATGTATTTGTTCAGAGTTTTTACATAACCTCAAATATATTACTATCTTTATTTCCTATTCATTTCAAAAGTGAGTTGCGTGTCCTTTACCGGACGTTGCAGAACCACCCCGAGCATTTTGGGGGGGGGGGGGGAAGGCTGTTGAGGTCTTTCTAGGCAAATAATTGTCCAGTAGTTTGCCATTGCTTTCTGGACAGGCTTCTCGATACCACTTTCAAAACCAACGTAAGGCGCACGGCCCACAGCTGGGATCAAACCCCGCACCCTGGCATTACGAAGTGCGTAAGCAACGCCTATGCCACAGACGCCGACTCCCACTCAGTATATAATATTAAATATTATTATTATTGCTCACTTGAACAAGCCTTAAGCCACTTGACCCGGGCGACCCCTACCCCTTTTTTCCAACTTAGTCGCTCCTCTTCTACCTTAGGGTGTAGAGGTTTGCTAGAGAGATCACCAGACGTCTTTATCAGCCCCCCCCCCCCCCCCCCCCCCCACATCCAAGCCTCTTTAAAATATTAAAGGTCTATAACTCCCCACCCAACTGAAGTTTTCTAGAGCACAATACATATTCATTTTTTTTCCCGCCGGACCAGTCTCTCCTCACGGGGAAATCACCCGGCTCTGAGTTTGAATGGCTCATGTCGTGATAGTTTACTCCCGTGAGTTTGGGACCGATCCCGGCGCTTCTGGCCAGACTAAGTGCAGCAGAGCTACACTTTAATTGTAGCCAAAAGGCCGAGAAGTGTTCAGTGACAAGGTGCAGCATGGTGTCTATGGTGTGCTGGGAACATACAAACACAAAGGCACGGGTACCCACGTGAATGGATACAGTTACCAGTGTGTTTATGTTAGTGTATGTAATTATATAGACTACAACACAAATTACGCAACGTTTTATCCGTGGCGTTGAGAAGGTTGACCACCTCTTTGATGCCATCGTCAGATTCTACAAGGATGTTCTCGTTGGATTGGACTGGCACTCCAGCGTTCCTCAGAACGTCATGAATAAACTGACTCCAGTCAATCGCCTGCAGAGAACCAGACAAGTTGACACACCAGTTAACATCCTGTCTGTATCAGGGCTATTCAAATTGGCCCGCGGGCCAAATGGGGCACGGGGAGGCCTAGCAAGTAGCCGGCCGATCATTGCCAAATGCATCGAATTAACGATCTTTCTATGCTTGTTCTTGGGGCCTCTGGTCCGTAACGATCTCTGTTTTCAACATTTTGGCGCCTAAGTAAGCATAGGTGAATAATCATTTGAAATCTCGTTTACAATAACCTCTAGCAATCTCACTTACTGGCTGAGTGACACACATCAGTATCTACTCATGGTTAACGAATTCCGAGTCTCGGTCCTTTTTTTTTTTTTCCACCCTGTCTCGGAAACTCAGAGATTTGGTGGGGAGTTCCCCAGAAAGTGCAATATTATAAGGGAAAGGGTGGGGGGCGGGGGGGGGGGGGGGTTAGGGTTAGTATTAGTTCATTTCACACCCTAACACACCTATACTATTAGACTGACCCGTCAACTTCCCACGAAATCTCGGAGTCCCCGATACGGTGTGAAATAAAATAATAGAACCCAGATCTGTTTTTGACTTCTCTTCGATTTCAGAAAATCAAATGCATACTAGAGTACATTCATTCAATATTCACTCACTCACTCACTCACTCACTCACTCACTCACCACTTACCCACTCACTCACCCATTCACTCACTCACCCACCCTCTCCGTTATTACCTACTTGACGCTGTCAGTGCTAAACATGGACCATGGGTAGAGGGCAGCAGCAGAGAATAAGAAAATGGGAAATGTAGCCTCTGAAAGGTTAAGGACACAAGAATGGACACGAACACAAATACTAGCATTCAAGACAGGGTTGGAGCAAGATCTTGATTGAATTGCAGCGACAAGCAGACAATGAAATGGTTTTGTTATATAGTAAGAAAGCAGCCTAACCAAATTGTATGAGGCCTTCTACGGCAGAACATCTATGCGGAAGGCGAGAGGAAGACCAAGGAAGAGATCAACTAGGGTGTATCTGGAACCTGAAAATCCATAACTCAAGACGCACGAGATGAATACAGAAAACCACGATACTGGATCTCAACCTGATGACAGTGTGACGACAACAGAAGAAGAAGAAAAAAGCAAAAGAAGAAAAGAGAAGAAGAAGAAGAAGAAGAAGAAGAAGAAGAAGAAGAAGAAGAAGAAGAAGAAGAAGAAGAAGAAGAAGAAGAAGAAGAAAGTAGAAGAAGAAGAAGAAGAAGAAGAAGAAGAAAAGAAGAAGAAGAAGAAGAAGAAGAAGAAGAAGAAGAAGAAGAAGAAGAAGAAGAAGAAGAAGAAGAAGAAGAAGAAGAAGAAGAAGAAGAAGAAGAAGAAGAAGAAGAAGAAGAAGAAGAAGAAGAAAAGTAGAAGAAGAAGAAGAAGAAGAAGAAGAAGAAGAAGAAGAAGAAGAAGAAGAAGAAGAAGAAGAAGAAGAAGAAGAAGAAGAAGAAGAAGAAGAAGAAGAAGAAGAAGAAGAAGAAGAAGCAGAAGAAGAAGAAAACACCCACTCTCTCAAAGGTTAAATAGCACAATCATCCACTAATTCCACAATTAAGTAGCACATTCATCCACTAATTCAGCAAAAAATGTATCTCATTCATTCACCCACCCAACAATTAATTAGCACATACAGGCGCTCACACCATTAATTACCACTTTCAGCTAATCACTCAATATTAAAAGATCATATTCAACCTACCCCTCTGTATCTGAAAAGAAGTGATGACACAGGTAAGGGAACCTTGTTCTCATCTTGTTGATACTTCTTTGCAATCTACAATACAAAGTAGACATTTCGTAATTTGTTCGTGTGTCAAGGACAAACATAATCCACGGAGAATGGTTATTATTATTATTATTATTATTATTATAATTATTATTATTATTATTAGTATTATTATTTTAATCTAGTTAGGATGTTTAAATATCTAAACGCCCGCATAGCATCAGGTTGAAGATTTACCACAGAGATAAAGAACACAATAATTTAAGTGAGTAGGAAAAATGGCACATCAATTATGTTACTAGTGGACACAGAATTTCAGTCCTCATAAAATATAAGGTAAGCCAGGTTATATATTCATGCCTGTCTGCCTGCCTGTCTGCATGCACGTGTGTCTGTGTGTGAGTGTTTGAAGATGCTTCAACTCTTTTATCAAAAAAAAAAAAAAAAAAATTAGAAATACCATACCTTTTAGAATGTCTTTGAACAATTTAAAAAAGAAAAAAAAAAGGATGTGGAAAAAGGGGAGGGGGGGGGGGGAGAGAGAGAGAAGAAACGTGTTATTCCTAAACAGTTTCGTCAGCCCTGTTCACAGCAAATCTAAACTCTACAAAAGATATCCCAGAATACACTGGCAAGTAAATGTAAACATTTCTTGTTCCCACAATCAAAAGTTGAGGGGAGGGGCGAATGGAAGAAACAGATGAGGGCAGCGAAAGACACAGTGGTATGCAGCGAAAGAAACGGGTACGGGCAGTGAGAGAATTAGAGAAAGGTAGGCGGAAAGAAGTAGGGAAAGCAGCAGGAGAAGACATAAAGAGAAGATTCTGGGCAGTTTTACAACGTGGTATTGAAAGATGGTCACACTTGATGTGACAAGAGGTAACACAATACGACCCTCGCCAAACAATGTCGTTCTCGCCAGTTGTTGATTACAGGTTGTGAAACATAAATGATATTAAAAGAAGAAAAAGAAGGAGAAGAAGAGGAAGAAGAAGAAGAAGAAGAAGAAGAAGAAGAAGAAGAAGAAGAAGAAGAAGAAGAAGAAGAAGAAGAAGAAGAAGAAGAAGAAGAAGAAGAAGAAGAAGAAGAAGAAGAAGAAGAAGAAGGAAAAGAAGAAGTAGAAGAAGAGGAAGAAGAAAAAGTAGAAGAAAATAATGAAGAGGAGAAGCAGGAGAAGGAGAAAATGAATAAGGAAGAGTATGAGTAGGAGGAGGAGGAGGAGGAGAAGAAGAGGAAGAAGAAGAAGAAGAAGAAGAAGAAGAAGAAGAAGAAGAAGAAGAAGAAAAAAAAGAAGAAGAAGAAGAAGAAGAAGAACTTTGATGATGATAAAAAAAAATGATAATAACGAAAAATGAGAAGAAACATATCTACGACAAAACAACCTGATGACCTTACCTCCTTCAACTTAGTGTGTAGTTCAAGGACTTTAGCAGCGTCTGCCGGTTTGTCATATTTTTCGTCTAAATTTTTTACCACGCTTGAAATCAGTTTCATGTTTGTATTTGTGTCTTTGTTGTTAGGAAGAAACCACCAGTGTTTCAAATTTAACTGGGGATGAGAAGCAACACGGTATAAGAAGCAAATGTCTTGTTAGAGTGTGCAATAGTAATAATATTAAAATGCTGAATTGCAAATAGGCGTTGTTACACATCTGAAATAACATGAAATCTGTACACAAACATAGGCTCTGGCAAATCTGGGTCAAATGCACCTTAAGGCTCAAATTTTTCTAAATAATTGGTAAAAATTCACAGTGAGATTTAGTGCCCCCTCCCCCCTCCCACCCCTTTTAAGCATGTCACGATGTTCTCCAGTGTCTCTCTTTTCATTATGAGCTCAAAGAACAGTGTTTGTCTCTTACTGTTGTATATAGAGATCTACTTTCATTAGCTTCTTTCAAGCAATCGTCGTTAGTTACACTGGCCGTCCAAAGTATTCGTAACATTCGTCGCAAAAACCACATCTCTGCTGCTTCAAAATTCTTCTTAATTTGTTCCCTAACACTCCAAGATTCGCTGCCATTCAGTCTAGATTTAGCTTTACGCCCTAGTAAGCACAGCCTCACAATTTGCAACAGCCTCTCAAAAATTCCCCAAAAATTGCAATTTTTAAGAAACATATAACGTTGTAATTGTAACTCAGAGACTTTTAGAGTATAACATAAAGTGCAGTAGCACTTCAATTAACCGTCACTTGTTTAACCATCAGTTTCTGTTATCCGTCATTGTCCTAAATTTTTTAAAAAGGGGCTGGGGGAACAACAGCAATAACAGTCTACAAGTAGCCACTCAAAAGCAGAAACAATGTTATCAAAGTGCATCGACTTGTCTGAAATGCAAGAGGAGGCGAATGCAACACAGATCCTACTTCTGCGTAAGAAACGGAACATGGCCTCGCAGAAAGCTTGAACCTCAAAGACACAGAAGGAGATGACAGATTATTTGAAAGTAACCTAGGTTTATCACCACCCTCCTTTGTGTGCCGTTAGACGTCACATGAGGCTAGTAATCGATTCGTCCACTCCGCTCTAGTACATGCAGCTTTCTCGATTTCTGACATAGAGTTCAGCCCAGCAGTTTTAGCCCCTTTTAATTAAGTTCTTCTTAATGTTTTCCTTGGAAGTTCTCTTTTTCACACACCGTTTGTTTCTCACTTCAATGCTTGTTTTGTAATTCTTTGCTTTTTTCATCTCAGACTGTGCCCACAGATCTCCATCTTCTTTGTCTTATTGTAGTCGATACTGGTATTCGTCCAGACATTTCTCTGATGACCTCACTCATTTTGAATTCATCCCATATTATGTTCAGGATTTGTCTCAGTTGTTTATTTTCAAATGTTTTTAACTTTCGTTCCATATCTTTGGTAGTTCTCCAACTTTCGCTGGCACATGCTAGAACTGAAATAACTTTAGAACTGAAGATTCGTAGTTTGGTCTTAAAGATGTATAAGCTAGAGCTCCATGTTTTGTTAAGGTTTTTAAAGACTTGTTGCTTTTCCAATGAGTATCATAATTTCCTTCGTTGTAACTCTTTGAGAGTAAAAATTGATACCCAAAGAGGGGAAATGGTCCGTTACTTTTATTCGTTTGTTCTCTAGCAGGACATCTATATGATTTGTTGTTGGTATCTTTAATATATTTGTTTTCTAATAACTGACTGACTTTCTACCCCACCAGGACATCACACAAGCGATAAACACCCGATGACACCAAGTGACACCATGTGGATGAGGATCAACGTAGAGAGGTCCCAGAAACCGCGTTCAGACAATTGGCCATATTTATGGCCTGCCTATATTGCGGCCAATGGCAAAAGCCAGAGTGGGACTTCAAAATAAAAAAAAAAGGACGTCCTAAAAAGGACGTAAGGAATAATACTATTTTCATTCTAACAACTTAATGGTAGTCTTTTTGTGTGTGTGATGTTGTTGACAACAAATCGTCTGTTTTTCTTTGCATGTCGAAAGAGTAATTACAGAGTCATTATAAAAAATACAATTGCACGAAAAAAACCGCACTGTGATAAACAAGCAGATGTTGAAGCCACTGCTGGGAGTCCCTGACCTTTAATATTTTGTTGTTGTTATTATTTGGATCCATTTCGACTGTGAGGTCAAGAAAAGGCTGTGTCTGGAGCTCGGTCATTGTGGTCAGTGCATGCATGAGATTGAACTTCTCCTCTGTCCAGTCTGGGGTGATTAAAGGCAAACCTCCCAAGTTGCGCAATGACTGTGACAAATCCTTGATGTTAACAGAGTTGATTTGTGCTGCCAAAAGAAAAAGAAAAAAACAACAACAATATATACGTTTTTAAAAATATATATTTTCATGCAGCACTATTTGTCCGTTCTTAAAATATATTACACCTCAACAATTCTGCTGTAGAGTTTGTATGATGTCATTTTTCTATTTTATTCTTAGTTTACCTCTTGCATTGCGCTCCTCTCCACTTTGATGTTTGCAGCAAGGCATTATTTCTGAGTGGACAAACCATTTCATTTGTCTTTGTATGTAATCTGGTGTTGTTTCCCTGCCAAATTTTTCTCTTGGGACTTTTTCCTTGATTCCATCTGTTCTAATCGTTTTCTCTGCCTTTCTCATTCATATTATTTCCTTGGCTACCACTGCTGTTTCCTGTTTTAGACTTCGGACTGGACACTGTGGTCTTCGAGCACACCTGTACAGGATAGGCATAAAAGAATCTGCTGCCTGTGATTGTGGAGCAGAAAGACAAACCCCTGAACACATACTACAGTACTGCCCTAACCTCTCCCAGCAAAGACTGTGGATCTGGCCCAAGGGAGCCACCTTGAAAGAGAAGCTCTGGGGGACTGGTGGCGACCTTAAAAGCACAATCCTATTTGTGACCCAGACGGGACTCAATGTTTAGCATGACTGATGTCGAACGCAGAAGAAGAAGAAGAAGAAGAAGAAGAAGAAGAAGAAGAAGAAGAAGAAGAAGAAGAAGAAGAAGAAGAAGAAGAAGAAGAAGAAGAAGAAGAAGAAGAAAAAGAAGAAGAAGAAGAAGAAGAAGAAGAAGAAGAAGAAGAAGAAGAAGAAGAAGAAGAAGAAGAAGAAGAAGAAGAAGAAGTTTCCTGAATGTTGAGATTGACCGTGTCTGGCAGTGGTAGCAGTGCAATTGCAAAGTCACGTGGTGTCTGGTGAGGAACATTTGTTGTCACCCACCCCAAACCCCTCTCCTCTTTACACAAGGCACATGTTTGTTGTTGTGGTGGTTGTTGTAATGTTAACATCACAGTTTGATATTACTTTAGACAGTTTAGCCCTTGTCGCAAGCACCCACCTTTGGAAAAGTGTGTGTGTGGAGAAAAGGGGGTGGGGGTGTGTTATACTTTATCACTGCCTCTTAAATTGCAAGCCGTAAAAGGCGACGAAAAAGAGTTAAATAAATCGTTTATGTTAGGTAGAAATGTGCGCCTAATTATAAACAACATAGTTTACAATACGTCCTTTTACCAACACAAGCAGAAGAGGATGCTAATAATATAATTATTATTCTTTACAGCTGAAAAAAAAAAAAAGTTAACAATCATGAAAATGTGATTACATTACTGAAATCTGTCTTACATTCGTTCATGCATGACTTGTAGAAAATTTTAGCCTCCCGAAAACTTCGTAGATTTAAACTGTCTGTGTCTGCCTCCAGGAAATCTGGCAACATAAAAATAGTCAATCAAATTTCTTTGAATATTCTTCCAGTCCATTGTGGCAGATCACTGGTAAACTACTGACGCTATAAAACAGTTTTTTTTTTTTCTAACCTAGGTTTGCTGATGCAAATTCCCCATCTATGGACCAGGAGTCCAAAACTTCCGTCGCCCAGCTACGAAGTTGACTGTTTGGTGTCACACTGCGAGCTGCGAGTTTTATATGGAATGCTTTTTATTTTATTTTGTACCCACGATGGCTTTGTCTTGTAAACTTTACTAAAAAGAATGGTGGGTGCCCGATTACCGTCGAAATGACGTGTACTTATGCAGCATTGCGTGTACAATACCAGCTTTCGTAACTGACTGCCTGCATCACAGTAAGCCGCAATTCTGAAGTGAGACTGTTAGAGTTGTCACATCTGGCATTTATTTTGCATGCGCTAGCTTTAAAATTGTGTCGAGCCTGCATGTTTTTTTTCACTGGGAGAGTGAAGGACGTGTGTGCTTTCTACTGGGACACGAACGAAGCAATGAGCGGGCAACCTTTTTGTACTGAAGTTGAACCCTCGACTCACTAACTTTGAAAACGTCACCCTACCTAGTACCCATTTTATGTATTTTTCTTTTAGTTCACCACATCTCTGGGACTCCGAGATTTCGTAGGGAGCTTCCGGAAAATTACAATAGTATTCGCAGAAGGGATTAGGGTTTGTCGGTATTTATTTTTTAACCCTAACCCCCCTATTCTACTGGACTTTTCCGAGAACTCCCCGTGAAATCTCACAGTCCCCGAGATGAGATGAATTAAAGAAAAGAACCACAGTTTATGCGGAGCTAATCTGGGACCCAACGACATTTAACAAAAATCTGACTCGATGCGGATTTGAACCCAAGACATTTGGACCAAGCGGTAGTGTCCCCAGACCCGTGTCACTGTTGGAAGTGATTTGAAACCACCTGTTTGATGTTCAGACATAATCCGCATTGAACAATCCCCTTGCAATAAAGGACTTGACTTGTAAACTCGACAACACTTATCAGAAGAATTACACAAGAGAGAACATTGTTTCAAACTCCGTTATCACTGAGGCGCTAACACAAATAACAAATTTTTTAGGACTCAGTCTTCTTAAAGGAGCCATAGAGGTCTGCGGATCGGAAGGTCGTGGGTGCAAATCAGAAAAGCAGACAAACTTTTTATCAAAAATGACCTTGGCTCCAAAGTCTGTCCAGCCTTAAATAGGTAACAGGTAAAGTCCTAGGAAGTAAAGGCAGCCGCTGAGATGCTGACCACAGCACCCACCATGTGCCTATTGGTCTAAAAGATATAGATCTAGCTGTATCAGCCCGATACACCTGAAGGCGCGGGAAATTGTCTTTTACTTTACCAGTGTTCTTCAAAGTGTTGGGGGGGGGGGGGGGGGGTTGCGTGGTCTCGAGACATGGTGTCCGCCTCGAGTGCTAGGGGTGCCAGGTTCAATCCCTTGTAAGGGTTGGGATTTTTTTTACTGTAGGCTTGGACTTCTAGTAATTTCCCCCTGGTGCAGGAGAGCCTAGCATATGATACCACAACATCCAGCTTAAGAATGGAGGTGGAGGCGGTCACTGCAGCTTTCCTCTATCTAGAGAACACGACACACACACACATTGTAATTGTAACTGATTCAGAAAGCATGCTGAGGAAGATCAGAACAGATATGCTTCATGCAGAGTGGCATGCTTCGCTGCGGAGGACACGGGTGAGGAGTATTGTCTGGATTTTTTCACCGGGTCACGCCGGTGTATTGGGAAATGAACAGGCGGACAGACTGGCTGGCTCTGCACAACTTGGTGGAATACTGCTACATGATAGGGCAGACGTGGTTAGTGCCTTGTGGGAGAGCGTGTACAAAGCGGAGGAGCAGATGGGTCACCACAGTCTGGTGAGATTGATGCAGTTGGGGGTGATGAGAGGTTCTGGCAGAAGCTCAAGGAAAAACAAGACGGACGTTTAATCAGAAAGCTACTGGCACCATTAGTATCGGAACTCTTCGCTGGCTGCTGAAGATAGGGACGGAGCGAATATGGGAATGCCCCGAGGGCTGTGATGTCGGATCTTGAATCAAATCAAACCAAATCAAATCCTCCTGGTCTATGGATAGTGAGATCGGACACCTGTGTGCATTGTTGCACACGTAAAAAAAAATCCCTTGACAGTTGGAAATCGAAAAGAGTAGCCTAACGGCGCTGCCCGGACACAATTTGGAGTAAAAAATATACCCAAAGTATTTCAGGATCCTCACCGGTGCTACAGAGCCTGTGCACTGTGCTGAGCGTCTTCAGACTCAGAATTGAGTTAGAAGAAGAACGGAGCACTTATGGGTTACTACCCGTGTGCCATGATGTTGATCCGTTGTTCAAACCTCAAACTTCAAACCTCTTAAAATCGTTTGGGAGCGGGTCCTTACTTCTATGCATACTTAAGCCCGGCTCTCTAGCGTAGTTGGCTAAACAGGATTGCGCGGTGACCGGGTGACGAACTCCTTGTGGTCCGGGTTCACTCCCGGGGGTAGGCAGAAAAGCCACATTTCTCCCAGATTTACGGTATTTACAATGGAATCAAGGCCGAAAGGTTGCGATATCCATAATACCGAGCCTAAGGGTTAACAACTCATGGCTTCTGCATACTAAAACAAACAAACAATATATACTTAAGGGGGGATTTACGCCCCTTTATAAATGATATTGATAACAGCAGACACAAACCAAGACTGACGTTTGTAGGGGGATGTTGTGGTTATGTATGATTTCAGATGGTACTGTGTTCTTTAAAATAAGCTGTTCAAGGAACGTATATTATGAAAACAATACGTCTCATTCCGTATGTTGACCATCTCCTTTAGTTGACCGGTGTGGTGCAGTCCCTTGGCTGGTCAATTTATGGAGGTTGTACTGTGTGTATGTGTGCGTGTAAGTGTGTAGACAGACAGACAAGACAGGCAGACAGACAGACAGACAGACAGACAGACAGACAGACAGACAGACAGACAGACAGACAGACAGACAGACAGACAGACAGACAGACAGACAGCCAGACAGACAGACAGATAACCAGCAATGGGACTAAAGCCGTACCAAAGTTCTTATTAAATCACTTATAGTCATAGAGCCTAACTGTCTTCCTTTGTACGGAGAATCAAGGGACAGTCATAATGAAACCAATAGGGTATGGGCGGGGATAGACCCCCAAAAAGTTTATGTGGGGTGAAGCTCGCAAGAAAAAAAAAGGGCTGGAGGGGGGCGGGGGTAAGCCTTGTTTGAGTAAAACAATACAAAACAAAAAAGAAGAAGAAGATGACCAAAAACTATCATAAGTAGCTAAAAAAAATAGTATATCAAAACTAATATGATACATATGAATAAAAACTAAACAATTATATGAATGTTGTGTGTGGAGGTAGGGGGTGGGGGGAGGTAGGGGGTGGGGGAGGGGTGGGGGAGGCTCCTTATGAATGTTTTTTGGCGGGGATGGAAATTAGCGCCACACCTTTCCCAGACCTTTTGAAAAACTATTTTGTGATTGCTGGTTTTAAGATGCCTCCGGCGACTCTGCCCTTACAAGGATACTCACTTTTAATGATTACGTCGATCTGGTTTTGGAACTGCCACAGAAAGGTAACAGACATTTTGTTTTCCGGCACAAGATTCTTCTCCACCCAACCGCCACAAGCGAACTGGTAGAAGTCATCGCACGGCTTGGCTCCCTGGTCCAGACTGCTGCTAATTCTTGCGGCTGTCGATGATACGATATTGCCACTGTTAGTTCAAGTTTACAATACATGCTTTAGCGGGGCTATGTGGTTATGGTGCATGGTGTCTGCCTTGAGTGCTAGAGGTTTCGGGTTCCATCCCCGGTAAGGGCTGGGATTTTTTCACGTGGACTGCGACTTCTAGTAATTTATCCCTGGTCTATGGGTAGTGAGATCGGACGCCCGTGTGCATTGTTGCGCACGTAAAAAATCCCTAGGCAAAATTTGGAGTTAAAAAGCTACCCAAAGTATTTAGGATCCTCGCCGGTGCTACAGAACTTGTGTACTGTGCTGAGTTGCTTATGGGTTACTACCAGTGTGCCATTATGTCGATCCTTTGTTCGAACCTCAAATACATACATTTGTATATAACATTTTCGTAATGTACGTTTTAAATTCATTACTGCTGAATAGAACGAAATACTGAAAGCGATTCTCCCCCTCCTCCTTTTTCTTCTTCTTTTTCTTCTTCTTCTTCTTCTTCTTCTTCTTCTTCTTCTTCTTCTTCTTCTTCTTCTTCTTCTTCTTCTTCTTCTTCTTCTTCTTCTTCTTCTTCTTCTTCTTCTTCTTTTCTTTTTCTGCCTTCTGTATCCCCCAGTAGAGCATAGACCCTCAACCAACTCACGCCAAGTGGTTCTATCCTTCGCCATTACATGCAGCTCACCGCAGGCTTTCCCCGTTTCTTTAAAGTAACTCTTTAGTCCTTTCTCTGTGGGTTTTTTTTTTTTGGGGGGGGGGGGCGGGGGGGGGGGGGCTCTCTAGTACAAAGACATTCTAGTTATATTGTTCTCCGGTTTTATTAACATGTGTTCTATCCAACGCCCGCGTCTTTTCTTCACCTCTCTATTCACCAGAATTAGTTTAGTTCTGTCCCAAAGCTCAGTAACAGTGATTCTAACGGGTGTTTTGCTAAGAGCAGATCCCAGTATTTCAGCCATAACCCACCCTGATGTAAAATGCTCCACTATAAATAATATTGGTTCCCTCATTACAACTGTGCTTATATGTCCCTTCGATTCTAGACCACCTTTGGCTGTGGGCAGAATGAAGGAATGTCACACGGACCCTTGTGTCCAATTCTCAACACACTGAAAATAAATTACATTTGCCTCATTCGTCATAAAATAGAAAATGTAAACATTCCGGCCAACTAAACTAAGTGTCTAAAGAGAGATATTTTATGGAAGATATTACCTGCAGTCACGCATTCCTCCGTCAAGCAAACAGAACTGGTCGCACTGGACCTTGCATCTGTAAGTAGTATAACAACAAGGAAAATAGATTGTGGGAGAAATAGGGACTTGGTCTAGTCTTGCTTCGATTTTGGGAAAACATCCACTTGCTATTGTCTATACTGGGGAAAAAAAAAGAAAAGGGGGGGGGGTGTGTGGCGCTGTTTGAGTCTGGTCTTGTCTAGCTTGTGGAGGAAGCATAGTCATAGTTGTTGTGTTTAAACTGTAGGGGAAAACACTGTCTTAATGTTGACTAGCCTGTGGGTGGAAATTTTGTCCAAATGTTGTCTTGTTTAGACAGTGGGGGAAAACCTTATCGTAATGTTGTCGTGTCTAGACCTAACTATTTGAAAGAAAAGCATGAAGACTTTGAAAATGGTCCTTTACCATTGTTTTCGTGATCACTGCTACTGTTTCAGTAGACTGGTAGCATCATCATCATCATCATCATCATCATCATCATCATCATCATCAACATCATTAAATTATTCAGCAGCAGTTACAGTAGCAGCAGTAGTAGTAGTCGTAGCAGCAGCAGGAGTAGTATTAGCAGTAGTGGTGGTGGTGGTATAAGTAGTAGAAGCTTTAGCATCAGTAATAGTAGCAACAACAGCAGCCGCAGCAGTAGTAGTAGTAGCAGTAGTAGTAGTAGTAGTAGTAGTAGTAGTAGTAGTAGTAGTAGTAGTAGTAGTAGTAGTAGTAGTAGTAGTAGTAGTAGTAGTAGTAGTAGTAGTAGCACACGTAGTTGTTGCTCTTGTAAATACAGACGGAGTAACAGCCGTATGTAGTGGTAACTGTTGCAGCAGTCGCAGCAAGTGTAGGATGTGTAAGGCGAGAGCTCACGTACCATTCTTGTCGTCATCGAGTGCGTCAATCAGAAGCGCCATCAGCACAATACAGACAACGAACAGCAAGACGCAGACACCACCGAGCAGAAAGGAAGTCTTTGATGGACGATCCTTCCGCGTCTTGCTGTTGAGCAATGAAAAAGGATGTATTCACTTTACATAACGTTATCTTTAATGCAACACTTACATGTAACAGTAACAATAGAAATATGGTGCTTGGGTGCAACAACTTCTGTGTAACAGTAACAATAGAAATAGGGTACTCCAATACTAAAACTTCCAAGCAACAGTAACAATAGAAATAGGGTGCTCCAAAACTAAAACTTCCGTGTAACAGTAACAATAGAAATAGGGTGCTCCGATACTAAAACTTCCATGTAACAGTAACAATAGAAATAGGGTGCTCCGGTACAACTTCCTGGTTACAGTAACAATAGAATGATCCACAATATAACTAAGGGGAATAGTCCAACATGACTGCGATGAAGTAGAAGGAAAAACTCAAATATAACTTAGATGTAAAAGAAAGGGAAAATTCGAATATGACTTAAATGTAGTAGAAAGGGAAAAGTTAGATATGACCGAGATGTAGTAGAATGTGACAAGTCAACCCTAACTCCAGAAGCGAGGTGTGCATGTCATTTATTTAGTTGCCGTTTACACTGTCCACTTTAAAAACAACATCAATTATTTTACTAGTTATTAACTTTTTACTATATTAGGTATACACCACTCGATTTACATCTCGAGCATAACGAAAAGAACGCCTGCTGAATGTTACACGACTCATGCAAAAACTTGACGTATGATGGCTATCAGTTCCTAGTACTACGATGCTAGCTGCGCACGAATGCTCTCAACGGTTGAACGACTAAAAGAAAAATATTAGGTTATATCCTCACCAGTATAATTGTCACCTGCTAACGCGTACGCACGCGAGCTGATCTCGCCTTGCCACTGAACCAGACGCCGTGCAAAGACAACCCCGGCTAGAAGGGGAAAGGTCAAAGAGGATCGTAGTGGACAACCGGGGTTACAAGAGGAAAGGCCATGTACCAAAACTGACATAAACAAGTTAATGCCAGGTCGAACATTTTCAAAGCAGAAAACTCTATAGTGCTTTTCAAAAGTCGTGCATTCACGCTTTATCAAATATCTCGACAAATTATGTACGGATCGACATGAATTTTTGCATGTGGCCTTATATATCCCATGTTCTTACGATTGTATAATTCGTAATTGCACGGGTGCTGCTGCTTTCTTAAAGCGGCAAGTTTTATAAAATCGTGGACAAACAATTTTTCTTCCAACAAAAATAGAATGGACAGTAACTGACACACGCGAGGAGATTGTTTGCAAATCATTTCGCATGTACAGCGATGCAAGGTGATTATTTTAAAAGCCTATCCTGCATACAACTCATTGGAGGCTAATGCTGGGGAGTGAAATCTGATGTTTTGAAAAGTTCCCGTTACTCAGTTTACTGTAAGCATGCGGAAAGTTTGATTTGAATCGGTGTCGGTTTTCCCCCACATACCTTATATAAGATGTGGGGTGGGGGGGGGGGGGTCGGCGTCTGTGGCATAGGCTTACGAACGCGCTTTGTAATTCCAGGATGCCGGGTTCAATCCCAGCTGCGGGCCTTGCGTTGGTTTCGACAGTAGTATCGAGAAGCCGACCGTCCAAAAAGCAATGGCAAACTGCTGGACGTTAATTTGTCTAGAAAAACCACAACAGCCAAAACATGCTGGGGTTGGTTCTGCAACGTCCTGTAAAGGATACACAACTAACTTTTTTTAAATATAAGGCAAAATAAAAATTAAGTGTTTTACATTAAAATATGTTCTTACAAGCACATAATTATTAACAGGTTGCAAGCCAAATTTAATATTTTTTTTTTTTAATTGCACCGAACGTTTAATGAGATGCAGATTTTTAAAGTTTGACTTGACTTTTGTAATGGATTATAATGTTTACATACCCTGCAGCAGCCGATCTCCTCCTGCCTTCTGGGGTAAACTCGTACACGTTACCAGTGTTCCCGTGTTTTTCTTCCGGCTTCATGCTAGCCAATTGACAATTATCACTTCTTGTAGCTTTGCTGCAGAGAAACTGATGCCTGCTTTACTGAGTCCGAAGTTTTCAGGTCAAAGGCTAGGTAAAAATTTCAGCAATCAATTAGGATTTATTTAAAAATAAAAAATAAAAATAAAAAACAGGTCACGCAACAGTTTTCTCAATGCTGAATCTCCAAAGCTCACTCGGAGGATGGGGAAATCCCTGTGGACATAGTTTTTTGGTGAATACAGATGCGTAGAGGCTGTTGGTACAAGAACCTATTGCACAGCACCTGCAAGCAAGTTAGAGGAAAGATTCTGAGATGATGATTCTGTCCGCATTTAGTAGATAGTAACTGGAGCACATACAGAATGGAGCTGTGTGGGTGATCCTTGGATGTACAAGAGACACCCAGGTTATGTCCATACGATACATCCTTGCATTGCCGAGTTTTGTAGATAAGCTAACGGTGCTGCAGGCTAAATCATACCTCAGAGTAACTGCAGACAAAGAGCACCCTCTGTGTGAAGCTTTGGATGCAGCTAAGAATTAGAGACTGAAAAGGGGGAAATCAATGATGGTTTAAGCAGAAGACACAATAAGACAAGTATGCATGCAAAAGAACATTGAGGGAGGAAAGGAGCGGGTTGGAGTACCAGAAGAAAAGTCTGAACTGTGTAGGGTCATTATCACATTGGGCCGTGAGAGCAGAGAATAGCCAGCAGGGGCTAGGGAGGTGAAAGTGTAACAGCTGATTCACGACAATTCTCGTCCAGATGATCTGATTGATTATCTATACAGACGGTTCTGTGTTGAGAAGGGGGAGGAGGGAGAGAGAAATGCCTGAGGGTTCCTAGCGAAAACCAGCGGCAAATCTTTAGTGCAGGACAGCCTAGCATACGATACCGCAACATCTATCGTGAGAATGGAGGTGGAGGCGGTCACTGCAGCTTTCAGGTGGCTAGAGAACAAGAAGCATACACATGTCATAATTTTAACAGACTGAAGGGGTGCTGAGAAAGGCGAGGACAGGGTTGCTTCGAGCAGAGAGGCAAGCTTCACTTGAAAGGTCGCGGATATTGAGGATACTTTGGATATTGTCTTCAGACAATGCTGGCGTTGTGGGGAATGAACAGGCAGACAGACTGGCTGTGTCTGTACTACTGGGTGGTGAATTGATACATGACAAGGCAGATGCGGTCAATGTCCTTTTGGAACAAGTAAGGAAGTCAGTAGAAAAACTGGATTATGATGGCCTGGAGAGAATGATACACTTGGGTGTGACCAGAAGGTCTGGCCGGCACACTGCACCTCGAGGAAAGGCAAGACGGACATATAACCAGACTACGACTGGTACCTTGACTCTGAGGTGGACCCAGCGTTGGGAAGTAAACGCAGCCGGCGTGAAGTTGACCACATCGCCCACCGAGTGCAGATTGTTATATTCAAGCAGTTGCCTAATTAGCAGCAGCAGCATCACCAGCAGCAACAACATCACCAGCAGCAGCAGTAGTAGTATTAGTAGTAGTATAAGTAGAAGTAGCAGCAGTAGTAGTTGTAGTAGTAGTAGCAGCAGCAGAAGACAAAATAAGAAGATAATAATGATGACTATGACGACGAAGATTACAAAAGTACTAACCAGACACTAACAACAGTCGCAAAGAGACAAGAGCCCAACAATATATCAGTCAGGTCATTACACAACAATCCTTTAGAAACGATTAAAACCAAATTGCTGCAACAGTTAAAGGCGCTGATACTTCAACCTTGTCTCTGATTGGACTATTTAAATGTTTGTATGAGTGTATGTGTGTTTTTTGTGTGTCTGTATGTGTCTGTGTGTGTGCGCGCGTGTGTGTGTGACCGAATAGGTATGACACTGAAGTCCTAGGCTTGTGCTGTACAGATGACACCAACGTATTTTGATCTGGCGAAACACAATGACACAAGCAATGTGTCGGAGGTTAATAAAATCAACAGGGTAGAGCTTATTAAAATAGCAGAAGACTATGCAAAATTTCTTTGTCAACTAATGTGAAAGAAGAGATATCTGAATAGCTATAAAGTTCCAATCCTGATTTACTGAAGTGAATCATGGACAGATAACCGATCAGCGAAAAAAGTATGCGGAAGAGAGTAAGGAGATGAAGAATAGAATAGCACAAGCCAAAACTGCATTGTATAAAATAAAGAACATTGTATGCAATAAATCCAAATCATCAGAGGTTAGGAAAAGAATTCTGGCAAGCTATATAGAGCCAGGTTTTCTCGGCTGTGAAGCGTAGACAATTCATAAACAAGCCGAACAATATTTTGAGTACTCCAAGATGTGGTTTTACAGAAGAATTATTAGGATTCCTTGGAAAGCTAAAAAGAGCAGCCTAGATGTTTTAAAAGAGGCGAGTGCTTGAAGACAACTTATCACAAATATCAGAAAGAGACAGTCATCATTTTTTGGTTAAGGTTATTTGCGTATCCTTTACAGGACGTTGCAGAACCAACCCCAACAGCCCCTGATTTTTCTAGGCACATTTACATCCAGTAGTCTGTCATTGCCTACTGGACGGTCGGCTTTCTTGATACCACTGTCGAAACCAACGCAAGGCGCAATGCCCGCAGCTAGGATCGAACCCGGCATACCGACATTATGAAGCGTTCGCATCGACTTAGCCACAGAGCCGACTTTTGTTATGAGAAGAGGGAAAAATGGAACATGTTGTAACCACTGAAAAGAATTGTGGAAAGAGCGATAGAAGAAGCCCCCCCCCCCCCCCCCCACCCCCCACCCTTGGGTGTTCAGCGTCTGCCAGATTCTATGGTCACTCCTCGCTCCGCTATTCTCTCCCAGACTGTGACGATTTATTTGTGCCCCGCACTATTCACTGGGAGCCGGACTTTTTTCAAAAATGACCTTGACCCCCAGGTCCACCCAGCCTTGAGTGGGTACCGGGTGCAGTCGCAGGAAGTGGATGCAGCCACCACATCACCCAACTTGTGCCGATTGGTCTACAAAATATAAGTTCTAGCCCTATGTGCCCTATACACCTAAAGGCGGGGAAAAGGGTCCTTTACTTTTTTTTAAAATTTACTTACTGTTCACATCTAGCTTGTCACGCATCAATTCACCACTAAATGGTGCAGAACCATTCAGTCTGTCTGACTTTTCGTTTCCCAACACACCAGTATGACCTGACGAAAATATCAAGAACGCTTACTACCCGGGATCTCTGAAGCGATCATTGCCACTCTGCAGGGAGCATGTCTTCACCTAATATATGCTGACATTGAAGTTACCGTGATGTTTAATATCTAAAAAAGTTAGTTGCGTATCCTTTACAGGACGTTGCAGAACCAACCCCAACAGCCCCTGGCTGTTGTGTGGTTTCTCTAGGCAATTTACATCCAGTAGTTTTATGTTTAATATCGGAGAATGTTTTCAGCGTCCCAGGCATAACGCTTCTATATTTCTGGGCGCCAGCCAGTTTTATTCTATGTTTATTTAATATTTTATAATAACAACTTTTTTCTCTCTATCCTTGATCAATGTAAAATATTTCCGGTAACCTTTAAGTTCAAAAGGGACAGATTTCAAAATAAATAAGAAGAAACATAAGAAAGGAGTGGTCGAGGGTAAAAGAGGTTTGGGAAAAGGGGGGGGGGGGGGGGGATGCAGTAAAATGCTCGTAAAATTTTTCTACATTTACGAAAATATTAACGACTCTTCAGGGCATCTTTCAACCATTTTGCCCCCCCCCCCCCCCCCCTCAACCCCTTTTCTTCTCTCGCATTTTCTCTTACCTTCTCACTTTCTTTTCCTCTCTGTCTCGCTGCCTGTTCTTTGTCTGTCTGCCTGTTTCACCCCCCCCCCCCATCTCTCTCTCTCTCTCTCTCTCTCTCTCTCTCTCTCTCTCTCTCTCTCTCTCTCTCTCTCTCTCTCTCTGATAAAATAACAGATTAAGGACAAGTTGGTGGGCATGTTATAAACAATCTAGTTAATACGAATGACAGTCAAAATATCTGCACTAACCCTTCACGTACTGCAGAAATAGAAAGTCCCCAAGTTTCCTTGCAAAAGAAGAATTAGTAAATCATCAGCATAACTCCAGCTACGCTTATGTGTGGATGACACACAGCAAAATGTGTTTTCAAAACAATAGTAGAGCATAAAATATCAATAAAAATGCTTTTCATTTAAAATAAAATGTTAATATTTCCTTGGTACGAAAACTCAGGAGACACCGTGTAAGTACTGTACTAGTAAACACATCGACAGATTCGATTCCGAACTCAAGTGCCCAAACGTGGTGAGAAACCAAACGCCTACAAGACTTGGCAAGACTCATGATGATGATGATGATGATGATGACGATGATGATGATGTTGATCGGGAGTTTGTGCTGTCAGCGTTCCTTTTTGTTGTCCATTTTTGGATCTAATTGAAATTCGGTTTGCATATCACATGACAGGTTGTGAAACGGAAAAGAAGTGTTTCGAATGGTTGCAAAGTTAACACTAAATAACTGATTCGATTGTGTGTGTCATCTGTGTGTCACACGTACCGGTATGGGTGTCAGGGTCCAAACTGGAAAAAAAAAAGGGGGGGGGGGTGGATCTATAACCGCTTAACAAGCATGATATTTCTTCTTAGTGTTAACCGGCTGTAAACTCCAGGGGATGGAGTTTTGGCTGTTCGCCCACTTCTGGACTTTGGTCATGTACCAGAACTTGAGTTTTGCCTACACATCAATTTTACAGATCTAGCTTATTTGTATGCAGACTGTTGATTCATCGCCTCTCAGGCACATACACTAATTAGTCGACTTTTACGAAACGCTTGTTATGGGGTAGTGGGTCTAATCCCCCTCCCTCCAATGGGGCCGCAGAATCCACACTGGGACAACAAGCAGGTGATAAAAGACGACTAATTCGGGTTTTGCTGAAATAAGATATGTTGAACTGAAAGTTGTTGCAAATATCGCAGTCTAGCTGACACAATGTGACCGTTGCTTTTTTGAGAGAAAGGTCGGAAGAGAACTAAATCGAAAACAGAAGAAGAAGAAGAAGAAGAAGAAGAAGAAGAAGAAGAAGAAGAAGAAGAAGAAGAAGAAGAAGAAGAAGAAGAAGAAGAAGAAGAAGAAGAAGAAGAAGAAGAAGAAGAAGAAGAAGAAGAAGGAGAAGAAGAGAAGAAGGAAGAAGAAGAAGAAGAAGAAGAAGAAGAAGAAGAAGAAGAAGAAGAAGAAGAAGAAGAAAGAAGAAGAAGAAGAAGAAGAAGAAGAGGAGGAGGAGGAGGAGGAGGAGAAAGCAGAACAGAAAGAAGAAGAAGAAAAAGAAGAAGAAGAAGAAGAAGAAGAAGAAGAAGAAGAAGAAGAAGAAGAAGAAGAAGAAGAAGAAGAAGAAGAAGAAGAAGAAGAAGAAGAAGAAGAAGAAGAAGAAGGAGGAGGAGGAGGAGGAGAAGCAGAACAGAAAGAAGAAGAAGAAAAAGAAGAAGAAGAAGAAGAAGAAGAAGAAGAAGAAGAAGAAGAAGAAGAAGAAGAAGAAGAAGAAGAAGAAGAAGAAGAAGAAGAAGAAGAAGAAGAAGAAGAAGAAGAAGAAGAAGAAGAAGAAGAAGAAGAAGAAGAAGAAGAAGAAGATCGCTGAATATGTTACGTTGGTCTGGCTGTCTCATCTCTCCTTCGCCCAGCTGTGCTTGTTGTGTGGTTGTAATTGCTTAGTTTTTATGCCAGGTATTGTTGGTGTTGTTTTTTTTTCACATTGAAAAATCTGGCGTCAGTGATCGTTTGTCAGTTGTGTTTTTAAAGGTAATTGTTTTGTGTCTTGTTCTGGGTCCTATTTGGAAAATCTTTTTTTCTTCAGTCCATATTAAAGTACCCATATCTTGACTTACACTAAATAGTTAAGCTGCCCAGCTACTGAGTTGAGTGCATAGCGCGACCTGTGAGCTGCGGATGTTATTTGGAATGCTTTTCGACTGTGCTCAATGTCATCGGCGACTGGCTCCTCGGTAGACGACTTCGTCGCCACTCGGACATTATTTGGGTCTGTCTCTTTTGATCCCATCAACACCAAAGGGGTCCTTTTCGGGGCTCTAGATGGCGTAAAATGCTAAGCCATTTTATATGGTGCAGATAACCTAGTCACAATTATAACCTAAAGCTTTTCCTTCGGGGATGCTTATTGAATGTGACGATTTTTCCCCCCAGCACAGCAGCTACCTCTTACTGTTTAAACAGTGTGCCCAACATGTTTTTGTTTCCAACTGCAGATTCAGAAAGAAAATGGCGAATGGCCTGTTATCACCTAAGTGGTGGGTCCTTATGCGTTTAATTACATGTGAAACCGCGGATCTATTGTATTTGCTGTTTTCCATAAACGATTAACTGCAATTCTAGTGGCGTGTCGTTTGTGTTGGCACTTCTGACGGCTGCCTTATACATTTAATGTGTGTGCACATAGTTTACTTGCAGAGACTGCAGTCTGTTTTAAGTTTTCAATAAGAGGCAGCGATAGACATTTCATTGGGTTTTCACTGGCTCAATAACGGAGGAGCCAGTGTACTGTGAAGTTGGAAGTGAGATTAACTGATGATTTGACTTGGCGATCTCATTATTTATCTCTGTGTGTTTCACTTTATAATATTTGTTCCACATTATTTATATCTGTGTGTTTCACTTTATAATTTTTGTTCCACATTATTTATATCTGTATGTTTCACTTTATAATATTTGTTCCACATTATTTATATCTGTGTTTCACTTTATAATTTTTGTTCCACATTATTTATATCTGTATGTTTCACTTTATAATATTTGTTCCACATTATTTATATCTGTGTGTTTCACCTTATAATATTTGTTCTAGATTATCTATCACTGTGTGTTTCACTTTATAATATTTGTTCCACGTTATTGATCTCTGTGTGTTTCACTGTATAATATTTGTTTCACATTATTTATATCTGCGTGTTTCACATTATAATATTTGTTCCACATTATTTATCTCTGTAGTTTTCACCTTATAATATTTGTTCCACATTTTTTTTTATCTCTGTGTGTTTCACTATATAATATTTGTTCCACATTATTTATCTCTGTGTGTTTCACTTTATAATATTTGTTCCACATTATTTATCTCTGTGTGTTTCACTATACAATATTTGTTCCACATTTTTTATCTCTGTGTGTTTCACATTATAATATTTGTTCCACATTATTTATCTCTGTGTGTTTCATCTTATAATATTTGTTCCACATTATCTATCTATGTGTGTTTCACATTATAATATTTGTTCCACATTATTTATCTCTGTGTGTTTCACATTATAATATTTGTTCCACATTATTTATCTCTGTGTGTTTCACATTATAATATTTGTTCCACATTATTTATCTCTGTGTGTTTCACATTATAATATTTGTTCCACATTATTTATCTCTGTGTGTTTCATCTTATAATATTTGTTCCACATTATCTATCTATGTGTGTTTCACATTATAATATTTGTTCCACATTATTTATCTCTGTGTGTTTCACTATATAATATGTGTTCCACATTATTTATCTCTGTGTGTTTCACATTATAATATTTGTTCCACATTATTTATCTCTGTGTGTTTCACATTATAATATTTGTTCCACATTATTTATCTCTGTGTGTTTCACATTATAATATTTGTTCCACATTATTTATCTCTGTGTGTTTCACATTATAATATTTGTTCCACATTATTTATCTCTGTGTGTTTCACATTATAATATATGTTCCACATTTTTTATCTCTGTGTGTTTCACATTATAATATTTGTTCCACATTATTTATCTCTGTGTGTTTCACATTATAATATTTGTTCCACATTATTTATCTCTGTGTGTTTCACATTATAATATTTGTTTCACATTTTTTATCTCTGTGTGTTTCACATTATAATATTTGTTCCACATTATTTATCTCTGTGTGTTTCACTATATAATATGTGTTCCACGTTATTTATCTGTCTTCTACACCACAAGGTCTGGATTACAACGGGAAAAAAAAACACTTTTTAGGAGTGTTGATTTCAAAGCTGGAAAAAGACATCACCGCACTCAGTACATTCCCATAAGCGCTTCATCCTCATCTCCAGCAGTTAACGAAGAGTCCCAAATCCGATGATGCTCGTTGCAGTTTGATTATATGTCCGTCTTGCCTTTCCTCTGAGTGTAGAGTGTCGACCAGATCCTTTGGTCACTCCCAGCTATACCACTCAATCCAGATCTGTTGGGAAAGCCTCGGGACTAAACCTATTACAACAAGGAAGGTGGACAGTTGTGATTTACTGTGGACTGTCAATGACAGCTTAGGCTCAGTACATGGTGGTGATTCATCTGATCAATCTTCTATGGCTGTTGGCGTGGGGGGGGGGGGGGTGGCGCGTTGGACACAGGTCACAACGACTGCAGACGTTTGAGTTTGCAACTCGTTTCGGGAACAAGCATTATCCACTCTCTTTTTTCGTCTCCTGCTGAGAGAGACTGTCCACACGTAGATGTGTCTCTAGTGCAAGTGACGTAAAGTTTTCATGACAATAGATCTACAAAGACATCAAGAAGAAGGATACCGTGGAGGATATCAAAGATTGCAAATCGGAGACAACGGAAGCGGTGGCGGTAAGTGTGGTGTGTTGAATTCAGTCTGGGCTAGGACAGGGCGGTCTGGCTTTTGTGCAGCAGACGCTATACAAAATATGTCACTTGTTATACTACTAGTGCAGATGTTATGTGTGTCACTGTAGGAGGTGTGTGGGAGGGAGGCAAATCTTGGGCGTGTCTGCAATTGTGTTGAGTCAGATATAACAAGGAAACAACATGGCTGACTAGCAATAGAGAAAAATATTTGTGTTGACAGCAAGGGGAAAATCATGGCCAAAAGTTTGTGCAAATTCTTCTTCTTCATTTTCTTTCGGGTGCTGCATGGTCTTGAGGCATGGTGTCCGCTTCGAGTGCTAGAGGTTCCGGGTTTAATCCCCGGTGGACTTGGACTTCTAGTAATTTCCCCTGGTCTCTGGGTAGTGAGATCGGACGTCCCTGTGAATTGCTGCGCACGTAAAAAATCCCTTGGCAGTTGGAAATCAAAGAGAGTTGCCTAACGACGCCGCCCGGGCAAAATTTAGAGTTTAAAAAAAAATACCTAAAGTATTTCAAGATCCTCGCTGGTGCTACAGAGTCTGTGCACTGTGTTGAGCTTCTTCGGACTCAGAACTGAGTTAGAAGAAGAACGGAGCACTTATGTGTTACTACCCGTGTGCCATGATGTTGATCAGTTGTTTAAACATCAAACCTTTCTTCTTTTCGGCCTTAACCACGACTCTTCCTTTCTCTTCAGTACTTCTCCATAACATTCCTTTCTCTTTTAATGACGGGGACACATCCACAAGTATGCACTTTACTAATCCAGATATCAGCGTCATTCAACTTCAGCGCGCATTTTTCAAGTTCATTAGTTCTAATCAGATTCTGTACAGATAAACTATCCCAGGAGAGAGCTGCCAATGGATGGCTTCTTCATTTGTTTGAGTGTGTGTGCGACCTTGAAAAGAACCAACGACCTGCCGAGCGCGAGGCGACCACAGATTTCCCTTAGTGCAGTTGCCATGATCTCTAGTTTTCCCTTCTGAACTGAGACTGGATACTTTTTCAACATCTTTTACAACAGCTTTCAGAATAAATAAGGGGGCTGCGTGGTCTCGAGGTATGGTGCCCGCCTCGAGTGCTAGAGGTTCCGGGTTAAACCATCGGTAAGGGCTGGGAGTTTTTAAGGTTGACTTAGACTTCTAGTAATTTCCCCTGGTCGCTGGGTAGTAAGACCGGACGCCTGTGTGTATTGCAGCGAACGTAAAAAAATCCCCTGGCAGTTGAAAATCGAAAAGAGTAGCCTAGCGGCGCTGTCCTGGCAAAATGTCAAGTTAAAAATTTACCCAAAGCATTTCAGGATCCTCGCCGGTTCTACAGAGCATGTGCACTGTGCTGAGCTTCTTCAGACTCAGACTTGAGTTAGACGAAGAACGGAGCACAAATGGGTTACTACGCTTGTGCCATGATATTGATCCGTTGTTCAAACTTTAAAATAAACAGTCGCTGTCCCACTTTGACCTATCCTATGGATTCTGCTTCGCACCCTTTAATTATTCGCTGACTCAAAAGCAGACGGAAAATACAGGCATGGAGAAGTCACAAAATGTCTCAACGTATGCTACTGCCGGGAAGGGTTGCAGGGCCTGGATGGGGCGATCTGAACATCGTTGGTGACACATGTCACAACACAATCCTGATTTATTTGGTTGTTATAGTTAGCGAACACAGGGTAAACACATTTAATTTACCGTGTCTGCAGACTAACACATGTGTTTTGTTTAGCGTGTCTGCAGACTAAAACATGTGTTTTGCTTAGCGTATTTGCAGACTAAAACATGTGTTTTGCTTAGCGTGTTTGCAGACTAACACATGCGTTTTGTTTAGCGTGTCTGCAGACTAACACATGTGTTTTGTTTAGCGTGTCTGCAGACTAACACATGTGTTTTGTTTAGCGTGTCTGCAGACTAACACATGTGTTTTGTTTAGCGTGTCTGCAGACTAACACATGTGTTATTTGCCTGTTGTAGACGTGTCTGCAGCGTGTCTGCAGACTAAACACATGTGTTTTGCTTAGTTTAGCGTGTCTGCAGACTAAAACATATGTTATGCTTAGCCTGTCTGTAGACTAACACATGTGTTTTGTTTAGCGTGTCTGCAGACTAACACATGTGTTTTGTTTAGCGTGTCTGCAGACTAACACATGTGTTTTGTTTAGCGTGCCCGTAGACTAACACATGTGGTTTGTTTACTGTGTCTGGAGACTAACACATGTGTTGTGTTTAGCGTGTCTGCAGACTAACACATGTGTTTTGTTTACTGTGTCTAGAGACTAACACTTGTGTTTTGTTTAGCGTGTCTGCAGACAATGACACAAGTGTTGTTTAGCGTGTGTGCAGACAATGACACAAGTGTTGTTTAGCGTGTCTGCAGACAATGACACAAGTGTTGTTTAGCGTGTCTGCAGACAATGACACAAGTGTTGTTTAGCGTGTGTGCAGACAATGACACAAGTGTTGTTTAGCGTGTCTGCAGACAATGACACAAGTGTTGTTTAGCGTGTCTGCAGACAATGACACAAGTGTTGTTTAGCGTGTCTGCAGACAATGACACAAGTGTTGTTTAGCGTGTCTGCAGACAATGACACAAGTGTTGTTTAGCGTGTCTGCAGACAATGACACAAGTGTTGTTTAGCGTGTCTGCAGACAATGACACAAGTGTTGTTTAGCGTGTGTGCAGACAATGACACAAGTGTTGTTTAGCGTGTCTGCAGACAATGACACAAGTGTTGTTTAGCGTGTCTGCAGACAATGACACAAGTGTTGTTTAGTTTAGCGTGTCAAGTGCAGACAATGACACAAGTGTTGTTTAGCGTGTCTGCAGACAATGACACAAGTGTTGTTTAGCGTGTCTGCAGACAATGACACAAGTGTTGTTTAGCGTGTCTGCAGACAATGACACAAGTGTTGTTTAGCGTGTCTGCAGACAATGACACAAGTGTTGTTTAGCGTGTCTGCAGACAATGACACAAGTGTTGTTTAGCGTGTCTGCAGACAATGACACAAGTGTTGTTTAGCGTGTCTGCAGACAATGACACAAGTGTGTTGTTTAGCGTGTCTGCAGACAATGACACAAGTGTTGTTTAGCGTGTCTGCAGACAATGACACAAGTGTTGTTTAGCGTGTCTGCAGACAATGACACAAGTGTTGTTTAGCGTGTCTGCAGACAATGACACAAGTGTTGTTTAGCGTGTCTGCAGACAATGACACAAGTGTTGTTTAGCGTGTCTGCAGACAATGACACAGATGTTGTTTAGCGTGTCTGCAGACAATGACACAGATGTTGTTTAGCGTGTCTGCAGACAATGACACAAGTGTTGTTTAGCGTGTGTGCAGACAATGACACAAGTGTTGTTTAGCGTGTGTGCAGACAATGACACAAGTGTTGTTTAGCGTGTGTGCAGACAATGACACAAGTGTTGTTTAGCGTGTGTGCAGACAATGACACAAGTGTTGTTTAGCGTGTGTGCAGACAATGACACAAGTGTTGTTACACAAGTGTTGTTTAGCGTGTGACACAAGTGTTGTTTAGCGTGTGTGCAGACAATGACACAAGTGTTGTTTAGCGTGTCTGCAGACAATGACACAAGTGTTGTTTAGCGTGTCTGCAGACAATGACACAAGTGTTGTTTAGCGTGTCTGCAGACAATGACACAAGTGTTGTTTAGCGTGTCTGCAGACAATGACACAAGTGTTGTTTAGCGTGTCTGCAGACAATGACACAAGTGTTGTTTAGCGTGTCTGCAGACAATGACACAAGTGTTGTTTAGCGTTTCTGCAGACAATGACACAAGTGTTGTTTAGCGTGTCTGCAGACAATGACACAAGTGTTGTTTAGCGTGTCTGCAGACAATGACACAAGTGTTGTTTAGCGTTTCTGCAGACAATGACACAAGTGTTGTTTAGCGTGTCTGCAGACAATGACACAGGTGTTGTTTAGCGTGTCTGCAGACAGACACAAGTGTTGTTTAGCGTGTGTGCAGACAATGACACAAGTGTTGTTTAGCGTGTCTGCAGACAATGACACAAGTGTTGTTTAGCGTGTCTGCAGACAATGACACAAGTGTTGTTTAGCGTGTCTGCAGACAATGACACAAGTGTTGTTTAGCGTGTCTGCAGACAATGACACAAGTGTTGTTTAGCGTGTGTGCAGACAATGACACAAGTGTTGTTTAGCGTGTCTGCAGACAATGACACAAGTGTTGTTTAGCGTGTCTGCAGACAATGACACAAGTGTTGTTTAGCGTGTGTGCAGACAATGACACAAGTGTTGTTTAGCGTGTCTGCAGACAATGACACAAGTGTTGTTTAGCGTTTCTGCAGACAATGACACAAGTGTTGTTTAGCGTTTCTGCAGACAATGACACAAGTGTTGTTTAGCGTTTCTGAAGACAATGACACAAGTGTTGTTTAGCGTGTGTGCAGACAATGACACAAGTGTTGTTTAGCGTGTCTGCAGACAATGACACAAGTGTTGTTTAGCGTTTCTGCAGACAATGACACAAGTGTTGTTTAGCGTTTCTGAAGACAATGACACAAGTGTTGTTTAGCGTGTGTGCAGACAATGACACAAGTGTTGTTTAGCGTGTCTGCAGACAATGACACAAGTGTTGTTTAGCGTTTCTGCAGACAATGACACAAGTGTTGTTTAGCGTTTCTGCAGACAATGACACAAGTGTTGTTTAGCGTTTCTGCAGACAATGACACAAGTGGTGCTTCGCGTGTCTACAGACAATGACACAGATGTTGTTTAATGTGTACTACAGACAATGACACAGATGTTGTTTAATGTGTACTACAGACAATGACACAGATGTTGTTTAATGTGTACTACAGACAATGACACAGATGTTGTTTAATGTGTACTACAGACAATGACACAGATGTTGTTTAATGTGTACTACAGACAATGACACAGATGTTGTTTAATGTGTACTACAGACAATGACACAGATGTTGTTTAATGTGTACTACAGACAATGACACAGATGTTGTTTAATGTGTACTACAGACAATGACACAGATGTTGTTTAATGTGTACTACAGACAATGACACAGATGTTGTTTAATGTGTACTACAGACAATGACACAGATGTTGTTTAATGTGTACTACAGACAATGACACAGATGTTGTTTAATGTGTACTACAGACAATGACACAGATGTTGTTTAGCGTGTCTGCAGACAATGACACAGATGTTGTTTAGCGTGTCTGCAGACAATGACACAGATGTTGTTTAGCGTGTCTGCAGACAATGACACAAGTGTTGTTTAGCGTGTCTGCAGACAATGACACAGATGTTGTTTAGCGTGTCTGCAGACAATGACACAGATGTTGTTTAGCGTGTCTGCAGACAATGACACAGATGTTGTTTAGCGTGTCTGCAGACAATGACACAGATGTTGTTTAATGTGTACTGCAGACAATGACACAGATGTTGTTTAGCGTGTCTGCAGACAATGACACAGATGTTGTTTAGCGTGTCTGCAGACAATGACACAGATGTTGTTTAATGTGTACTACAGACAATGACACAGATGTTGTTTAATGTGTACTACAGACAATGACACAGATGTTGTTTAATGTGTACTACAGACAATGACACAGATGTTGTTTAATGTGTACTACAGACAATGACACAGATGTTGTTTAATGTGTACTACAGACAATGACACAGATGTTGTTTAATGTGTACTACAGACAATGACACAGATGTTGTTTAATGTGTACTACAGACAATGACACAGATGTTGTTTAGCGTGTCTGCAGACAATGACACAGATGTTGTTTAATGTGTACTGCAGACAATGACACAGATGTTGTTTAATGTGTACTACAGACAATGACACAGATGTTGTTTAATGTGTACTACAGACAATGACACAGATGTTGTTTAATGTGTACTACAGACAATGACACAGATGTTGTTTAATGTGTACTACAGACAATGACACAGATGTTGTTTAATGTGTACTACAGACAATGACACAGATGTTGTTTAATGTGTACTACAGACAATGACACAGATGTTGTTTAATGTGTACTACAGACAATGACACAGATGTTGTTTAATGTGTACTACAGACAATGACACAGATGTTGTTTAATGTGTACTACAGACAATGACACAGATGTTGTTTAATGTGTACTACAGACAATGACACAGATGTTGTTTAATGTGTACTACAGACAATGACACAGATGTTGTTTAGCGTGTCTGCAGACAATGACACAGATGTTGTTTAGCGTGTCTGCAGACAATGACACAGATGTTGTTTAGCGTGTCTGCAGACAATGACACAGATGTTGTTTAGCGTGTCTGCAGACAATGACACAGATGTTGTTTAGCGTGTCTGCAGACAATGACACAGATGTTGTTTAGCGTGTCTGCAGACAATGACACAGATGTTGTTTAGCGTGTCTGCAGACAATGACACAGATGTTGTTTAATGTGTACTGCAGACAATGACACAGATGTTGTTTAGCGTGTCTGCAGACAATGACACAGATGTTGTTTAGCGTGTCTGCAGACAATGACACAGATGTTGTTTAATGTGTACTACAGACAATGACACAGATGTTGTTTAATGTGTACTACAGACAATGACACAGATGTTGTTTAATGTGTACTACAGACAATGACACAGATGTTGTTTAATGTGTACTACAGACAATGACACAGATGTTGTTTAATGTGTACTACAGACAATGACACAGATGTTGTTTAATGTGTACTACAGACAATGACACAGATGTTGTTTAATGTGTACTACAGACAATGACACAGATGTTGTTTAGCGTGTCTGCAGACAATGACACAGATGTTGTTTAATGTGTACTGCAGACAATGACACAGATGTTTAATGTGTACTACAGACAATGACACAGATGTTGTTTAATGTGTACTACAGACAATGACACAGATGTTGTTTAATGTGTACTACAGACAATGACACAAGTGTTGTTTAGCGTGTCTACAGACAATGACACAGATGTTGTTTAATGTGTACTACAGACAATGACACAGATGTTGTTTAATGTGTACTACAGACAATGACACAGATGTTGTTTAATGTGTACTACAGACAATGACACAGATGTTGTTTAATGTGTACTACAGACAATGACACAGATGTTGTTTAATGTGTACTACAGACAATGACACAGATGTTGTTTAATGTGTACTACAGACAATGACACAGATGTTGTTTAATGTGTACTACAGACAATGACACAGATGTTGTTTAATGTGTACTACAGACAATGACACAGATGTTGTTTAATGTGTACTACAGACAATGACACAGATGTTGTTTAATGTGTACTACAGACAATGACACAGATGTTGTTTAATGTGTACTACAGACAATGACACAGATGTTGTTTAATGTGTACTACAGACACTAACTCTGGTGTTCTACTCAGAATCATACGACCTCAAAAGAGCGGTTGATACGTCACGTGTGGTTTACACCTAGGCTGTAAGATCTTCACTTTTCAGGCAGTGCATTCGATTTCTGCAAAACCGTAATTAGTCGCCTTTTACGACATGCTTGTAAAGGGACAGTAGGCATATTCTATATTCTTATTTGGGGGGGGGGGGGGGGGGCAAAATGAGGCCCATGAACTGACATGGACGAGGATTTTTTTTATGTAAAAGTAGAGGACCCACGTCTAGGTCTTCGGGTATAGAGGGCTAGACCTTTATTTTATAGACCAGGTGGCAATTAGCGGGGAGATCTAGTCAACAAGAGTCCGGCTGCCTTTACTCCCAGGACTTTACCTGGTACCCATTTTAGGCTGGTTTTTTTTTTAATGTAAAGATTTTAGGTTCTTAATTTATAACGTACCCCAAACACGAAATCCCCGTGGGAAATCCACAGCTGACCTGACAGTCCATTATTTAAAGGGGTGCAAGTGTGCTGTTGTGTTTTTTTGTTTTGTTTTTTTGAGTGTTCATCTAGTGTCTTCTAATCCTAACCCTAACCCTAAACTTGGCTGTAGATAAATCGCGAGAAACTACAACCTGAACACCCTAGAATTTATTGGGAATGTCTCCCGTGACGTCAGGGGTAAGTTATAAATTAAGTACCAGATTTTATGATGTATTCTTTCCACATCAACAACATTTACATAAGGTTGCCCCCCCCCTTTCCCCCCTGTATAAATGTTCCCTTTCAAATCTTTGTTTCTGGGAAGGATAACATGGGCAACGAATACCAGCAAGAGTCGGACATGTCAGATCAGCAACCGGGTCGCTCATTGACTGGCCGATAAACGTCTTCGTCACCAGTCTGGACAGTATTTGTCTCCTCTGATCGCATCAATGCTGCAGGAGTCCTTTTCAGAGCTACTTGGTGGCGAGCAACGCTAAGCCATTTTATTTAGCGCACATAAACCTAGTCACAATTATAACCCAAAGCTCCCCCTTTGGGGATGCTGTCTGAACGACAACGCAAATCTAGCTAAGCCAAAAGGATGTGTGGGTCCAAAGGTGTAAATATCATAGCCATGTTGTAAAGGAGCACAGAAGATTTGTGGCTGAGAATAAACACAGAAGAAGAAATCTTTGTTCATATACAAACATTCCTTTACATGCAAGTGGCACATAGGGCATAGGCTAGATTCTTGTTTTTACAGACCAACGGTGGGGGATGTGGTCGACAAAACGCTGGCCGCCTTTACTTCACAGGACTTTACCCGGTAGCCATTTAAGGCTGGGTCGACCTGGGAGCCAAGGTCATGTATGACAAACAATCTGGCTCCATGAAGATTTGAACTCACAACCTTAGGAGTCGCAGGCGAGTGTCTAACCGCTACATCATGGTGTTAATACATTTCAAACATATTATATTTATCTGTCATTCATCATCATCATGTACAAGGCTTAAGTTCACTGATCTCCACCCCCCCCCCCCCCCCACCCCCCGTTGCAAAACAAACCGTCATCCAGGGAGTATGACTGTAAAGTGGTTAACATAGGCGCCAGAATCTGAGGACTCTGGTCCCATAAAAATAATACTACACCTGACATGATTAAAAATGTATACAGAAATACTTTAAAAGATCATTTCTATACATTGTTAAATGGGGCCCTTAGAGCGCTCGTTTTTTTTATGAAAGGGGGAAAACAACTGGGTGGGGAGGGGGGATTCAAGGATCTGTTGAGGCCCTGTTGAGTTATCTGTCTAGGAAATGTGTGAGGTGGTGAGGAGGAAGCAGTTGTGATGAGCGGGAGAAGATGTTTTCTTTGTGGCAGCAAGCTTGGTGATTGAGCTGTTGCCTAGCACTCTAAAGGTAATGGGTTCATTTTCATGACGATTAATGAGAGTATTTTTTATATGAATTCCCTGGCATAGTCTCTTATACATGTGGTGTTAGTGCTTTGAGTGGCGCTGTCTGTAGTAGCTCCTGTGTGTGCGTTTGTGTGTATGTGCATGTGCGAAGCAAATACCTCTCACTGTAGAAGTTTAGTTTAGAACACATCCACACAAAATGTTCTTCTAGTCTCTCCCCCCCCCCCCCCCCCCCCCCCCCCCCCCCCCCCCCCACCTTTCCCTCCATGTAGTGTTGCAGTATACAACTGAGGTGCGATATCTGCATGATTCAGCCCAACATGTGTGACTCTAGCAAACTTCTTCTAGCTAAGTGGCCTTTTACAACATGTGTGTTAGGGCAGGAAGTGGGGTTATCCCCCTCCCCCCCCCATTTCAAAATGGTGCTTTGGAAGCCAAACAGAGAAGCAGTGACTTATTACCATTGAGACTCTGTAGGTTACAGGTCAGGAAGCAATAACTGTCTGGGTGTGAATGAGTGAAAGTAACAAGCCAGATACTAATCTCTAAAAATTTGAACATAATCATCCCTCATTTCAACTCACACAGAGACAAACATATTATTTTACTGACATAATTCTTAAACAAAAATTTTGTTAGAATCATAACAAATTTAATTAAATTTACAGCAATGTTACAAAATATATTTTAGATGTGATTTCCTCAAGCTAATTTTCTGAAAATAGAATGTGTTTTTGTGACGCAACAGTTTCTTGTTTAAAACATGTCTGTGTGAGGCAACAGTTGCTTTTAACATGTTTTTGTAAGGCAACAGTCTCCTATTTATAACATGTTTGTATGAAGCAACAGTTGTTTATAACATTTTTTTGTGAGGCAACAGTTTCCTGTTTATAACATGTTTGTGTGAGGTAACAGTTGTTTATAACATGTTTTTGTGAGGCAACAGTCTCCTATTTATAACATGTTTGTATGAGGCAACAGTTTCCTGTATTTAACATGTTTTTCTGAGGCAGCAGTTTCCTGTTTATAACATGTTTGTGTGAGGTAACAGTTGTTTATAACATGTTTTTGTGAGGCAACAGTCTCCTATTTATAACATGTTTGTATGAGGCAACAGTTTCCTGTATTTAACATGTTTTTCTGAGGCAGCAGTTTTCCTGTTTATAACATGTTTGTGTGAGGCAACAGTTTCCTGTATTTAACATGTTTTTCTGAGGCAACAGTTTCCTGTATTTAACATGTTTTTCTGAGGCAGCAGTTTCCTGTTTATAACATGTTTGTATGAGGCAACAGTTTCCTGTATTTAACATGTTTTTCTGAGGCAACAGTTTTCTGTTTATAACATGTTTGTGTGATGGCAACAGTTTATTTAACCTGGACAGTTTTTATAAAGGCACAGTTTGTCTGTTTTAACCATGTTTGTGAGGCAATTTTTCCTGCTTATCAAATGTTTTATCGTTTTATTTTTTGTTTATGTTTGTATGAGGTGACAGTTTTTTATAACATGTTTTTATCAGGCAACAGTTGTTTATAACATGTTTATATGAGACAACAGCTGTTTATAACATGTTTGTGTGAGGCAACAGTTTCCTGTATACAACATGTTTGTGTGAGGCAACATTTTTATGTTTATAACACATTTGTGTGAGGCAAAAGTTTGCACGTTATATTTTTTGTTTATGTTTGTACAAGGTGACAGTTGTTTATAACATGTTTATATGAGGCAACAGTTGTTTATAACATGTTTATGTGAGACAACAGCTGTTTATAACATGTTAGTGTGAGGCAACAGTTTTATGTTTTTAACATGTTTGTGCGAGGCAACAGTTTTCTGTTTATAACATGTTTGTGTGAGGCAACAGTTTTCCATTTATAACATGTTTGTGTGAGGTAACAGTTGTTTATAACATGTTTGTACTAGGTGACTGCTGTTTATAACATGTTTGTGTGAGGCAACAGTTTTCCATTTATAACATGTTTGTGTGAGGCAACAGTTTTCCATTTATAACATGTTTGTTTGAGGCAACAGTTTCCTGTTTATAACATGTATGTGTGAGGCAACAGTTTTATGTTCATAACATGTCTGTGTGAGGCAACAGTTGTTTATAACATGTTTGTGTGAGGCAACAGTTTTCCATTTATAACATGTTTGTGTGAGGCAACAGTTGTTTATAACATGTTTGTGTGAGGCAACAGTTTTATGTTCATAACATGTCTGTGTGAGGTAACAGTTGTTTATAACATGTTTGTGTGAGGCAACAGTTTCCTGTGACAAGTCTGGGTTAAGCCAGACTCAGATATAAATACTGGAAAACGCCTGGAGTATAACAGAAACAGTATACAAAATAAACTGATATGGATCTCAATTATAACTCTGATTTGTAAATATTGACCTTGACTGCGATGCTGATTTTATCTTCAATATCGTATGTTCGTGTGGGGCACTTTTGACTGCTGTCTTATGCATTGAGTGCTATTGGATTTTCTGAAACTGCAGTCTGTGTCAAATGTGCCACAAGAAACACCACTGGGCAATCATTCTGTGTGGTTTTCTTTGGCACAGGATTAGAGCAACTATGGGGTGAATGAATAATTTGTTATGAAGTTCGAAATATGATTGCCCCGATTAACTGTGGGGTTAAGTTTCTTGCAGATAACAATGTTTGCCTGGGGGCCCTCCATTTCAAAGCAGAGACGCATCACCTGAGGTCAGAGTTCACCTTTCAACAGCGGGATGTGGGTGGAGACTAGTTGATAGATGTCAATATTGAGGTAGAAGCGCAGCAGCTTGTGAGCCACACCCCAGATGGACAGAGCAAACAGGACAATGAGGCAGTTGATGCTGATGTAAAAACCTGAAATTCTGGGACAAATTGACAAAGGTACAGGTCAATGTCAGAGGTCAATGTCATAGGTCAGTGTCAAAAATCAATGTTAGAGGTTAGTGTCGAGGTCTCCTTCTTCACGTTCACAGCCTGTAAACTCTGGCAGAAAGTTCTGGTTGTTCGTCTACCTCTGGACTTTAGTTCTGTTCCAGAACCTGGGTGTTGCGTGCACATCCATTTGATAGATCTGACATGTGCATCTCTCTTTCGGTACCGTCTCCATTATGGCAGTTGGCTACAGTGTATCCCTGTTCTCTTTAGGAATATTAGGTGGTGAGGCCCCAATCTCTTCCACGGTGCGACTCTTGCAGCATTGTCCAAAAACCATGAGAACTGAATTTTACCCGTCCACCACAGGGAACAAACCCCAGTGCTCGAGGATCATGAAATTGTTAACTGCATTCACTAGCCTCTAAGTCACGAAGCCGCACATGTATATGCAGACTGTGGTTCCTTGTGTCTCAGGCAGATGCACTCCAACTTCAAAACAGGCGTCAAAATTCGTCGACTCTTACAACATGCTTGTTGGGGAGGCCGAAGAATTATTCTATTCTTGTTTTCTCCCCCAACGGGGCCTCGGAACCCATTTGGGAAGGGTCAAGGTCAATGTCAAAGATTAGAAACAAAAATGATTGAAAGCTTTCTTAAAAAAGGAACTGAATAAACACAAAGAATTCTCATCTTATCTACCCAAAGCATTCTGTCTCATTTGTAGCTGAAGACCCTTTTTATGCCACTGACCTATATTTTTTATCGACCACCTGGCACTTGAAGTGGTCAGTATTACACTGGCCAAGGCAGTTCTAGGTGTGTATTTTAGGCTGGGTCTGCCTAGCAGCTCCAAATCCATCCCAGAAATCTGCAAGGCAAGATCCAAGACCTTTGAGCAGGCAGGCAAGGGTCCCATCATCAATCTGCAGGTCCTTTACAGAATGTGGCTCTTGTCCCAGAATGACTAAAAGTCTGTCTCTTTCTCTAGCCAATTCTCCAGCCCTGTATGCTTTCAAAGCTACTGCATCTTCATTGTCTTATATCCACCTTTGCGGAAGTCTGTCTGTGCCTTGTTTTCTCCATCTCTTTAGGTTACCATGTTTAACATGGACACAATTCTCCCTCCCAGAATAAATTAAGGTTTCTCCAATTTCACACCTGAAATGGCCTTGTCTTCCCAGCTGTGTTCAGAAATTCAAAGAACGTTGCTGTTGTACCGCCTCATTTTTGCTGCTGACCTTGCTTAATTTGTCTCGGTATGGACTCCTTTTATTTAAAGTTCCTATCTTTGCTTTATATTTAGTCCAAAGATACAGCCGTCTATTGCAGCGCATTCAGTAGCATTTCCATTGTCATCTCTTCTGCATGTACTCTACTCTCTGCGGTTGTTCTCTTCCCCAATTTGCCCGGAAGATAAGGGCCTAGCTCTAAAAATAATTTCTTGTAAAATGTGCCAGAGCAATTGGTTCTCTTTGATTAGCCTCCAGACATTGGCTTGGTCACATCTAAGGTACTTTAACGGTTACCCACAGCGAGTCGGTTCCTCAACTCAAATGGTATACATTCTACTGCTGCTACGTAAAAGCAAAGGACCCCTTCTGTCCAAAAATCTCCACAGCGAACACTTGAGTTGAGTTGAGTCAAGAATTTACATCACAGCACTCGGGGCATTCCCATGCGAGCTCTGTCCTCATCTTCAGCAGCCAGTGCAGAGTTCCAATACTGATCGTACCGGTCACAATCTGGTTATATGTCCGTCTTGCCTTCCCTTGAGTGTAGTGAGCTGGCCAGACCCTCTGGTTACACCCGTGTGCCTCATTCTCTCCAGGCCATAACAATCTTCTTTCTATACTGATTCCGTTGCTTGTTCCCAAAGGGCCTTGATCACATCTGCCTTGTCATGTATCAATTCACCACCCAGTGGTGCAGATTCAGCCAATCTATCTGCCTGTTCAATACCCACTAGGTCGGCATGACCTGGAGAAGAGATCCAAAATAAGCTCACCACACGTGACCTTTCCAGTGAAGCTTGCCACTCTGCTTGAAGCATCCCTGTCTTCACCTCTCTCAGCATGCTTTCAGATTTTGTTACAATTGCGAGGTGTATGCATCTTGTTCTCCAGCCACCAGAGAGCTGCAGTTACCGCCTCCACCTGTTTTCTCATGCTAGATGTTGTGGTGTTGTATGCTAGGCTGTCTTGCACTAAAGATTTTCCACTGGCTTTTCCTACAAACTCCCAGGCACTTCTCTTTCCTCTCAATATCGAACCATCTGTATAGATAATTAGATCACCTGGACGTAAATTGTCGTAAATCAACTTTTGTACTACCACACATCAAACAGTCCATGCCAAAAGGCACTGGGCATCATGTTTGGCCAGATATACTGTCTCATGTAAGGTGAAAAGCTAAAGGAAACTTTTTCAATTCACTGGCTTATATTTTGATAGGCCAATCAGCCTTGACACACATCAAGACTACCACCAGAAAGACAACACAGTGAGACCTGTCACTTAAACATAATGGAGGCACCTAGAGGTCGACCATGCAAGCTGTGGAAAGACGGAATATCTGAGGACGTAAACACCAGCATCTTTGTAGCATATACCAAGGCCTGTATCTGATGTCTCTTCAAAACCTGATGGTGAAAGGCAGACATGGACTAGAGAAGAAAAAAAAAAAAGAAGAAATAAAGGAAAATTAGCTGCCTTTGCTTTCCAAGACATTTCCTGGTACAAGTTTTAGGCTGATCTGGGCGCCAAGTTCAATTATAAGTAATATTTCCTGCCCCCAGTGCAGATTTAAACTCAAGACCTGTGGGTCGCCAGCAGATGTTTAGCCACTGCGCTACATTAATTAATACCCATTTCCCTCTGCTTACTTCTAATTCATATGCTGATGAAGGTTTTAAAGCTGAAATATCCACTCTGCCCTAAATGAGTGCATTTCGGTACAGCTAGCTAACAACCTCTTGCAGATGATAATTTGTGTACAGAAAAATCTCACCTTTTATCTGCCTCCTTTATATACCCCCAGAAGTACTTCTCTCTTCCAAACAGATAGCCCAAATATGCGAATGATGCAGGAACTGGAACATAACATTAAAAACAAATGTAGCAGGAAAAACCAACACTAAAATTACTTCATAATAAAGCAAAAAAACAAGTAAGAAATATTTTAATTACAGCGTCTGCCCCAATACTGAGCATTGCTGCAGACTAAACAGACATCTATTGAAATTTATAGAAGCAGTAGTCATTATGAAAGGTAAAAATTCCCTTCTCCAAATGGAAAGATAAGGCCAGACACATAAATGAACTGAAATGGGTTGTACCTGCAGCAATGAACCACAAGGGCTAGGGAGCGGTCATGATGGCTGTGGAGGAGGAGGAAAAGAAGCAGTAGAAGGAGAAATAGTAATAGTAGGAATTAGCATGGGAAACCCTGTGTTATGTAAGCAAAAGGGTCATCTAAAGTGTGAAAAAAAAAAAAAGAGACAATATGATTTGTACCCCATTATATGTTGATATAACATTTGTAGTAATGCCCTTGACAAGATACAATGAAATATGCCAGGCCATAAATGGTGATATATATTACTGTGTCAGTGGGAGTCGCCGTGGTGTAGCGGCTAGATGCTCGCCTGCTGATGTGAAGGTTGTGGGTTTGAGTTCTGATGGAGCTGGACAGTTTTCAAAAATGACCTTGGCTCCCAGGTCGACCTATACTGGAGTGAGTACCAGGTGCAGTCCTGGGAAATAAAGGCGACCGGCGTGATGCTGACCATATCACCCACCAAGTGCTGATGGGGTTACAAAATATAGGCCAAGCCCTATACGCCCAATACATCTAAAGGCGTGGAAAAGGGTCCTTTACTTTACTGTTGTGTCATTTATTTGACATCCTTATTTTGGTAATAATAGGTCATCTTCTTCTTCGCGGTCACCAGCTGTAAACTCTGGCAGAAAGTTTTGGTTGTTCATCCACTACTGGACTGCAGTCCTGTTCCAAAACCTGAGTGTTGCGTGTACATCCGTTTTACAGATCTGACTCATTTGTATGCAGACAGCTGGTTCGTTGCTTCTCAGGCAGATGCACTCCGACTTCGAACGAAGCTCCTAATTAGTTGACGCTTATGACATGCTTTTGGGTAGGCACTGGGTTTATTCTTGTTTTCCTTATAATAGGGCCCCAGAACCTACACGGGGATTAATAGGTTATGACCTCCTTGCTTTTCTCTCCAACCTCTTCTACACTGGAGTACAGAGACCCTTCTAGATTTCCTTCTATGCACAGATACAAGCAGGGCTATGTCATCCAATTTTTGCCCTGTTTCTGTAATATTTTAAAACTATTACCTGGATGAAAAAAGATGGAACCGATCCATAAACATGCCAGAGAGACTGTGTAATACTCAATTGTGTTCTGGCTGAAATACACAAATGAAAAGATCACACACAAATATTTCAATGTACTAATCTTCATCCTCATTAAAACTGTCAGTAAGTAACATAAAAAGCTCCTTTAAATGACATGGGGATAGCAGGTATATGATGCTAGGCATCTTCTTATAGTGGTCTCCATTCTTTTTCAGGTGCCCCCCCCCCCTTTCCACTTGAGTATACAGCAAGACCCCAACACCCCCATGAGTATATTGCATGACAACCCATATCCCCCTTGAGTACATGGCATAACCTCTATCTCCCTTGAGTATATGATACAATCCTCCACATTCTCCCCTCAGTATATGGCATGATTCCCCAGCCTTGAGTATATGGTGTGACCCCTTCGTTCCTCTTGATTATATGACATGACCCACATTGCCCCTTAAATATATAGCAAGACCCCCACAGCATAACAAAATTGGGTCAAAAAAGAGGACAAACGTATTGTTAATCTATAATTAAATGCAGGTGTTACTATATATTTTTAAACAGTAGACGTACAAACTACTCTTGAAAACAAAAACATTCTGGCCTTTTTTGTTTTATAAATAGTTTTTAAAAAAATTATTTATTTATAATTAAATCTGAACTCATTGAGTCCCAAGGAAAGTATCATACGTTCATAGATTCCTACCCAGAAGCCCAATGAATGCAAAATGTGCCACTTTTATGTCTCTCTTGACTACCCCTTGGGCTTGTGATGCTAAACCCTCTGGGACTCAAAGAGTTAATGAATGTTGGTATAATGGTTTATTACAAGAACAAATGAACTCATTTTCAAAAATTCCTTGGAGCTTCCTCATGGAGGAACAGCCAGTGAATGCTAGGAAGAAAAATAAGAGCACCATTTACTAATCATATATACATACACGTACTTATATACATACACGTACTTATATACATACATGTACTTATATACATACATGTACTTATATACATACATGTACTTATATACATACATGTACTTATATACATACCGTACTTATATACATACAGTACTTATATACATACACGTACTTATATACATACATGTACTTATTTTATATACATACACGTACTTATATACATACACGTACTTATATACATACACGTACTTATATACATACACGTACTTATATACATACACGTACTTATATACATGCACATACTTATATACATACACGAACTTATATACATACACTTACTAACAGAAACAGATCAACAACTTTGGGATTTAAAAACCCTATCACAAGTACTATTACTCATTGTTTCTACTCAGCCTTTCACTGAATAACTGCTACAAAGCCAAAGTGTGCTCACTGGGCTCTGTAAGTGCGGACAAACTCAGCTGGTCCGTTAGTCTCTGGAACCTTGACTTGAAACTTCTGTCTCGATCTCACAACTGCTGTGGTGAACCTGACCCCTGGGTCACAGATATAAATAACTGGAGGTTACAGTGACCTAACACAGCCTCAGTAACTCATGTTAACAAATGAGGTGAATCAACACAAGAAATAACAGAAGCAGAGAATAAAGGATTTGTTATATTGGTTTAAGGGAAAAAAAAAGAGTTGTATATTCTTTAGTGTGTTCCAGAACCAACTCCAGCATTTTTTGGCTTGTGATTTCACTGCCCTCTGAACAGTCGGTTGTTGAAACCAATGCAAGGTGGTATGCCGCCATATTACCTGCAGTTGGGATCGAACCCGGCACTACATAATTTTTTTAAGCACATTGGCTTCTTCTCTCTCAGGCTGATTTACTCTGACTTCAAAGGATAGCCCCCCAATAAGTCGACTCTTACAGCATGCTTGTCTGTGGGAGGCAGTGGGTCTGTTCTTGTTTTCCCCACAATGAGGCCCTAGAATGGTACCCACAATGTGACATATAAGTGTACATTTTTTAATGACCAATTTCCATACTTAATATGTATTGGAGTGGGGCATATGTACTAGCTTCTGATAATGATAACAGCTGGGACTCAGTGGGAGATAGTCTGTATCATGCCAACCATCTTTACTTCCCCTGACATTTTCATTTTAACTATCTGAAGAAAAAAAAATCATTCTGGATTCTATGACTATGACTATTGTATTTGCAGCAGCCAAATGTGCTTCAGTAATTTTACAATAATAAATTATCATTCTTCGTCTTCACTGGCCTGTAAACGTTTATATAAAGTTCCGGTTATTTTTCCACTTCTGGACTTATGTTAGTTCCAGAATACGAATGTGGCGTGCACATCTCTCTCCGACTTGAAGAAAACAGCACCTCTAGTAGTTAGTACTAGCCTAGTTTGTCACTTACTACAGTCCCCATGCTTGCTATGAAACAATGGTTTTTTTTTTCCTCTCACAACAGTGCCCCGGTATCCACACGCAGAATAATGAAATTAATATATTAAATTATAAGAACTTTAGTTTACTGAATCAGAAATACCCGGCTCTCTAGCGTAGTTGGCTAAACCGGTTTGCGCGGAAACCGGGTGACGAACTCCTTGTGGTCCGGGTTCAATCCCGGTGTTAGGCAGGAAAGCCCCATTTTCCCCCAGATTAACGGTATTTACAATGGAATCAAGGCCGAAAGGTTGCGATATCCATAATACCGAGCCTAAGGGTTAACAACTCATGGCTTCTGGATACTAAAACAAACAAACTACAAACTACAATTCACTACAAACTGAATCAGAACTTTGACTTAATTTACCAAGCTGATAAACACCGAGCAACGTCACTACCGCAGGCAGGGCGTATTGGTCGATCACACTTCCACCCATTTGTAACACGGGATAAAAAATAATATGTGACAGCTATCCTTTAAGAGAGTAACTGTCTTCAAGATCTACAGTCTGTATGTGTCCCTTCCCGTGCCTGCAACAGAACCAAACAAGTCACAAAAGTTTACGAAGTTTACTCTAACAACCAAGTAGGCTTGTTTTCATGTCAGCTCTAGGCAGTTGTTCGCAGTATGAAATAGTGATCTTCGTCCCTTCGTTATTTCATTGTTTTATTTATTGTAGGAGTTTCCTCTTTATCTTCATTTTTCCTACCGCTTTGCAAAATTACAAAATGAACCATGCGGATAATTCTGAGAGGTGCACGTGATACCTCGTAGTATGTATGCGATATATACTTGGAGTGACAACTATTGCAGATAGGCTCAAGTTCTGCAAGCAAAATCATATTTCAGAGTAGCTGTGGACAAGAAGTGCCTCTTGCATGAAGCCTTAGGTAGAACTAAGGGTCACATACTGAAAAGAGGAAGGTCTTGGATGGCGCAAGTTAATTAGACATGTAAGCAGGCTTGCTAAATTTGTGCCAGGAGAAGAGTGGGTCAAAATGCCCGAACAAGAGTTAGACTTGTGTAGGAATATAATAACTATAGGCAGTGAGTGAAGAGACTGGCCAGCTGGTACTGCAGAATCAATTCAGCAAATGATTCATGACAAACTAAGCTCAGGTGATGTGATTATCTATACAGGTGGCTCTGTGCTGATAAGTAGGCGTAGTGCATGGGGGTTTATAGCAAAAGCGAATGGACGTCAGTTCAACAAAGCCTGGTATTTGATATCCCGTCTAATTTGAGAATAGAGGTGGAGACAGTCACTGCTCCTTCCACTGGCTTAAGAATCCGCTGTGCACACATGCCGTGACTGTAACTATCATGATCAAGTACGACTTACAGAGCATATTGAGAAAAGTGGAGACAGGTATGCTCCATGCAGAGTTGCAATCGTTGTTTCACAGGTCAGGTGTACTTAGCGTCCTTTTGATATTTTTCTCCAGGTGATGCTGGTGGGTTGGGAAATGAGCAGGCAGATAGATTGGTCGGTTCTGTACCACTTGGTGGTGAACTGATGTATGACAGGCTAGATATTGTAAGGACCCGTAAGGAACGAGTGAAAATGTGAAGGCACAAAAAAATCATAACGGTCTGAGGAGAATGGCGCTGCGAGGAGTTACCAGGGGATCGGGTCGACGCTCAACACTCAAGAAAAAGGCGAAACAGATATACTGTAAGTTATTGGTGCCATCGAAATATGAACTCTTCACTTGTTGCTGAAGATGGAGACAGAGGGCTTATGGGGGTGCCCCAAGTGCTGTGATGTAGATTCTTAATTCATCATTCATATGCAAAGAGGTGTTAGATATAGTTTCTTGTCCTGTTCTAGTCGTATAACTTGTGTTTCATGTCATTCTGTGTTTATGTAGTGTCTTTTTTACTCCACCCACCAATCGCTGTATTGTAGTAGTATTAATTATCTTGCCAAATGGAAAACATCGAGAGTTAAACTTGAGAGGATTGGTTTTATTCACTGATTGATCCCATACAGCAAAATGTCTCTCTCCCTCTCTCTCTGTGTCTGTGTGTGTGTGTCTCTTTCTCTCTCAGTAGAATGGTTATATGCCTGTTTTGTCCTTCCTCTTGAGTACTGACTGTCGTCCAGATTCCCTGTTCCCTGCACGACTGTGATGACCTCCTATTCATGCCTCCACATTGGTCACCAACTCCCTCATAGCCTTCACATCTGGCTTGTCACAAATCAATTGGTCACAGAGGAATCTAAGCAATCCACTTTTACCCTGTGTAGAAATTCTCTTTAAAAGTATTTGTTTTATATTTCTTTGATAAGACCACTCGTTTTATTTGGCTTTGAAACTTGGAACACACTAAAAGAGATAAAGCCTTTATTACAAGTTGTTTTAAACAGTCTTACGACAAACCTATGGACCCATCAAAGATGCAGACAGTGGTAGATGGAAAGTGAGAAGCAACAACGAAATTCATAATCTGTTTAAATCACCATTGATGACTGGCATCATGAGAGCTAATGGACTGAAATGGTTGGGACATATTGAGAGAATATCAGATGACAGAGAAGTGAAAACTGTACACACAAGGGAGATGAATGGTCGTAGACCACGAGGCAGACCAAGAAGACGATGGAGAGATAATATCCAGACAGACCTGCAAACACATGGTGTCACTAACTGGAAAGAGATGGCCAATCAGAGAGATGAATAGAGGAGGGTGATATCTGCAGCAATGAACCTCAAGAGTTTGTAATGCTGAAGAAGAAGAAGTATTATAAGATTTATTTTGCATTCAGCACAATATTATTATTATGCTAATAAACTAGGATTATGCGACTGAGGGGACCCCATCTCCCCACACACTTTTTAGCTATAAAATATTATTGTTGGGAAAGGAGAGCAGCTGCCTGGGGGTGGGGCTCGCAGAAATCAAGTCTGCATATAAATAAGTCATATCTGTTAAATGGATGTGCATGCAAAACTCAAGTTTTGGACCAGAACTAAAATCTAGAAGTAGTTGAACAACCTGAAAAATCAGTTACTGGCTATTCTTTTACAAGGAGTCTCTCATGGTCGTCTCCTAAATGCAACGGCTGTTTCTGTTATCATGCAGCATGTTATGTTTCTTTGTGCTTTTATATCAGTTTTTATCTATCACGTAGTATTCTATGCAGTCTTTCTGTTTCAAATGAGGTGAGAAAGAGAATTCTCAAGGGCTATATAAATCCTATCCTGATATATGGAAGAGAATCATGGACACTTGGCTAATTAGTGAAAAATTATGTGGAAGAGGCAATGTGAGTTTATAGACAAATTATGAGAACATCCTGGACAAATTACAAATTAAAACAATAATGAAAAAGTCTTTTAAAAAAACAAATGACAAAACTGACTCGTGAAGAGAACACATCAGAAGGAGACAATCAACATTCTTTACTCAGGTCATAAGAAAGAGAAAACTGGAGTTCTTCGTGACGGTGGGAAAGTTGGAGGGGAGGAGAGGCAGAGGGAGACCAAAAGAGAAGATGATGGACAGTCTGACATCATGGCATGGAGGATCATCTGTGTCAGAGTAGATTGAAAGTACATGAAACAGAAAGTTGTGGAAAGACATGACTACCAACGTCACACAGCATGGACTTTCAGAAAAAGAAAAAAAAAGAATTTTTCATGTATTTGAATAGTCTACACTCACATATTGGTATCCAGTCTGTCATTCTCATCATCATTATCAAAAACCACTTCTACCGTTAAGCTTTGTGGGGAGGAACAGTTTGCGATCCAATGCACGCTGGCTGCCACTGGCTATTGTCATGCCATTAAGGCATAGAGTGTCTTTAATGTTGTCAATCCATTTTTCTGTGGCCATCCTCTTGCTTTTGTAGCTGATCTTCTGAGATGTAGTGCTTGTGATGGTATTTGATCTTCCTGCCAATGAGATGGCCAGATCACTTGATCTGCTGTTTCTCATTGAATCTAGTATAAGGTGTCGTTCCCACAATATGCCTGATAGTTTCATTATTCACTCGATCTCGGATGGTTAGGTTAGCGGCTTTTCTCAGGCATCTCATCCAGTCTGTAAAAGGCCTATTTTTTGCCACTGTTTATTGGGCATATGAAGCTAGGTACATATTTTGATGGACCAGTCGGTACTCGGAAGATAATGCGGTCAACATCATGCCGGTCACCTTTGCTTCCCGTGACATTATGTGGTGCCAATCATTTCTTCAGCACAACACATTTTTAAAAAAATTCTTGATTTAATTTCCCAGTAATGGAAATCTCACTTTCCAGACATCTACCTCATCTTGGTCTTCACCGTTGCCTTATGTTTATTTAATGCCCTGATGCTTTTTTGTTCCATTCCAGTCCTCTGTCAGTCGGGGGACTGTGGGATGTTGTCTTCCCAGCAAACCCTGGGTCGCCCTTGTGGTCTGATTTCCAATGTTTTTGGCCTCCAATGCCTGCATACCTGTTCAAACCATTGTTGTGACTGATTCCTCAAACACAAACACACCTGACAGAAAAAAATTGCTACTACTTTATTGCCAAGTAAATGCTACTATTATAAATGCACACAACATCTATAAAGTAAAAGAAACAAGTACATCTCTCTATGTATATATAATCAAATTAATACAGCCATCATAGTCAAATGTAATTTATATACATGACATATGAAGTACTTTAGATACCCAGGTATTCAAACATGACATCCAACATATCTGAGAAACCAGACATGATATTACGACATATCTGAGAGTTAAAATATGACAACTGACATATTCTAGAATCCAGATATGACATTTTACATATCTGAAAACCCAAATGCAACATGTGACGTATCCTAAAATGCAAACATGACATCTGACAGATCTCAAAATAGAGACACTGCATATGACATATCTGAGATTCTATACATAACATCTCAAATATTAGAGAAATCAAACATGACATATGACATATATGAAAACCCAGTCATGACATATGACCCAGATATGAAGTAAAGTTACTCCAGATGGAGATTCTGAAAAGGATGTAACATCAAGAATAAAAAAAGCAAATCAAGCATTTGCCATGCTTAACAATATATAGAAGTCAAAATAGATTTAGTTTGAAGACAAAACTCAGAATATACAAGAGCAACATTTTAGGAAGACTATTATACAGCAGTGAATGTTGGAAAATGACAGCCGGAATTAACATAAACTTTAGACTTTTCAAAAGAAATGTTTAAGGAGAATTCTACAAAAGTTTTGGCCTAACAAGATCACAAAAAAAGAACTGAGGAGGAAAACAGAATGTGCATCACTGGCAAATGTTATCAAAGTAAATGGAATGGAGACGGCTTGGACACGTTTGCAGAATGCCTTGTGACACTCTGGTAAAAACAGCTCTCCGGAGGACAGCAGATAGGAAAAGGAGACATGGACGACCTAAGGAAACCTGGAGAATGAAAATAGAACAGGAAATTGAGGAATGTAAACTGTCATGAGATACCATGGGCAGAAAAGCAGCAGACCGGCAGCAATGGAGATCACTTGTGAACGTGTCATCAGCGACATAAAGAGGATATAGATATAACAACAATAAATGTGTAAAAGTTTAAAACATTTTACTATTTGATATAAAATACAAATCAATGTGATGAACACTAAATAAAAGCAGTCTGTGAAACAGAAGAAGATTAAATCTACTGTAGGAATATAAAACTACATAAGCCTTCTACTTCTTTTGTATAAAATAATACAAGCAGCAAACTAAAAAGTGCAGTCCTGCTAGCAAAAGGGCAACAAAAGGTGTCCCATAAGTTTCCAATCAGAGAAAAAAATAGACATTTTATTAAAAACAACAATTTTTTTTAAATATAAAATGCTCTACCATTGTTTTGAAAACACATTTCAATTTGTGTAACTATTTTACTTATATAAAATGCTGTACCATTGTTTTGCAAACACATTTCAATGTGTGTAACTATTTTACTTACATAAAATGCTCTACCATTGTTTTGCAAACACATTTCAATGTGTGTAACTATTTTACTTACATAAAATGCTCTACCATTGTTTTGCAAACACATTTCAATGTGTGTAACTATTTTTACTTATATAAAATGCTCTACCATTGTTTTGCAGACACGTTTCAATGCGTGTCCTTCACTGCTGAAGAACACGTACAAGCACGGCTGGAGTTATGCTTGTAATCAATCAGGTGCCATTTCCACAATGAAGGCTGCAATGAATCTCCAACACAGCTCATGTCTTAGTTATACATCTCTGAGACTGTTATTTGTCCATCTCTTGATGTTGTCTTCCCACTTGTACTGTTGCCAGCCTCTTGGCCTTGACCTTTCCCTACAGTATAATTTTTAAAAGAGTGTTTAAAATAACTGTCTCCTTTTTATTTCTCTCAGTAATTTCATTTTTATTCCTAGTCTTTCCAAAAACGCTATATCTGATAGTCTTTGCTTCCACAAAATACAGCCCACTCTTCTGTATATCCACATTTCAAGAGACTCAATTCCTTGTCTAGTTGCCTTTTCAGTGTCCAAGTTTCTGCACCATACAGCAGGGTTGAATTCACATAACATCTGATGAATCTCATTTTTATAATGTTGTTTATCCCTCTAGTGAAAATAATTTTTTGCATGGTTAGGTTCACGTTAATCTCCCCAAATAGAGTAGGTCCCTTTTCATTCACAAGTTTGTTGGGCTGGTCGACTTTCCTGAAGGTTACGGGTGTCCTGCTCTGTTGTTTGCTTTCAGTGATGTCTTGCATTAACATTTTAATTCTGAGAAAGAGAATGTCTGTGATATAAGCTGCAGCACTCTCTAGGGGGGTTTTGTTAGGACCAGTTTTTCCATGTTTTTGAAGTGTTAAAAGCTCTGGCGTGCTGAAATATACAACACCCGATATAACGGCTTTGCGGAACACCTCCGTAACCTTGTACCAAGGAGACAGGTTCAGGAACTACCAATCAGAAGTGAGCTAGTATGTATATGGGCAGGGGGTTGGGGAGATCAACATTACTTTTACCTTTTGCATTTTAATGCTTGTTATGGTGTTGGTGATATGTTTATTTTTTTTACTGTGTTTGAAAACATAGGGACACCCTGTACTTTTATCTAAAATCAAAACAGAGACGCTGAATTTCCGACACTCTTCCTTGATTGTAGACTTAACATCCCAAACGTTCCTGGGCCAGCTTGAAAAGATCAGCACCATGGAAGTAACGGATGGCCTTGTGGCTGATCCCCAGCAGACTCAGAATCATCAGTCCCACAAGGCATCTCGCGCTCAATACAAAGCCGGTGAGCCTGGCAATGAAAGAAATCAACAAGTTAGTTGTGTTCGTTTATTATTACAGGTTTTTGAAAACAGAGTATTACGACAAATATTTGGACCTATCAAAGATGTAAACAGCGGGGAATGGAAAGTGAGAAGCAACAACGAAATTCATAATCTGTTTAAATCACCATTGATCACTGGCATCATGAGAGCTAATATACTGAAATGGTTAGGGCATATTGAGAGAATGTCAGATGACAGAGAGGTTAAAACTGTATACACAAGGGAGGTGAAAGGTCGCAGACCACGAAGCAGACCAAGAAGACAATGGAGACCTGCAAACACTTGGTAATACCAACTGGAAAGAAAAGGCCAAACAGAGAGATAAATGGAGGCGGGTGGTATCTGCAGCAATGAACCTCAAGGGCTTGGAACGCTGAAGAAGAAGAAGTTTTGTATCCTTTACAGGACATTAAAGAATCATCCCGAGCATTTTTTATTTTTTTTCTAGCAGTTTGTGATTTTACAAAAATAGTTTTCTTTTTTTTCTTCTTTTCTCTACTCCTGGAATGCCCTGTGGTGTTAGGGTAGGAAGAGATCTCTAGGATGAACCCTTCTGTTTGCTTCGTATATAGTACTTTTCAGTGTCTGATATTTCTGTGATCCATAATCTGCATGGTCTACCTCTGGTTCTGTTATCATTGTATCTGTATAGCATTCTTCTTCTTCTTCTTCTTTATGCCCTCTTTTACTGTTTCAGATGTCGAGGGAGATATAAGGTCCTGCTTTATGCTCTTCTGTATGGCAGTGCTAAACAATTTTATGTTCAGCAATTTGTCATTACATTTTGAATAGTCAGCCCTAGATACCATTTCCAACATCAAAGCAAAGTGGTAGGCTGCCCAATCCCTGCAGCTGGAATCAAGCTAGGCATCTCAGACTAAATAAATCAATAAATGCCATCAATGCACTCAGGATATTACCACAAGTTCTCCGTCTCCTTCCTAAGTAACCAATAACCAGTCAATATGCTAACAGTACCTCAGTAACTAATGAACAGTCAATAAATATCAAGACCCTGAGTTTTGTGTGCAAATCCATTTTACAGATCTGGCTTATTTAAATGCAGAATGCTGGTGTACTCCGACTTCAAAGGAACACCCTCTAATTAGTCATCATTTACAACATGTGTGTCAGGGGGGACAGTGGGTTCTGTTTTCTCCCCAAACTGGGTCCCCGGAACCCACACCAGGAGCTGACTCTTTCACAGCTTACCTCTTGTCCGCATCCTCCACGTAGCCGTGGAAATATTTATAGCGGCCGTATAAGTAGCCAGTGTACAACAGAGAGGAAGGCACTGAAATCGTAACACACAAACAAGAAAATGATGAGAAATCAAAGCCATACACATAGTCAGCGTACAGTAAATCTTCTTCTTCTTTGTTCACCAGCTGTGAGCTGTGTTTGAAAGTCCTGGTTGTTTGTCCATTTGGACTTTGGTTTTCTGCCAGGGCCTGCGTTTTGTGTGTACATCCGTTTTACTGGCTTATTTGTGTGTAGTTTGTTGTCCCTTGCCACTCAGGCAGATGCACTCCGACTTAGAAGGAAGTCCCCAGTAAGTCGACTCCTCCGACATACTTGTTGGGATAGGCAGTTGGTCTGTTCTTGTTTTCCCTCATAAAGGGGCCCTGTTACTCACATGAGGAATACAGTCAATCAAATGATGAAATCCCTGTGTGGATTCTTGGGCCCCATTGTGGGGATGGGGGGCAATATCCCCACTGCCCCCCCCCCTCCCCCCTTTCCTCCCGTAATCAAATCATAACAGACGACTAATTATTGTTGTTTTATTCAAAAACAAGAGGCTAAGAACTAACAGTCTGCATACAAATAAGCCAGATCTGTAAAATGAATGTGAATGCAAAACTTAAATTATAGAGCAATACTCAAGCCCAGAAGTGGATGAACTTTCTGCCAGAGTTTACAGCCAGTAAGAAGTAAGAAAGATAAGGAAAAGAAAGGATAAGAGAGAATAGGCTATATAAACAGTCAGTATGCAGCACAGAGGGAGCCACTGAAATCACAATGTACAAACATATAAACTATAATTACAGCTGGTAACTGTAAACATGCTTGAATGTTGAATTAAATATCTACATCATGGCACTCAGGACATTCACATAAGCGCTCCATCCCCAACTTCAGCAGCAAGTGAAGAGTTCCAGTTCCACTGGCACCAGTAACAGTCTGACTGTACATCCGTCTCACTCTCCCTTGAGTGCTAATCATCTGCCAGATCCTCTGGTCATTCCTCATAGCACCATTTTCCTAAGACTGTATTGATCTATTTGTATCTCTGCACTATTCTCTTGCTCCAAAAGCACTCTTACATCATCTAACGCTTGTCATGCATAAGTTCACTACCAAGTGGTGCAGGACCAGCCAGTCTACAGTGTATTCTTTTCCCAACACACCCCCATAAGGCGGAGAAAATTAATTGAATTACAATAACTGGTTTACCTGGATGGAAGAACACAGATCCAAGCCACAAACTCGTAAGGCTCATCGGGTAGAACTCAAATGTGTTTTGGCTGGAAGACAGTAAAAGCATAAGTACAAGATTATTTCTTTGTCTTAAGTAAGCATATCCCTTTTGGTGGTCCACAGAACTGTGGCGGAAAATTTTATAAGGTCCATAATATCATTTAACCACTGTCTGGGTAATGAAAATATTTTGTATTGGAAACACCAGCATTGACTGGGTAGAGAACACACAGTTGGAAAGCCTGTATTTTGCTGATGAATTTGTTTTGCTAAGTAATAACAGCAGTAACATGCAAAGAGAGACAGACGATTTAGCAAATATAGTATCAATGGTTGGACTACAAATAAGTTATGAATAGACAAATATATTGAAGACACCAACAACAGATCAAGTAGATGTAACACTAGAGATAAAAGTAATTAAAGTAAAAAACCAATTTACTTATTTATGTAGTAATTGTGATAGGAATAAAGTCAGTCTTGCAAGTCATCAAAGAACAACAAATGAAGTAGTTTGGACACCTAACAAGAATGCCCTGGTACTATCTGCCACAGTGAGCCATTCTAAAACATTACAACGGGTATAGAGCGAGTAGAAGGCCTCGGAAAACATGGAGTGATGGCATTAAGAACAGCCTTAAAGAAATGAACATCAATCTTAAAAGTGCTCTTGACAGAGCTCATCAACGAATGTTATATCTCCCCTTGACACTTCTCTGAGGTACAAAGTGGAAGAGAAGAAGAAGAAGATTATGATAGTGAAGAAAATACAAAAGAAGAAATTGTGACAAGCATTGGACAAGGCATCAGCAGCTCTTAATAACCAGAATAAAATAGGGAACTCTAAATTGTAGTTGTGAAACCAAGTTACATATTTTCAGTTCTAATCTTATTTCAGAAAATCAAAGCAATGTTTCCCCGTTGTAAGTTTGAACAAAGAAGACACAAACAATAGCTTGCTCAGTTTATTGTCTGGCATATTTCGCTGGATCTCTTCAAGTGCATACTACAGTAACAATTACATAAATGAAGCAAATAAGTGAATCTTTATAACTGAAGTACAATTTCAACGACGATCAAACATGACTGCCTGTTTTTACCAGGGCAGCTGTAAAGAAAGAACCATCTCTTTCTGAATACAGAGTTCCGGGCGCAGGTGACAAATCGCGGGACAAATCATTTTAAATCCTTCATACGTCAATGGCAGAACGCTAAAATTTCTCGAAGCTTCCACTTGAAATACTAAAGAAGAAGAAGCAGATGAAGAAGAAGAAGAAGAAGAAGGACAGTTCCTGGTGACTGTACTAGCCACTCAGTTCTAAATCCTCAGGCTAAAGGTCCTCAGTGCCATTCTACTCCGCTCAAATAAGGTTCTTTACAATCATTGCACGACTGAAAGTTTCACTTTCTCTAGCCAATTCTTTAGCCCTATGTGCTTTCATAGCCAGAGCATCCTCCACGTCTTGGGTCTACCTTTACTGATGTCTTTAAAAAAGTGGACAGTAAAGAAGTTGATTTTTACTTACTGGGCACGGTAAGTCCTGATGAACTCTGGAGGGCCTGTCACATCTGGAGGGCTGATGTTGAATTTATGACGTGCCGCGCCCACAGCTCTTGCATATTTTGCTGTGGAGGAAACATTGAACACAAGCTAGCCAGGCTTCCTTACTGTATCTGATGTGTGGAGGAAGCAATCAACACAAGCTAGCTGGGATTCCTTACTGTATCTGATGTGTGGAGGAAGCAATCAACACAAGCTAGCTGGGATTCCTTACTGTATCTGATGTGTGGAGGAAGCAATCAACACAAGCTAGCTGGGCTTCCTTACTGTATCTGATGTGTGGAGAAAGCAATCAATATAAGCTAGCTGGGCTTCCTTACTGTATTTGATGTGTGGAGGAAGCAATCAACAAAAACTAGCCAGCTTCCTTACTGTATCTGATGTGTGGAGGAAGCAATCAACACAAGCTAGCCAGGCTTCCTTACTGTATCTGATGATACTTACTTACGTCCTTTTTAGGACGTAATTTTTTGTGATTTGAAGCCCCACTCTGGCTTTTGCCAGGGGCCGCAATATAGGCAGGCCATAAAAATGGCCAAATGTCTGAACGCGGTTTCTGGGACCTCTCCACGGCGATCCTCATCCACATGGTGGCACGTTGTGTCATCGGGTGTTTATCGCTTGTGTGATGTCCTGGTGGGGTAGAAATTCATTCATTCATTCATGCCTTGCCTACTCTATGAGAAAAGTAACAGCATTATATTTGGAAGAAAGGGTGCTGCAAAAGCTGCCATTTTGGAATATCAATATTCTGTCTCTCCATCTGTCGGAGCTTCTCTCCTAGACCAGCTGCCAAAGAAAATGTGCAAAACATGAAAACAGTAACCAGGAGATATCTGACGAAACATCTCACCAAGCTGATAGGTGCCTGCTAGAGTCACAGCTGCAGGTAATACATATCTGTCTATTTCACGTGACATTCTTTGGTGTTGTCGATGTGCTAGTTCACAACCTGGTGCTGCTCAGTAGTGGTTATTTTCTGGGGAATAAAAAGTTAAAGGTTTGTGGAGTTTTAGTATAAGGTCCTTTTCTTCCTTTCTCTACTCAAGTTCTGTCTTTCAGTCTTGGGTTTTTAAGAAGCATCGGGTGAGAGCCTGGGTGTGCGCTAGACAGATGCTGGTATTCACAACTTGGATATTCTATCCATCCATCCATTACTGGTGTGGGTGACCTCTAGCACTGCTTCTGTTATGTCTACATAACATGGCTCTCTGTAGTGCGCTATCTTGTTGTAGTCTTGACACATGTCCCTACCATTTTAGCATGCTCCGACTAATCATAAAATTTACAAATATAATAATATTTTTGGGACTGAAAGAGTAATGTCAGACTTGGACATTAACAAAAGAACACGAGAGAAGACTAGCCACCTGTGAAATGAGATGTTTGAGAATGGCTGTGAATAAAACCAGAAGAGATCGAGTGAGAAACAATGTGATTACAAGAACTATTGGAACCATACCCATCGTTAAATTTATTGAGAAGCAAAGAATGAAATGGTTTGGTCACCTAATGAGACTGGAACCAACAATGCCAGCATCAAGAGCATACAACATGAAAATCGAAACAACAAGAGGCAGGGGAAGACCAAGAAGAAGATGGATTGAAGGAGTCACTGACAACTTGAGACTTCATAACATCACGGCATATGAAGCGACTGAGCACGCCCTGGCTCGGTTGCCGATCATCTGATAGACTGCGACGCCTAGCGGCACAAGCAGATTTTGACAAAAGAAGAAGAAAGAGTAATATAGCAGCTCGCTGGGAAAAATAAGTTTAGAAAAGCCTTCCATGTATAGAAAGTGTGTTGAGCTGTTTAAAACCAAAAGAGTCAAAAGAGTTTAAAATTCCAGAATAGGAAGAATACTGATATTCTGCATGATTAAAGCACTTAAGAGTTTCGTCACCCAGCTTCTGAGTTGAGTGCATGGTGTGACACTGTGAGCTACGAGTGTTTTTCGTTGGCACAGGAGCGGAGCAACAATGGGGTGACCCGTTTGCTATGATGCTGAAACTAGGATTACCAGATTACCAGATTACTTAAGAGAATTTGCCCCAAAACAGCTGCTTATCTCAGAGACTAATACACATTGCTGTGGCGCTGGGAAAGAGCAAGAACAGACAAAATGTTGACCAGTACGTACATGTAAAAAAATAGTACAGAGGGTATGAAATGCATGAATCAGAAACATATAGGGCAAGATATAACAGAATGGAGGAATAGACTGCAAGTCCTATGAGACATATAAATTAATAGTTTATATAGAGAGAATGCGCTTGATAACTTCGTACAAAGTACGAATTTAATTACTAAACTGCTTCGAAACTTGATATTTCTTTGCTCTCTCCGGAAAGTAGTAGCTGGTTTACATTTAATTATACAATTTTTTTTTTTAGTTTATAAAAGTTTATTATTTAAATAACGAACTACTTCTGCTACGAGTGGGAGTTAGCCTCCGAGCACTTCTTATCTAATTAAATGCACACACTATCTTATATACTATAAGAATTTAAGTGCACAAAGTGATAATTTGCTTTCAATGAGGTTCACAGATAAAACAGGAGAATGTTGTCAATGTCACAAACGGGGAAACGGCAAGAGCACAAGTGGACCGTGAAATAAACTTTGATCTGTCTCTCAGTTACTATATATAGATCTCTGCAGACGAAATTTGGGCCAAAGGTCAAATGCCAGTACTGGAGTAGAATATGATCAATTTAATTAGGATTCCAACATAACGCCCTGCATTGGTTTCGACAATAGTACCAGGAGCTGACCGTTCAAAAAGCAGTGGCAAACTAATGAGCGTAAACTTTGCCTAGAACAACCACAACAGCTTTCTTTCCCAAATAGCCGACCACATATGTCGTTACGGGAGAGTCCAATATTTTTTTTAGGGTAGTAAGGCCGGGTTTCCCCGGCTGTCTAGTTTCCCTTCCCCCCCCCCCCCCCCCCCCCGCCCGCTTTATATGTGTCTTCTAAGGCGTTGCCAAAGTTTCGGGCGTTTCTGTTTCGGGCGGCGCCATGAATTTCCTGGAATCAACAGCATCAGTGCCTCACAAGAAGAGCAGCGTTGCTTTCCTGCAATATCATGACATTCTGCATAGTACCAGACGTTGTGGCAACAATCATGCGATGGGGTTATCACTGACCGAAAGCTCCGACCGATGGTGATGTGGAAAGTCGACCTGTCGTCTTCAAATACCGCTAAGACAAGAAACATGACTGGAAGGGTCGCGCCTGTCTTACAGACAGATCATTCTGTCTTTGTACTACTGGTCCACGAGTTAACAAGCATTACAATTTGCACTGTAGAGCTGGGCATGTTGAAGAAAACAACTGTGGAGGGGAGCAACAACTTACAGGAGATTCGTACCAATACATTATTACTGAATCCTGCAGTGCTGCCACAGCAGGTGCTGCATTCTGACCTCTCTCCAGATCTACTATCGTGTAAAATTGCTATGATTAATCAATCCGTGAACCCAGCAGTATACATCTAGAATGACTGACCCTTTTTATGGCCACCCCCAGAGTACCCTAATTAGCAATTTAGCTTGCCGATTGCACAAAGAGTTTCACACAAACAAATTGTAAAACAGCATTCCTTCTCTAACCGCCCCCCCCCCCCCCCCCTCCCTCCGTTTTTTTTTTTTTTGTTTCACAAAAACGGCATTCTCCCAATTACACGTAGTCCACAATACACACACTCACACACACGCACGCACGCACGCACGCACGCACACACACACACACACACACACACACACACACACACACACAAAGAATACACAGAAAAGTGAAAACTGCAAAGCACAAAACTGCACAGCAAATGAAATGCCAAATTACTACACCATACGCTTTATCTAAAACCCCCTGAAATATTAGACTGTCCCGTGACCTGCGGATATCCCCTATTTGTAGTATATATTATTTAAAAAACCAAAAATCGTACTAGTTGTTACATGTAATTCCCGTCGTTTTTAGGATGAAATTTTCCGTTATTTGAAGCCCTACTCTGGCTCTTGTCAGGGGCCGCAATATAGTTCTAGAACAAGTCTCAGGTCCAGAAGTGGACAAGGAGCTTTATTAATATCCTACCCCAAACAGGGGGAATCCACAGGTCACGGAACAGTCTAATATTTCAGGGGCTGGTAGATAGGCTTCATGTAGTCGTGGAACTTACTCTTGCCGCAGTCGTGGGACCTAGGCTCCACTCTCTAGCGGGACGTAGGTGGCTTGGGGTTAGGGCCATTTCTAGATGTTTTGGGGTCGTTAAAGGCATTAGAAAGCTGGGAAACTCAGTCTTCCCCCCCCCCCCTCTAAAATGTTGGCCTGTCCTGTGACTTCATCTGGGAGTAGGATAATAATAAAGCACCGTGGACGAATAACCATAAATTTTCGCCGAATTTAACAGCCGGTGAACCCAACAAGGAAAGCCAATATTTATATTGATCCACTGGCACTTGATAGTTGATGTAATCAAAAAGCTGACCCCAGTGGTATGTAACCAGCGTCCGAATATTAGAGGAAATTTTTTGTTGTTTTAAAGCCCCATCCTGGGAATTGCTGGGGGCCCTAATATAACCCAGACTGTGGTGTCCTGGCGGGAAAAACGTCAGTCAGTCAGTGAAACCGACCGCCTATATTTCCCAGGATGTTTTCAGGTATTCATTTTAGGCCGGGTCGGTCTGGTACGTCACGTCATTAATAACATATCCGTCTCGGTGAAGATTCATTGATAATTATTTCGCAGAGCAGAGAAATGGCTACTGTCCTCCTCGCCGCCGTTGCACATTCTGACAGGCTGCTGTCCCCCACCCCCCCCCCCTTTATGGGGTTCAAGGTCCCATAGTGATAAAAGGTTGGGGGGGGGGTGTGGTGGAGCGATGAAGTAAGCCGGATCTGTAAAACGGATGCGCATGCAAAACGCAAGGTCTGGAACAAGCACAAAATCCAGACGTAGGACAACTAGAACTTCCCGCCGGAGTCTACAGCTGGCGAACGCAAAGAAGACGAAAGCTGTTTTGTATTTATCGTTATCATCGTCCCACTTGTATCATTGTTTTCCTTTAATGTCCGCCGTCGATAGTTCCTAACATTACCAAATCAGAACTAGTGCAACACCTTCCCTGGCTAGCCCACGGGAACCCCTCTGCTTCATATAGAAAAAAAAATCGTCACGTTAAACAAGCATCCCCGAAGGGGAGATTTAGGTAATAATTGTGAGTGCTTTATTAAATTCCTACCCCCCAGATGACGTCACAGAACAGTCCAACGTTTTAGAGGGTAGTAAGACTGGGTTTTCCGGCTTTCTGATGGATTTAAAGACCTCAAAAAAAAAAAAAATCTAGAACTGGCCCTAACCCCAACCCACCTACGCTCCACGAGAGAGTGCAGCCTAGATCCCACGACTGCATGCAGCCTATCTACCACCCCCTGAAATATAAGACTGTCCCCTGACCTGTGGATTTCCTCTGTTTGGGGTGGCATAACTGTGACTAGGTTATTTGCACGATATGAAATGGCTTAGCATTTCACACCAACAAGAGCCTTGGAAATGACTGTTGCAGTATTGATGCGATCAAAGGATACAGACCGTGGCCTACTTTCTGTTTTTTTTTTTTTTGTGTGGCTCAGTTTTGTTTGTTTTGGCTTTTTTGTTCCATCCCCGCCCCCTTTTTTTTTCTTCTGGCCACACATGGTACAGAAGTAGTGGGAATGTACAAATGTTCCACTGTGTAAACTCAACTATCCAATCCTGACGCAGGTTCTGCTTTCAACAAAAGTGCACTATTACCCGACCGATATTAGCGTTTGGGTGGGTGGGGCGGGGGAGGGGGGAGGGGTGGTTTCTCCTCCAGTTTATCTCTTTATCTTCTCGCCCACCCTTGTCGTGTCCTTCTCGCCCACCCTTGTTGTGTCCTGGTTCCGCAAGAGATGCTCAATTCATTGAGTAGTCTTTTTGCCGTCTGCAGAAGCCGCTGTTGACTGGGATACGAGATGGTGCGCGCCTGGTACAGAGCCGAGACTGGGGACGATAAGGAGGCAATGATGCTAGATCCTCCACAGTTTCTTCCAGTGGAGGAGGTGATGAGGAAAACGGGCATCATATGTCTTAAGGTACAATGGAAGTGTTACTTTCGTTTTTTTTTTCTTACCTAGGACATTTCAAAATGTTTTTCGTAACCAAAGAAAATATTTAATTTACGCTTTACCTTATTTTGATCAATATTATTCGTCAATTTTATTTTCAAAGTCAAATTACCCATCAGAGATTGTGTGTTTAATCATCATCATTATGTGCCCTACCAGTAAGCGTAGGCTGTTATGTTTCACCATCTCACATGATGGATCTCGGTGGTGAAGTGGTCAAGCCATTTATCTGGCTCCGTTCAATTAAATTTTTACGGAGATTCGTGGGGATCGTCGCCTGAGATACGGAGTTTCTGCTCTGTGCGACGCTCTCGACAGGCAGCCTGCTTTTCTGCGGAGAGAGACTGAGACATATGGGATAAACCTGGTGCAATGAAGTCAATGCTCTCGCCTATACCTTTACTATCTTACATGATCACCAGAATCAAGGATCAGGTCCGTGTTTATGTCTCGCTTCATCCTTGTGGTCAGGTCATCCAGGTGCTTCTCTCTCTTTGCTTTCCTCTTCCTCTCTTTTTATCAATCTTGCTAGTTGTTACAACGTTCTATAACTGTTTCCTTCTCACACACACGTCCGAAAACACCAACTGTCTGTGTTTAATTATTCTAATACGTCTACGACTTTCATTTGTTTCGACGAGGACTGCTTCATTTGCTTTTATAACTATATAATATTTCAGAATGATACAATAATATATCATCATAAACTAATTCTGCCGTTAAGCGTTCGGGAAGGAACATTTTGCGATCCAATGCACTCTGGCTGTTGTCATGCTATAAAGGCGTATAGTATCTTTAATATTGTCAATTCATATTTTCTTTAGATAGTGTCCATGTTTGGCACTGGTAGCTGAATGTTGAAATAAATATGCTGTTTATAGTCTGTGTCTCTGCATTATTAGTTATGTTTAAATATCTTAATAATAGTGTACATTTTTTTGAGTGTTTCACTAGGGGCGGAACCCAGTATTTCGTTCACAACTCGGACACCAATAAAGATATGGCCACGAAATTTGAAATGGGCCTACCTCTGTTTATGATAAGTCGGAAGACATCTTCATAACAGTTGCTGGAAATGGTCAGCAGCCTCGTCCAGTTGTTTTAATTATCATTTTCGCTCTTTGCTCTTTTATATTTTAATCTTGTTTATTCTAAGTAAATCAGACATCGTCTCAAGTCGGACAGCCAGGTGTCAGTCATCATCATCAGGTGCCTTGCCGACTGGCGTGGGCGATCATGCCTCTCCATAATCTGCGATCTCCTGCAGCATGTATCAGTTCGTATGCCGACACACCTCCATGCCATGCAAAAAGACTGTCAAGAATCATCTATCGTTGTCTTCCTCTATCCCTCCTTCCACAGATCTTTCCAGTTGTCACAACATTTTCTATTTTTCCTCTTCTCATAACATGGCCGAAAAATGACGACTGTCTCCTTCTGATGTCTGTGATAAGTAATCTTTGGGCTTCCGCTTCTTTCAAAACCTCTTGGTTGCTCTTTTTGGCTGTCCAATGTATTCTAAGCATTCTTTTGTAAAACCACATCTCTGAGGCCTCAAGAAATTGTTTGGCCTGCCTACCGATTGTCCAGGATTAACAGCCATATGTTAAAACTGGATGTATATAGCAAGCAAGAATTCTTTTTCTAACTTTCTATGACAAGGATATATTGCACAAGATATTCTTCATTTTATAAAATGCACTTTTTGCCTGTCCTATTCTGTTTCTTATCTCAGTTATGCATCTTCCATCTGGTGTTATCCATGTGCCCAGATACTTAAATTTCTGTACTTGTCCTAAAATAACGCCATCGACTTTTATTACACATTTAGGAATAATTCGTTTCTTTGATACCAACATTACTTCTGTCTTCCCATTATTCAAACTGAGGCCCATTCTTCCACTTTCTAACACCACAATGTTTATCATTTCCTGTAATTCTTTCTGACTTGTTGCTATCAAGACTGTGTCATCAGCATAACGTAAATTGTTTATATTGTGCCCACCAACCACAATTCCGGGCATATCAATTAAAGATCTCATTATATTTTCACTGTATATTGAAAACAAATCAGATGACAGTACACATCCTTGTCGTACGTCACTCTTTATGCTTTGAAATGTACCTAAACAGTTGTTAATTCTTATAGCTGCTGTTTGCTGGCAATAAATATTCTTTATTATTCGTAGATCTTTCCCATCAATGTTTAATTTTTCTAACAGTTTGATTACTTCTTCATTCTTCACAGAGACAAATGCTTTTGTATAGTCTATGAAGCATAAGTACAAATCAGTCTTTACTTCTATAGCTCTTTCTGACAATGCCCTTAGGATGTATATGGCATTGTTTGTACCTTTTCCTTCTACAAATCCACATTGTTCATCGCCGATTTCTGGTTTAATTTTGTTTCTTATTATTCTCATAATTATTCTCAGTAAAATATTAGTCATTTGACTCATAAGACTTATTGTGCGATGGTCTTTACATTTTAAAGTGCCTGGTTTCTTTGGCAGAGCTATAAATATGCATTTTTCAAAGGTCATTTGGAATATAAACACACCATTATAAATATCTTTTAAAAGTTTAGTTATTATTAGGGCTGTGCCGAATAGTGATTTTCACTATTCGGCCGAATACGAATAACGGGACCAACTATTCGGCCGAATACGAATACGAACATAAATAGTGTATAGTAAATAAAATATATATAAAACACATTCATAATGCCAAATGTACGCTGAACTTTTACTTCATATAGAGTAGCACAAAATAGTCATCTTCTTCTTTAGCATTCTGAGCCCTTGAGGTTTACTGCTGCAGATATCACTCGTCTCCATTCATCTCTCTGTCTGGCCTTATCTTCACAATTTGTGACACTAGTTGTTTGCAGGTCTGGCTGGACATTATCTCTCAAACTTCTTTTTTTTTTTTTTTTTTTTGTCTGCCTTGTGGTCTACGCCCATTTCTCTCTCAGGCGTATACAGTTTTACTTCTCTGTCATCTGACATTCTTTCAATATGCCCCATCCACTTTAGTCTGTTAGCTCTCATGATGCCAGTGATCAATGGTGATTTAAACAGATTATGTGTTACGTTGTTGCTTCTCACTCTCCATTTCCCGCTGTTACCATTTTTGATGGATCCAAAGATTTGTCGTAAGACTGTTTTCGAAAACCTGTAATTAGGCCTCATCTTTTTTATTTCTGCTTCAAGTTTCAGAGCCTAATAAAACGACTGGTCTTATCAACGTTTTATATATTTTGATTTTGGTGTTGCGAGACAGACACTTTGACTTTAGCAGATGTTGAAGGGCATAGTATACTTTATTTCTACATTGTGTTCTAGATTGTATTTCTTCTCTCAGCATATTGGAGCAGTTAAAGATGCACCCAATTACTTATATGCTTCCGTTCGTTTGATTGTAATATTATCGACTTGGATGTGGCCGGGGTTTATATTCTTTCCATGTCTAGTTAGTATTCGTACAGAATAGTAAACATTTAAAAACATTTTATGTTTTGCATCCTTCAGTCAGTCTGTGGTAACTAATAACTAGGAATGCAAGAATCCTAAGTATTATAACAAGTAACTAAACTTGTAGATTGTCACTGACGCTTAGTTAATGCATGAAAGCTGCATTAGCTTACAACAAAACCAATCGTTCCATGTTGTCAGTATTAAGGCCGTGTATACAGAAACGTGTGTAAGGTAACTAACTACTAGGGCTGTACCGAATAGTGATTTTCACTATTCAGCCGAATACGAATAGCTGGACCAACTATTCGGCTGAATACGAATACGAATAGTGAATCATCATCATCAGGTGCTTTGCCGATTGGTATGGGCGATTATGCCTCGCCACAATCTGCGATCTCCTGCAGCATGTATTAGTTCGTGTGCTGACACACCTCCATGCCATGCAACAAGACTGTCAAGAATCTTCTCTTCCTCTATCCCTCCTTCCACAGATCTTTCCAGTGGTCACGTTCCATTTTCCCTCATCTTATAACATGGCCGAAAAATGATGACTGTCTCCTTCTGATGTCTGTGAGGAGTTGTCTTCGGGCTCCCGCCTCTATCAAAACTTGTTGGTTGCTTTTTTTCCCCCCACGGTATTTTAAGCATTGTTCTGTAATACCACATCTCTGAACACCACTAGCCTCGGTTCGATGTTCATTCACTAGTCTTCTTGTAGTGAGCACCACTCGCCTCGGTTCGATGTTCATTCACTAGTCTTCTTGTAGTGAGCACTGGTTTACCAGCCTTTTTGTAGTAAGCGCCGCTCGCCCCAGGTAGACGTTCGTTTACTAGTCTTCTTGTAGTGAACACTGCTCGACCCAGTTCATCGCTGGTTTACCAGTCTTCTTGTATTGAGCATTGCTCGCCCCAGATCAATGTTCGTTCACCAGTCTTCTTGTAGTGAGTACCGCTCGCCCCAGTTCGATGTTCGTTCACCAGTCTTCTTGTAGTGAGTACCGCTCGCCCCAGGTCGATCTTCCTTTAGTAGACATCTTGTAGTGAGCACCGCTCGCCCCAGTTCGATGTTCGCTCACCAGTCTTCTTGTAGTAAGCTCTGCTCGCCTCGGTTCGATGTTCGTTCACCAGTCTTCTTGTAGTAAGCTCTGCTCGCCTCGGTTCGATGTTCGTTCACCAGTCTTCTTGTAGTAAGCTCTGCTCGCCTCGGTTCGATGTTCGTTCACTAGTCTTCTTGTAGTAAGCACAGCTCGCCTCGGTTCGATGTTCGTTCACTAGTCTTCTTGTAGTAAGCACTGCTCGCCTCGGTTCGATGCTCGTTCACCAGTCTTCTTGTAGTAAGCACTGCTCGCCTCGGTTCGATGTTCGTTCACTAGTCTTCTTGTAGTAAGCACTGCTCGCCTCGGTTCATTGTTCGTTCACTATGCAGGATATTTTAAGCATTGTTCTGTAATACCAAATCTCTGAGGTTTCAAGAAATTGTTCGGCCTGCCTACCGATTACCCAGGACTCACAGCCATATGTTAACACAGGATGTATGTAGCAAGCAAGAATTATTTTTCTAACCTTCAATGACAAAGAAATATTGCATAAGGTGTTCTTCATTTTATAAAATGTAGTTTGTGCCTGTCCTATTATGTTTCTTATTTCAGTAATGCATCTTCCATCTGAAGTTATCCATGTGCCCAGATACTTAAATTTCCTTACTTGTCCCAAAATAAAACCATTGACTTTTATTAAACATTTAGGAGTTATTTTTTCTTTGATACCACCATTACTTCTGTCTTCCCACTATTCAAACTTGGGCCCATTCTTCCACTTTCGTGTATAAAATAGATCTAAAAAGAAAACATCCATAATGTCAAATGTACGCTGACATTTTACTTCACAAAATGTAGTACAGAATAGTAAACATTTAAATACATTTCATGTTTTGCATTCTTCAGTCAGTCAATCTGTGGTAACTAATACATAGGAGTGAAAGTATTCTTAGTTTTATAACAAGTAACTAAACTTTTAAATTGTCACTGACAGCTTAATTAATCCATGAAAGCGGCATTGGCTTTCCACACACACAAAATCGTTCCATGTTGTCAGCATTAAGGCAGCTTCTTGTCTCACTGAAGGCATTTCCAGCTGTACTGAACAGACGTTCACTTGGTACGCTCGTAGGTGGTGCACAAAGATAACGCTTGACAGTATGAACCAAGGTGGGAAATCTTGACATGTTTATTTTTTACCAGTCCATAAACGGGTGTAAGGTAACCACTATTCGTATTCAGCCCGACCGCAACTATTCGGCCTAATACCGAATAGTTATTAGGTCCACTATTCGGCCCCGAAGCGAATACGAAGCGAATATTCGGTACAGCCCTAGTAACTACTATTCGTATTCGGCCCGACCGCAACTATTCGGCCTAATACCGAATAGTTGATAGGTCCACTATTCGGCCCAGAAGCGAATACGAAGCGAATATTCGGTATAGCCCTAGTTATTATTTCAGTTCCAAAATCTCCCAGTGCTTTGATTTCTTCCAATGAGATGTTGTCTGACCCGGGTGCTTTTCCTTTCTTCATATGATGTATTGCATCCTCAACTTCTGCAGTCATTATTGGTGGACCATCATTGTTGGTCTGCAGTTCTACATCTGGTCTATTATCATCATACAATTCACCTATATACTCTGTCTATCTGCTAATTATATTACTATGTCCCATTAATAGGTCACCATCTTTTGATTTCAAACATCCAGTGCTGTTACTTGTAATCTTTCCTGTTAACATATTTATCTGTTGGTAAATGGAATGTGAGTCTTTCCTGTGATTTTTCCCAATCTCTGTACACATTTGATTCAGCCAGGCTTCTTTAGCTACTTTGCATTTGTTCACTATTGTTTTTTTTATTCTAGAGTATTCTTCTTTATCATTCTTTTTCTTCTTTCTCTCATCCATCAACTGCAGAATATCGGTTGACATCCATTTCTTTTTTGCAACTCTATGGGTTGGTGGGATTGTCTCTGTTGATGTCTGCTGAATGGACTCACGCAACATATCCCACTGTTCATCAATAGTCTCTATAATTTCCATTGCATTATACCGGTTTTGTACAGTGACATCGTACTGTTATTTAATTTCGTTATCCGTTCTAAGAATTCCATAATTTAACTAGATGTTTTTCTAATGTTCTTTAGTTTTATTCTAATTGTTCCTGCAACTGGAACATGGTCACTAAAGCAGTCTGCTCCTGATTTAGTTTTTGCTCCAACTAAGCTGCTCCGGAATCTTCTTAAAATCAAAATATAATCAATCTGACTGCGGACAGTATCGCCAGGACTTTTCCAAGTCCACAATCTTCGAGAATGCTGTTTAAACCAGGTGTTACCTATTATCATGTTGTCAGGAGCCTTAGCAAATAACTGTTTTACAAGGTTGAAATCCGTTTCCGGGTTTTGTCCAGGCTGCATTACAACCAGAAAAGTAGCTCTTTAAGTCAGCTGATGTGCAATAACTCACGTCGAATTCCTAATATATTTTAAGGAAAAGAAGTGGGAATGGGGGTTTCAAGGAATGTTGTTGTTATTATTAATATTATTTTTTATTGTTATTATTATTATTATTATTAATATTTTTATTGTGGGTAATTTACAAATTTGGAAACGAGCAATAATTGAACAAAATAATGTAGATTTTTTTCTGTCATTTCAATGCAGAGTCGCCATAGTATTGCGGCTAGGCGCTCTGATTCCGTTCCATTTGTCTTATGCGCTAATCCGCATCGTGTTGGATTTTTAAAAACAACAATTGCCTTGGCTATCAGGTCAACACAGCTTAAAATGGGTACTAGGTAAACTCCTAGGAAGTAAAGGCGGCCGGCGTGATACTGACCACATCATCAAACGCGATTGGTTTATTAGGTTTGGGTCTAGTACAACGGTCTCCAATCTTTTGCTGGTGGCGCCCCTCCCCTTTCCCCCCGAGTGTATTGTAAACCGCCCCCTCCCCTCCCAGACATAACAAACATTAAAAAAATGAGGAATGTGTTCTTAATCTATATTTGAATGCACCTTTCAACATATTAATTAGATTTTTACCTGTAGATATATAAACAAGCTCATGAAAACAGAAACTGTCTTGGCTTTATGTATTAGACATAGTCTAAAACATATTTTATTTTTACAATTAAACTGCAACCCACAGAAAATCTTTTTTTTTTAAAACCCCAGCTTTGGTAATCCGTGAGTTCAAGGGTAAGTCCAACATTATAGGGGTGTTACAGTGTGAAATGAAAACCAACTCCTCCCCCCCCCCCCCCCCGTCCCCCTCCCATAATGTTTGACTTGCCCCTGAAACTCTTGAATAAAATCGAGACGGAGTGAGCAAAAAATGTGTAAGCCTAATAGATTATTACAAGTACAAATGAACTCATGTTCAAAATTGCTTGACGCCCACCTTGGAACTTCCTCACACCCTATGAGGGTGAAGGGGCGCTGCGCCCCTCTTGTTAGAAACTACTAATCTATCATCATACGCCCGACGCGCACTAGTGTGAAAATGGTCCTTTGCTTTTGCTTCCACAGTTCAAGGCAGCCACCTGGGACACGGATGGAGAGTACGCTGCCTTGAAAGAAAGCAGACGATACAGCTATGAGGACACTGTGGAAATCTCCAAGGAAGCACTGCCAAACTACGATGCATTGGTGAGTGTGTATTCGAATCGGGGGCATAAATAAAAATTCCAATTTGTACAGTCTGCGGCGACAGCATTGGCTGTGCGGCCCTAAATTCTTAAGCTCGAAGACTCCTGCATACACCGTAAAAGTGGTAAATATAGGCAGAAATTGGATGAGTGTGTGTGGATAGTCTAGGCCAGTGTTTCCCAAACTGTGCGCCGTGGCTCCCCGGGAAGCCGCGACCTCTTCACAGGAGCGCCGCGAAATATTGTAAAAGTTTCATAATTGATTTAACCAAGACACGAATAGTCATACTTTTACTTAGGTTAGGGCGCCGTGGAAAAATATTAATTGAAAAAAGGTGCCACGACCAAGAAACGTTTGGGAAACACTGGTCTGGGCGATTGATTAACCTGTCTTCAGATTACAAATTATCATTTGTACTGTGGGTGACTTTCAATTGTAACACGAATACTCAGAGCACAAGTGGTAGTCTGTGGTCCTTGTCACCGTCCAGGACTGCTGTCGGCAGTATAAGCACCTCAAGGGTGAAAATTAAACCAGAGCTAATCCAGAATCACTTCTCAAAATAGTTGAATGCTTGGGGGTCGCCAAACACGAGGAACTGTATTAAAGGGTCGCGGTATTAGAAGGTTGAGAACCTCTGCTTTATGGTTTCGAAGTAAATCTGCAGTCCTAGTAAGATCAGGCGCGTATCATGGATTTTCGATCCAGGAGATTCAAGTGTGTGAGATAACAATGATGCTTATAGATTAGCTGCTACCGCTCCTCTGTCTGATGATCTACTTTATGATAAAGCAAACATGGTGAAGACTCTCTGAGTAGCTCAGAAGGGAAAGCGCCGAAGGCGCGACCGTTCGTGAGTGTCGAATCATTTATGTTTTTTTTTTTTTGTACGGTCGTTGTCGGTGGCTATGGTCGGTGGTAGCTGTTCAAAACAAGCAATACCTGACACCCCTAAAACATAGGAAAGCCCGTGGAATGGCCACGATGCTGCGCATAAGGTAGAGGGGGCCCTATCACAAACACAGTGCAGGTCCATCCTGTATTATTAATCTTTTAGCGCAAAGTAAAAGAAGAATATATTGCGCTTTTTAGTGTATGTATCAAGCCTGAATTGCAGTAATTTAGGCTATTGGTAATTTTATTAACGTGTGAGTGTGTGTGTGTGTGTGTGTGTGTGTGTGTGTGTGTAAAGGATTGTATAAAATTATCTCTGATTCCTCAATCTATTTGTTTCCCATTTCTGTAACTGTTTAGTGATCTGCTGTCCGTTTCTCTCCCATGATGTGCTATATGTATTTCCTTCTTTTGTATTCCTTTTTAAAACTGTGGATACAATAAGTTTTAGGACAGTTCTTTAATCACTTCTCCTTTCTTGAATTATTCCAATCTATTGTTTATCTGAAGGCATCTGTGGCTAAGGTGTTACGAACGCGTTTCGTAATGTCGGGGTGCAGGGTTCGATCCCAGCTGCGGGCCTTGCGTCTTGCGTTGGTTTCGACAGTGGTATCGAGAAGCAATGGCAAACTCCTGGATGTAAACTTGTCTAAAAAAACCACAACAGCCAAAAATGCCGAGGTTGGTTCTGTAACGTCCTGTAAAGGATACGCAACTAACTTTTTAATTGTTTATCTGTTTTCTCCTGCACTTGTTTTTGAACGTATTTAACTTTCGTTCTTTGCATTTAGTAGTTGTCAAACTTTCACTGGCATGTGTAAACATTAAAATAACGTTAGAATTAAGAACACGTAACTTGACCGACTGACTGACTTTCTACCCCACCAGGACATCACACAAGCGACAAACACCCGATGACACAATGTGCCACCATGCGGGTGAGGATCACCGTGGAGAGGTCCCACAAACCGCGCTCAGCCTTTAGGTCATATTTATGTCTAGGCTATACTGCGGGCCCTGGCAAGAGTCAGAGTAGGGCCTCAAACAACGAAAAATTTTATCCTAAAAAGAACGAGGAGTATTGATGATACAAATACGTAACTTGGTCATTTAGGGGAAATAATTCGGAGTTGTTGGATTGAAGTGCTACAGACTAATTATAAGAATACCATTGTCCGAGAAGAAGAAAAGCACCGAAATTCTTACTTACTTAGTCGCTCCTCTTCTACCTTGGGGTGTAGAGGTTTGCCAGAGAGATCGCCAGACGTCTCTATCAGCAGTCTTCTTTCTGGCTTTGTTCCATTCCAGTCCTCTGTCAGTTAGTGACTGTCGGATGTTGTCTTCCCAGCGCACCCTGGGTCGTCCCGGAGACACCGAAATTCTACAAAAACTAATCATCGAAGAAAACTGGCTCATAAACAGCATCTTGTATTGAAAGTTCATATGTTTTGGCTATTTTAAAAGTCGTGGTAGCCTGAAGAGAAGTCTGATAGAGGGTAACGTTTCTGGAAAACGAAGCAGAGATAGGCTTCCGTGGAAGTGGATAAAAGACAATGCAGATGCATAGATATGAAAGCACATAGGGCTGGAGAACTGACTACAGAAAGAGGGGCTTTCAGGCGTGCCGTGACGTGAGCCACGTTCTGTAAAGGACATTCTGACTGACCATGAAAAACTTGGTTTCAAACCTATGTAATATAAGTTCTGTCGGCGTCTGTGGCTTAGGCATTGCGAACCCGCTTCTTAATGCCGGGGTGCCGGGTTTGATCACAGCTGACGGCGATTTTTCGCCTTGCGTTAGTTTCTACAGTGGTATCAAGAACCGACCGTTCGGTAAGTAATGGCAAACTACTGAATATAACATTTGCCTAGAAAAATAACAAAAGGATAAAATTTTCATGCTGGTTCTGCAACGTCCTGTAAAGGATACGCAACTAACAAAAATAAGTTCTAAATTTTTGCTCATACTTTTAAAGGCAATGTAAACTTGATGTTTATTGTTTGTTTTTGCTGGAACATTCTGGTAAATGATCAATGTCTTCAGGTGAAGACTTTTGCTACCGAGCACATCCACCCGGACGAGGAGGTCCGGTTCGTGATTGAGGGCACTGGTTACTTTGACATCCGTGATTGGGACGATCGCTGGATCAGACTGGAGGCCAGACCAGACGATCTACTCATCCTCCCAGCTGGTATCTATCATCGGTTTGTCTTGGATAAAAAGGTAAGTTTGGCTAATAGTCTACAGACTGTGCAGTTACAAGTACTAAAGCTGTTATTTAGGCCTGGTGGCTAATGCCCAAGAACGCCATGTCATTAGAAACCCATAAAAGTAGGAACACTGTCTTACTTATGGTGATAGGGTTAAGTCTTGCAGCGACGTCTTCAGACGAAGACGATATACCTTTTGAAGGACTCAAAATGTGACAGATATAGGAACTATTCATTGACATTATTGAGAGAGAGAGAGAGAGAGAGAGAGAGAGAGAGAGAGAGAGAGAGAGAGAGAGAGAGAGAGAGAGAGAGAGAGAGAGAGAGAGAGAAAGAGAGAAAGAGAGAGAGAGAGATTCTAAAGGTTCATATGGGAACGACGTTCTGTAAAGTACCTGCTACATAATGATGATTTATTATACCTCAATGTTTAAAGCACTGCTTTGCGTAACCTACTGGGCCCACTTTTAGAGCGCCTTGGTATAACACGATAAAAGATAAGAAATAGTATCTGAACATTCACTATAAACTCCCCGTCCTATTTATCATAACCGGCTAATGGGAACAGGAAAATATTTTAAATAGCACAAGTATAAATTGCGTAAATCAGGAAAAATATATATAAGGAAATGACATCATAAATTGGTGAACAACCACATTCGGATACCTGCCACCATTAAAGAACATACGCAAGTTAAGTAAAGGACCCTTTTCCCCACCTTCAGGAGAATTGGACACAAAGGACTAGATCAGTGTGTTGTCCATCAAAATGATGACGACCACTCTTTTTCTTCAAGTATGAGTGCGAAGATGACTGATAAGGCCGATGCGGGCCCGAAAAGTTCTTGGACAGTGAGGACAGGGAATGAGCGTTGTGCCAGGGAGGGGATCTCCTGCAGTCGCCTTTCTGTCCATCCTTTTCTTAATAAGTCTTGCTGTTCTGTTTGCTTCACATGTAGCCGCGCCCTTGTGTAGAGCTGCACGCCATGCATTTCTGTCTTTAGAGGCAGCCTCCCAGTTGGTGTCATTCATCCCAAATGCTTTGAGTGAAGACTTCAACGTGTCCTTAAAGAGTTTCTTGTGCCCGCCTTGAGGGCGTTTCTGATTTTGCAGCTCACCATAGAAATGTTTTTTTTTTTTTTTTTGAGCCTGTGATCTGGCATGCGTGTCACATGACCAGCCCAACGAATTTGATACTGCATCAGTAGAGTGTGGATGCTGGGCATGGCAGCTTTCTCAAGGACTACGGTAGCAGGTACTTTGTCTTGCCATCTGATATGCATTAGTTTTCTAAGGCAGACTAGATCAGTACTTCATCGGCCAGTCGACACTTTGTGGGTAATGTGGTTGATATTACGCCGGCCGCCTTTACTTCACAGAACTGTACCTGGTACCCATTTAAAGCTGGGTTTAAAGAAATATGCTCAACCAAAAATACTCTTATTTCAATATTTAACACCATTATAGGTGAGATAAATTACTAAAACACCGGTGTATAGCGGTGATATTCTAAACTAACAGTTACATGACGCTTGAAACATTGACGTAATACATACATTTAATTACGGTGCGCAAATAACTGATTTACAAAAGTATACATACATTATATATATATATATACATTAAACATACACCGTATAGATAAAATACTCACAAATGCGATATATATTTACAAGAAGGTTACACCGAAATTACAGCTGATATTATATATCCCAATTTTAACCCTGCTAGTCTTTACATGAGACAGTGGAGGTCATTTTCTGTCAATTCCACTGACACAGAAACGGGATAGTTATGTTGTGACCCGTCTGCTGCATCATCATCATCCCGTAGCACTGCGTGTCGTTGGGTCACCGGTTGCTGTTGACAGTCTGATCAGATCCCTCCACCGTCAGATGCGACGGACTTCATGGCTGCATGCCCGAGGCCTGTCCAGTCAGTCAAGTTCTGTATTTAGTTCTTTCTTGGTCTGCCTCTTCTCCTCTCTCCCTCTCCTGAACCCTGCAATATTTTTTTTTTTTTTTTGAGAGACTGTTAAATTTTATCACATGTCCGTACCATTGCATTTTTCTTCTTTTCACTGTAGTTTAAAAAAAAAGGGTATCATAGTTGCCAGTGTGCCAGGTAATTATCACACCTGTCTGCAGTGAATCTGAAACCTCGACTAACGACTTGATTAACCCAGGGGTTACATCCCAATGCAGCACTGAACTTTTTTTTTTATCTGATTTTATTTCCAGCGACAAGGCGGAGTTAAGGGTGACTTATCTGTTCGCCTACGTGTGGGATAAAGCTAGGCTGTGTTATGTTTCTCAGCGTTTCTTATGGGCTATTTTCAGATTGGTCAGCAGAGAGCAGGCTAGTGGTCAGGTACAAGTATTGTGAAACGCTATAGTGGCTTTTCGCCCTTTTGTCATCGCCGAAAGTATAAGGCAGAATGCGGGAATCCCCTATTATATATGTTTGGTGTGTGATAAAAATATAAAGCCCCTAAGAGAAGGGTCTTATAAAGCACCCTGACAGCCTGTTTAAGAAGAAATTTATTATTTGAAATATCACAGTATTTATTATACGATGTTACACTCAATTGTATGTTTCAAATATCAAAGAGAACGTATTATAAAAGGTTTGGATATATCAAAGAGAATATATAATGTTAACTCACTATTTGTAGTAAAAAAGAGTGAGCGATAGTTTCAAAGGGAAACAGTGCTTGTCGGACACAGGTGATATGTACGCATTCAGTACAGCCTATCTTTGAGTCAGCGAGTTCAAAGTGCAAATAGGCGGCTTCAAAACACGCAAGCATGACTGGCAATCTGAATCCGGTTATAACGATATTGGCTTTGTATTTAATGAAAGTTGCATGACACAATCAGCAGTTAGATCAGTATTTATCACTGACATGATTAGAACATTGTAAATCACTCATAACGTGTTTTATTTCTCAACATAAAGCTGAAAGTTGTGATAAGAATTAATGTTCTTATATCAAACTATTGAAAAAAAGGAGGTGGGGAAAAGGGGGTAGGGGGAGGGCGAGACCGTCGACAGCAACCGAAAAACAACATGACAACTTGGCAAAAACCGATACCAAATAAGAAAAGGGTCAACAGCTGGCATAAACATGAAAATGTGGCAACAGAAGATAAAAAACAGCCGACAAAACGATTATGCTGGAGATGATATCGCTTGATATTTTCCTCCTCGTCGCTTCGCCGTTGAGAATATTCGCGTGTAGCTAGCATTGTAGTATTGGTAACTTACAGCTTTCACACTTTACACTTTCTGCTTGAGCTGTGTATGTATGTAACTAGGGTTCTTTTAGTTATGTGGGACTGACTGACTGACTGACTTTCTACCCCACTAGGACATCACACAAGCGATAAACACCCGATGACACAAAGTGCCACCATGTGGATGGGGATCGCCGTGGAGAGGTCCCAGAAACCGCGTTCAGACAATTGGCCATATTTATGGCCTGCCTATATTGCGGCCCCTGGAAAAAGCCAGGGTGGGGCTTCAAATAACAATATATATATAAAATATATATATATATATAGATAAATTATTTTTTCTAAATAATAACACAGTACAATTCACCACACATAAATTATTATTTTGAAATAATAACACAGTACAATTCACCACACATAAATTATTATTTCGAAATAATAACACAGTACAATTCTCCACACATAAATTATTTTTTGAAGTAATAACACAGTACATTTCTATCATGGCCAGCTAATAACAAAATATTTCATCCTAAAAAGGACGAATCTAATTTTTGAGAAATAATTATGTGGGAAACATAAACCGCGTGGCAAATTTGTACTTACTAGTAAACACTAAGAGAAGTTAAATGTCGAATAGCTCAAGCAAAGACAGCATTTTACAAAATAAAGAATATTTTATGCAAACATTCTTTGTCAATTGAGATGAGAAAGAAACTTGTTAAAAGCTATATAAATCCTATATTGATGTACGGAGATATGGTTTTATAGACGAATGATGAGAATACAATGGACAGATAAAAAGAGTAATGAAGACTTCTTGAAAGAAACAGGCTCACGTAGAGAACTGATTGCCCACATCAGAAAGGGACTTACATTCTCTGGACCTGTGATGGGAAGGAGATAACTGGAGTACATCGTGAGGTTAGAAATATGGAGGGATGGAGAGGCAGAGGGAGACCCAGAGAACAGATGCTGGACAGTTGGACATCACGGCAAGGAAGATCATCTATGTCAGAGCTGCTTGAAAGTAATACACGAGACAGAACGTTGTGGAAAGACACGATTACCAACACTACACGGCATAGACTTTAAGAAAAAGAAGTAAACAATAATAATAGTAGAATAATGCATTGTTATTTTGCGCTGGAAATGTACGCAACGATTACAACCGTTTCATGCATGCATCCGGTTCTTTATTTAGAGTTTGCCAGTTTGGATCTTCTTAAATATGGCTAATTGAGTCTGACACCATCAATGTTGGAGATACTTTTTGTTGCACCAGCCATGCAAGTGCCCCCCCCCTCTCCCGTGACAGCTGCTAGCTCCATCGTCATGTTAGAAGTAGTTGAACTGAGTGCCCGACTTTCTTCTTTCACTGTCTTCCCATTTACCTGCACTGCCCACCCAGACCGCACCACAGGAACCACTGAACAAACTGTATAGATAATGACGTCAGCCCTATCTAGCGGATGAAAGAAATGGCCACCACTTGAGATCGACGAACAGTCGTTCGTAATAACTATATAAGGGTGGTATAAATATAGAATTTTAGGTTTTAGACACAGAGATGTCATCAGATGGAAGATTTGTCACGAAAATAATGAACTTATGTAGCAGGCAAAAGTGGTATTTAATAAAGGTAAGAATATCTTGTGTGACGCATCTCAGTCATTGGAGGTAAGAACCGTTACATATTAGAACTTTCGCTTTCCCAGAGCAGAACCTCATTCTTATCACTTCAGACCCTTATCTCTTTCATTTCAGAATATGGTACTTTTATTTTAACTCACCACAAACACGGGGACCCTAAAATCCCATGGCAAGTACAATATTATAGGGGTTTTAATGTTTGAAATGAACACCGACCAACTCTAACGCTAACCCTAATTCTAACAACACTATAATATTGAACTTCCTCAGGTATTTCAGAGTTCCCCCTGTTTGAGGTGAGCTAAAATGAAAGTACCCAGAATATTTCTTTCGCCACAAATGACGACGTTCCTTTCCCGATAACCGGGCCTTCCCTTCCCAATAACAAAATCTCTCTTTCTCCGTACCAGAACTTTCTGTTACCATATCATATTTCTCCTTTCCCAACATAAAAACATCCAGTTCTTAATGTTTTATTCGCCCCAAACGGGGAATCCCGGAGTTCCTCGGAAGTCTAATAGTATAGGGGTGTTAGGGTGAAGGTTAGCGGTGTTCATTTCAAAACGCCCGTAATGCCCCTATAATATTGGACTTTCCGGGGAACTCCAGGAGCCCCCGTGTTTGGTGTGCATAAAATATAAAATAATTAAATCGAACATCCCATTCCTCATATCGAAACTTTCCTTTCTTTGTATCTTCCTGTACCCCATTACCCGCAATCTTTAGTTAGACCCCCCCCCCCCAATCCCGTCCCCTTTCCCCCGTAAGATTATAAGGCGGCTGATTACAGCCAGGTATATATGTTCTCTTTGAAGTTTTTGTTTCTACATGCTATTTCAAACACAGCACTGCATTTATTTTCCATTTAGCACATTATTATTTTATTATCATCATTCAGAGCTTGAGGAAGAAAATAGGGGCTTTTGAACTGAAATGCTATAGAATGATTATCAGAATACCGTGGACAAAGAGTAAAATAAATAACGACATTCCTAAAGGTCTAAGCAACGAGGAAGATTGGCTAAATAAAACTGCATTTTGTCTGGAAGCTGAAATATTTTGGCTTTATCAAGCTCCAGGGTGGATCGGAAGAACAGCAGAATTGACAAGCACAGCGATGAGCGCAGGATGTAGGCGACTCCTTGGGTATAACAGTACAGGAGGCGGGAGAACTGGCAAGGGAGCGGGCAAAATTTGGAGTTTAAAATCTACCCAAAGTATTTCAGGATCCTCGCCGGTGCAACGGAGTTCGTGCAGTGCGCTGAGATTTCTTAGACTCGGAGTCAGAAGTAGAACAGGGCACTTATGGGTTATACCCGTGTGCCATGATGTTGATCCGTTAAAAAAAAAAAGAACCTTATATACGATTGTTGTTGTTGTTGTTATTATTATTATTATTATTATAAGAACTTAAACACGGCTTGGTTTTATTGGGTTTTATTGAACAACTCCCGCTCCCCTTTCCGCTTTACAATAAGAGTATAAATTAGTTGAGCTTCCCCCCCCCCCCCCCCCCCCCCCCCATGTTGTATTGGCGACGGGACCACTGTTTCATGATGTACTGAGGCACTGAGTTGTGTTGAGTTGATTCAAGAATGCACTCAGTGCATTCCCATAAGCGCTCTGTCCCCATCTTTAGCAGCCAGTGAAGAATTCCGATACTAATGGTGCCAGTAGCATTCTGATTAAACGTCCGTCTTGCATTTTCTCTGAGCCTCGAGCATCTGCCAGAACCCCTCGTCACTCCCCCTTGCATAAATCTCACCAGACTGTGGTGATCCATCTGCACCTCCGAACTGCATACGCTCTCCCACAAGGCACTAATCACGTCTGCCTTATCATGCATCTGTATTTCACCAAGTTATGGAGAGCCAGCCAGCCTGTCCGCCTGTTCATTTCCCAACACACTGGCGTGCCCCGGTGAAAAAAATTCAGACAATGCTTCTCACCCGTGTCCTACGCAGTGAAGCATGCCGCTCTGCACGAAGCATACCTGTCCTGACCTTCCTCAGCATGCTTTGTGAGTCAGTTACAGTTACTGTGTGTGTGTGTGTGTCGTGTTCTCTAACTAGCAAAAAGCCACAGTGACCGTCTCCACCTCCATTCTTAAACTGGATGTTGTGGTATCATATGCTAGGCTCTCGTGCACCAAACGTGGACCATTAACTTTTGTTAAGAAGCCCCAAGCACTTCTGTTGCCTTTTGACATTGAACCGTTTGTGGAAATAATCAAATCCTCTGAGCGAGCATTATCTTGAATTAATTAACCTTGAGGCTTTGAGATGACATAATGTCTTTCCCTCGCAAAGGAAGTCTAGCTACCTGTAGCCCAAAAAAATTATAAATACTTTTTTTTATAGTGGGAATACCAGGGCCCATTTACAACAGACATGTTTGGCTGGACCGGCGCCACTTGGGAATTTACAGCAACAAGGCAGAGGCGATTTTTCATCTGCGGAGGAGCGGAAGACGAGTAGTTAACCAGATGACAACGGGTACTACCAGTAAGGAGACTCTTAGATGGCTGTCAGGAGGGAGACATGGCTAATATAGGCTTGTCCTGAAGTATGCGATGTCGAATCAAGATTACCCAGATTTACAAGTGACATTTCAGACACTGAGTGCATTGAAGACTAGGGAGAATCGGCAGCAATACAAGTTTACAATTTCTACGCAATGACAGTATTAGAAAAAGTGTCAAAAATACTTAGAGCATGCACTGTATTAACTTCACGCCCCAGAGAACAAATATTTCTTTGATAAAACCCCGACTTGCACACAAAATGAACTGACAAATGCACGGAAGAAGCTTTTATCTTTTGATCTTTGCCGTCAAGCCGTTAGAGTCACCTAAGTGCTAGTTAACACATCTTCCATGCTTGATTTCCACCCACAAATTGTGTCAGGTATTGCTCACAAGTTATTTGCATATGCTTTTCGGGATATCGCCAACCGAACCGCAACTTTTGTTGACTGCTTGTCATTCATTCTACTAGGCAAATGTAAACTCATCATACACAATATTACCTGTACTGGGTGTGGCAGGCAAAAAAGGGGAAATAATAAAACAATAACCCGCACATTTACATTCCGGGAATTTGACCCGTGTCAGTTCTGATCCTGATTATGGCCAGAGTAAGTTCTGGTACAGATTTTGGCCAGTGTAAGTTCTGGTACAGATTTTGGCCAGTGAAAATTCTGGTGCATATTTTGGCTTTCGTAAGTTCTGGTCTAGATTTTGGTCAGTGTAAGTTCTGTCCAGATTTTGGCCAGTGTACATTCTGGTACATATTTTTACCCGTGTCATTTCTAGTCCATTCTAGATTTTGACCTGTATAAGTTCTGGTCCAAATTTTGGCCACATATCAGCTCTAGTCTAGATTTTGACAAGTGTAAGTTCTAGTTCAGATTCTGGCCAATGGAAGTTCTGATCCAGATTTTAACCTATTAAATATTCAAGATTTTAGCCAGTGTAAATTATGGTTCTGACTTTGACCAGTGTACGTTATAATCCAATTTTTAGCCGTTAGAAGGTCGGGTCCAGATTTTGGCCAATGAATGTTCAAATCTGGATTTCGACCAGTGAAAGTTCTGGTCCAGATTTTAGCCAAATTATGTTCTAGTCCAGATAATGAGAAAACAATTTAATTTACTTGAAAATAAACAGAAATTGAGAAATAGATTAATAAGGTTGTCTCCTTAGTAAATCACGCAGCGTGTAGAGGCTGACAACACCTGTTCTGTTTTTTTTTTTTTTTTTTAATTCTACGTTGGCTTGATGAATAATGCTCTTGTTTGGTCACATCCCTTTGAATTTTATGATTTTGAGGGAGGTCTGGTCATGGTTGCAGATTTGAAGTCACTTTTTTATTTTTCTTTAATATTTTTTTTTTAAATTTTAACAATGTTTATTATGTTGAATCTCTGACTGCCATTAAAAGAAGAAACCCAGAATTTTGCCTCCAAGTGTTTCATTCGGGCCTCCTCGTGGTCCATAATGCCACCAGATGTGGTCATCACAATGAAACCAAACTGCCTTGAAGGCAGAAGGTTGTTTGTCCACTTCTCCAAGTCCCTGATAGACACGTGAAATCTAGGGCTGACCACACCACACTTTTTTAATCTGCCTGTCAGATGAACAACAATCTTGCCAGCTCTGTGATCGTCAATCTGTTCAAACTCCCTAATGTACCCATGCTTCATCATGACAGTGAGAAATTTGACGATGACCTTTGACGCTGGCCTTAGCAAGACCTGGCGTTTGCCACGCTTTTCAGCCTTGGAGATAGAATTGAGAGCATCGGCTAACACGTTCATGCGCACCATCTTGGCAACCTTCTCGGTGACGGCTTCGGGTGAAAAAAGATTTGAAGTCACTTGGTTCTCGCTAACGTCTTACTTCTCGTAACGCATTCAGTATACCATTTTAGCCCATGGCTCTTCTGTCCTTCACAGTAGCCTTACCAGCAAGCAAATCAGCCTGTTCATTTCCGTGCATGCCTGCTACCCTGGCATGAACGTGGAGCTGGTTTTTGTCTCTGAGGCGGTCGGGGCTGATAAAGAAAATAGAAAAACTGATATTCTTGATCGCTAGTGTCTGCTAGAGATAAGGTAAAGAGAAGTGGAGAATATAATCACCAATGTTTGCCCCAGTTACGCACAGTGAGACATAGAATAAGATGGAATAAAGACATCACCGACAACCTAAGACTTTACAACATCACAACTTACCAAGCAAACAGGGGTTGCGCTAACTCAGTGTATATCATCTGCTAAATTGCGGCACAAAGCAGATATTGACAAAAGCCTTTTTTTTTTTAAAGATGTATCTTAATGCGATCTGAATTGTTGTTTGAAATCTTTGTTTCAGAACTTCATTAAAGTGAAGCGTCTTTTCGAGGGCACGCCATGTTGGACTGCTTATTTCCGCCCAGACGGAGACGACCAGCCCGTTAGGGGGCAGTACCTCCAACGTATGGCTGAAATGAGACTGGCTACAGGCCAATGACGCTACGACCAGCAACGATAGGAAGACCAACCGAGGGATGTGAATACTAACTAGTGCCTATTTGTCGGGAGTCCTAGCAGTTTAAAACTGAACCATAACTGATGCAGAAAAAATGTCGGTCCTACTCACGTTTCCTGGTCCATCTACACACTGGCTGACCTTTCATTCATGCTTTCCCAGACTGTTCTTCGTCAGAGGGATGTAACGTTGTCTTGCCTCCAATTTCATCAGCGCCGATGTTGCGTTTTCTATATTACATGACGACACATCTTTTAACGACCCTTGAACATTTAGAACTGGCCCTAACCTAAACCTCCGCCTTCCCCTTTACACAGTCTGAACCTAGGTCTCACAAGAGACTTTTTTTTCGAAGAAAACAGTACAACGTGACACCTCTCTGACCTAGTCCGACTGAGAAAGTGTGTAGATGGACAGGAAAACGTAAATTGGACCAATATTTTTGAAAATCAACATGCTTGTATGACGTCCATAGGCGATGTCCTATAGATTTTCCCGGTGATTACAAATGTATTCTTTCTCATTCTTCTTCTTATAAAACGCGTTAGCTAGAAGGGTTTTGATGCCCCAGTTTTTGGTGGAGGAGGGCAAGTAATAGTCAACTAGTCGTCTAAAATTGCAATAAAAGGCGACCAATTAGAGGCTGTGCTGAAATCGGATGTGCAGATAGCCGAAAGGCACAGACATTGGAGCTTTGTGTAAGCTTCAACATGGCGTGCCAAACGTATTTTAAGTAGAAGAAAAAAGTCTGAAGCTGCAGCTAACGCTTAGCAGTCATGTGCTCAGACAATGTTGCTGCTTGGAATGTTGCTAGAGCCACCAAGAGTTGAGCTCGCCTCTTGCACACCAAGAACCCGGGTCCAATTTTGATTGCCTAACTGATTACGTGATAACACAACTTCCGGTGATACTGCAACTTTTCTTCCTCCCCTTACCCACTGTTTACACGTATTCTTCCATTTTTTTTGGTAATGGTTGATGGTTATAAAGTCGTCTCTTGACACTTATTTTACAAGACTTGCATTTATAATAAATATATTCTTATGTCAGGCATTTTGCGTGTTTTTTTTATATTTTTTTATTTTATTTTAAATTCAAATTTATAAATTTATGGTATAAAGTGCGTGTGTGTATGCATGTGTCTTTGTATGAGTCTGTATTTACATCTTGTTGAGAAATTTTGTTTACACATTTTATGTAATGGCTGTTGGGAGCTGATTTTTTCTCATAGTGAGCAATGTTATAATTTTTTTTTCTACAAAAAATAAAAATGGTAATAATAATGAAGTGCCGGTGCTCACCATAAAATGTCTAAACAAAGGTGGCGTACTCGCCACAAAGTATCACTATTAAAACAGCACTAAGAGAAGGCATTGTACACACACACACACACACACACACACACACACACACACACACACACACAAACACACATATACATACATAAAAGCTTCTGGTACTGCGAAGGTTTGCTTACCACATGGAAGAAAAGCACAAGTTAGAGCTGTGTTGTTTGAGCAGTGTAGATACCACTGGGAAGAAAAGCACAAGTTAGAGCTGTGTTGTTTGTGCAGTGTAGATACCACATGGAAGAAAAGCACAAGCTAGAGCTGTGTTGTTTGTGCAGTGTAGATACCACATGGAAGAAAAGCACAAGCTAGAGCTGTGTTGTTTGAGCAGTGTAGATACCACTGGGAAGAAAAGCACAAGTTAGAGCTGTGTTGTTTGTGCAGTGTAGATACCACTGGGAAGAAAAGCACAAGTTAGAGCTATGTTGTTTGTGCAGTGTAGATACCACATGGAAGAAAAGCACAAGTTAGAGCTGTGTTGTTTGTGCAGTGTAGATACCACATGGAAGAAAAGCACAAGTTAGAGCTGTGTTGTTTGTGCAGTGTAGATACCACTGGGAAGAAAAGCACATGTTAGAGCTGTGTTGTTTGTGCAGTGTAGATACCACTGGGAAGAAAAGCACAAGTTAGAGCTGTGTTGTTTGTGCAGTGTAGATACCACATGGAAGAAAAGCACAAGTTAGAGCTGTGTTGTTTGTGCAGTGTAGATACCACTGGGAAGAAAAGCACATGTTAGAGCTGTGTTGTTTGTGCAGTGTAGATACCACTGGGAAGAAAAGCACATGTTAGAGCTGTGTTGTTTGTGCAGTGTAGATACCACTGGGAAGAAAAGCACATGTTAGAGCTGTGTTGTTTGTGCAGTGTAGATACCACTGGGAAGAAAAGCACAAGTTAGAGCTGTGTTGTTTGTGCAGTGTAGATACCACATGGAAGAAAAGCACAAGTTAGAGCTGTGTTGTTTGTGCAGTGTAGATACCACATGGAAGAAAAGCACAAGTTAGAGCTGTGTTGTTTGTGCAGTGTAGATACCACATGGAAGAAAAGCACAAGTTAGAGCTGTGTTGTTTGTGCAGTGTAGATACCACATGGAAGAAAAGCACAAGTTAGAGCTGTGTTGTTTGTGCAGTGTAGATACCACTGGGAAGAAAAGCACATGTTAGAGCTGTGTTGTTTGAGCAGTGTAGATACCACTGGGAAGAAAAGCACAAGTTAGAGCTGTGTTGTTTGTGCAGTGTAGATACCACATGGAAGAAAAGCACAAGCTAGAGCTGTGTTGTTTGTGCAGTGTAGATACCACTGGGAAGAAAAGCACATGTTAGAGCTGTGTAGATACCACTGGGAAGAAAAGCACAAGTTAGAGCTGTGTTGTTTGTGCAGTGTAGATACCACTGGGAAGAAAAGCACATGTTAGAGCTGTGTTGTTTGTGCAGTGTAGATACCACTGGGAAGAAAAGCACAAGTTAGAGCTGTGTTGTTTGTGCAGTGTAGATACCACATGGAAGAAAAGCACAAGTTAGAGCTGTGTTGTTTGTGCAGTGTAGATACCACATGGAAGAAAAGCACAAGTTAGAGCTGTGTTGTTTGTGCAGTGTAGACCACAATACTCTTGGTGCCTCTCCTACCCCCCCCCCCCCTCCCAGCCCTTCAACCTGTAGGAAATGTTCTCTTTTAGCTATTTTAACACATTTTATATGATTTCAAATGTTATATTTTCGCCATTCGGCACATTATACAATTAAGTTAATAATAATAATGAAAACCATAGCGCAAATAAACACATTTTAAGTTACCGAGGGCATAATGATTTTAGTAACAATTCTTTTACTGTTGTTATTATTATCAATATTATTTTTATTGTGCAAGTAATTGTGATTTGTGCCATACATTATGTTTTTTCTGTGGCTGCGCGCCTGAATCACACTTCACTAACTATCACGTCCATGATGCCCTAAATAATCCCGTGTCTACCGTCGTGCTGGTGGATGCCTGCCTCTTCTTCTAAGACTACACCTTACATTACTGTTCTTTCCAAAGTAATTCAGTTTCTGAGAAACAGTACTATCCATGAGCAAATCTTTCTTTATGTTTAGATTCCTACTACTACTACTACTACTACTACTACTACTACTACTACTACTACTACTACTACTACTACTACTACTACTACTACTACTACTACTACTACTGCTGCTGCTACTACTACTACTGCTGCTGCTGCTACTACTACTGCTGCTGCTGGTACTGCTGCTACCACTATTACTGCCACTACTACTGTTGGTATTACTGCTGCTAATATTACTTTTTCTCAAGCATATCGAGCCCTCGAGGTTAATCTGTGCCGGTTTTACCAGCCTCCATTCATTATTTTGACTGACCTTCTTTGTCCATTTGGTAGAATAGTCTCCGGGACCTCGTGGCGAAGTTGTGAAGTGTCTGTTTTGGTAACTCTAAAACTCTAAGTGTTTGTAGGTCTGTCCATAAATGATTTTAGACTTCTTAGTCTGCCTCGAAGTCTGTCCCCTGTTATCTCTGTTGTGTTCTCAGCTTTTCCCCTGCTCAGCTAAAAGATAATGCTTATTAAAGGCGTTATCCCAACTAATATTTTATAGAGAAAAATTTCCATGAGCAACTTCCTGCGTATACACCGTGTATAATGGCATTGACCTTTTAGTGCGAGCAGACGTGGGGAAGTCAGCAGCTGTCCTGGCTGAACAATTTCACTTTCAACAACTTTCTCTCGCCCACATCGCCGCTTCTCTCCTGGGATTTATTCCTGGTTGCTAGAACTAAACCTTACACAGCTCAGCTTGCAAAAATGGTCCGAGCCTGGTACATGACAGACACGAACGAAGACCAGAGAGAACCTCACATGTCCGACCCGCCTGTGTTTCTCAGTCGCCAGGAGCTAAAAGACAGAACTGGAGCTGAATATTTGCAGGTAACTCAACAAACTCTCCGAAGTTTTATACAATTTTGTTCTAGAATTTAGAATTACATACAAAATGTTTAAAGTGCATACTCAACATAGAATGCTCTACGAGAAGTAAAACGTTTGCGAGAACCAAGCGATGACGACTGAATCTGCAACAATGACCAGCAGACTGAAAGAACATGTCAAAATTGGGTGTGGACAGACAAAAGAAATATGCAGGAATCCTGAGAAGAATAAAAAACCAACACAGAACTAGCGTCCTGAGCTGCTATACGATGCGGGATTTACTAAGGAGGGGATCCGAGCATTTATGGACTGAATGATCCGAGGTGCCAGGAGGATAATCTGGGGACTAGACTAACTAACTGACTAACCTAACATAGTCAACTATTGACTGCTACTATAAACTCTCACCCTAAACCAGTGTTCTTCAAGCCATGGGCCGGGCCCACCGGTGCACTGCGGAAAAGGCCACAGGCAAAAATTTATGCCTATCATTAACCAAGTAGGATATGTAGTTTTTCGGCTATCCTCCGATTAACAGTCCTAAATTATCAAGGCGGAAAATATACCCTAACAGGGCCTCAGTCACGTGTCAATTGTGCACTTCCGACGACTTTCACCACTGCCGAGAGTATCTCCCACGGCGCTCATGCGTCGTGGATTGGGGCTAAACTATATGGCTGGGACTCACGAGCAGCAGCTACTGCATCTCCTGCAGCTTCCATTTTATTTATTTGCTCGTGAGTCCTAGCCATTCAGTTTAGCCTCGATCCACGCCACGTGAGTGGCATGGGGGATACTCGTGGAAGTCGCCGGAAGTGCGCAATTGACACGTGACTGAGGCCCTGTTAGGGTATATTTTCCGCCTCGATAATTTAGGACCGTTAATCGGAGGATAGCCAGTTTTTCTGTTCCATGACTGCAGTCTGTAGGATTAACATCACATTGATGAGAATAGAACAGGTACAAGTGATTTTCAAGATAACAAGACAGTGTTGAAAGATGTTAGCCGAATAGGAGCAGCTGGGTTACGGCCTCGGGCTCTCATGTGGGAGGCCTAGGTTCAACCCCTGATAAAGTGACAGAGTTTTTCTGTCAGAGGCAGAATTGAAACATCCTAAACTGCACAGTCCATGCTGCCAGCACTAGCGGTGTGGCCCAAAATCCTCAGGCTCACATCCCTTGTCTACACTGCTGTAAAAAGTGGTACATACAGACAGTAGCGATAGCTGAAGACTAACATTTTTTTTTTTCTGAGGTAGCCTTTTGATTAATAATGCATTCTTGGAAGGTATAAAATCATGCTCACTTCATTATCATGCTAAAGAAAAGCTGATTGAGTTGTCTTCTGGTATCAGCCTAGTATCCAGTCACACAATGCAATCACTGTCATGTGTTTTGGATATCACTCTCAAAAAAGCAGATTTGTGTCTTGAGTTATAGAGCTGTCAGATTGCTGGTCATTGTTTCGACTTCCTATTTGTGTCAAAAGACTTGCTCAGCAATAAAAACCAAAACTTTTTTCCAGCACTTCTTCTGTCAGAATTAATTCTCTATCTAGCCACCTGTTTAAGATTTCCTAACCTCTAGGCAGCAACATGTGTCACATAGCAAAAATTGTAATTTTTTTGACATGACATTTCACAAATAAACTTCCATCTACTTTTGTTTTTACTTTCTATGTTTGGTTAGCTGTCAGGTGGGCTTCGGGCAAGCTTCCCCATTTTGCTGGGCCGCTGATGTGAAAAGGTTGAGAAACACTGCCCTAGACCATGGGCATCAAAACCTGAGAGCTCAGATCTCCTGAAAACCCCCTCCCTCTTCCCCCAGTGTTGGGGGGGGGGGGGGGAGGGGCTGTTTTTAAGGAAATCAAGAGAACCCCTCTAACTGTGTATAAATATTGGCTATCTTCCGAATAACGGTCCCAAATTATCGAGGCCGAAAATATACCATAACAGTTCCTCAGTCACATGTCACTTCTGTCGACTACCGCCACCACCAAGAGTAACTCCCACGCCTCTACGCACGGCGTGGATTGGGGCTAAACTAGATGGCTGGGACTCATGAGCAGCAAATAAAATGAAGGAAGCTGCAAGTGATGCGGTAGCTGCTGCTCGTGAGTCCCAGCGATCTAGTTTAGCCCCAACCCACGCCGCGCGTTGCACCGTGGGAGATACTCTCGGCGGTGGCATTAGTCCTCGGAAGTGCGCAATTTAAGTCGCTGGAAGTCCGCAGTTGACACGTGACTGAGGCCCTGTTAGGGTATATTTTCGGCCTCAATAATTTGGAACCATTATTCGGAAGATTGCCTAAATATTTTCTTGAAAAGTAATTGATTATATAGATTTTGTATTATTTTCGAAAATTATATTCGTTTGCCATCGTAATATAGATTTCTTGTTATCTTTACCTACATCCCAGCCCCTCGGTACTACCTATGCATACTCCATCCAGTGCTGCAGCAGCCATCTTGGTGTCTCCATGCCCATTATACCCAGGAGGTGTTGACTGCAGTTGGGTGCAACTGGTTTCTTGATGCTGATCTTCATTACCCATTTCCAACAGATGGTTCATTGTCTCTATGACTTCTGTGTCTCAGCGGCTGTGGACTGAAACTCAGTGTATTCTGTATCCCTGCCATGTTCATACTTCTTCTGCCACCAGCGACTGCATACATGGCCAGTGTGTTGGTTCTTTCATTTCCTTTCACCCTGGCTTGTCCCGGTGTTCACAGCCAAGATAGTTTCATGAAACTGGACTAAAAGATGCTGTCAGCCCATTCTAGCTGAAGTTTTTCACGTTGGGGTTTTTAAGTTTTGAGTCTGTGACCAACAGTGCGTGACTTGCTTTCTGTTCCGCTAGCCATGCAAGTGCCCCAGGGACAACTGCTATCGCCATCGTCATTCTAGAAGTAGCTGAACTGAAATGCTTGACTTTCATCATTTACTGGTATTTCATTCATCACTGCCCACAAATCGCTGAGCCATCTGTTAAGATTCTTTCTCTTCTCCTCTTTCTTCCTCTTCTGCTTCTCCTTTCGGCTGCATCAGATTTCATCTCAGTAGCACATCCCTTGTTGCATGGGTGATGCGATCAACATCAAGCCGGCCACTGTACATTTCTTGGTACCCACCTTAGTCTGGGTCGACCTGGGTGCAAACAAATCCATCTCGATGTGGCCTCTAAATTTGTAAAATGCATAGTAAGACATGCCGTTTCTGTACGCTCATACGCCATAACGTGATGTCTAAAAATAAAAACACATCTGTGTTGTAAGTATATAAACTCTTTAATTTATTTTGGTAAAATAAAATGGTCTCTTGATCATGTGATGAAGAACTGTTATCATACTTATAAAACAGCCTTATGCCGGGGGTGGAATTTGGGAGACATTTATAAATGAATACTTCTTTTTTTTGTTTTGCCTTCATTCTTAAAAGGGTGGTTGGAACATTTGTTGTGGTTTACAGCTAGGCTGCGGTATCTACACTTTTTGGCTAAATGCATCTGATTTCAGCAAACTCCTCATTAGTCCCCTTGTATAACATGTTTGCTAGGAGTAGTTGCCCCTCCCTCACCCCCTTTTTCCTCAAGATGGGACTGGAACCCACACAGGATGCATTAACCACTAGCTAGTGGGGTGAGGAAAATTAACCCATATACATGTGTGTGGCATTTTCCTGGTTTATAATTATGCTGACTGTTGACAAATAATTTATTTGAAGCCTTGAATTCAATGTGAAACTGCTACTCCTGTTGACATTACCAGGCTGAGTATTTTCCTCGTTGACATGCGGTACTACCACAGTTACGGGTGTTTTAGAAGCTGTTTTTTTTCTCTCTCTACCAGTTTGATGCCGACAGCTGGGAGACAGATGAAGGCTATGCTGAGCTAAAGAAGCAGAGAGGCTACACGTATGAAGATCTCTGCGAGATATCTCGGGAGACTTTACCTAACTATGATGAAAGGGTATGTGCTTTATTAGTGATAATGTTCAAAACTTTTTCAACAGATATCATCATCATGTGCCATGACAGGTGGTATGTCAGTCATATTCCTTCTCATATTTCTTCTGAGTTTGCAGTTGGCATGTCATGTTGTGGCTTACAGCTGGGGTACGACATCTGTGCCTTTTAGTCCAACACATTTAATTGCACTATTTTAACCCCCAATTAGGGCCCTGTAACATCTCTCTTCTGACTTGATAATGAATTCAGTGAGCTGCTGACCATTTTATAAACCCATCCATCATTTTACTCCTCTGTTAATTTAAGTCTCTGATTATCCTAAATATCCCGGTTGTTCTACCTTTTTTTGTCCAGACTTTCTTGTCTTGTAATCGCGATTAAGGGGCAGTCAATGTTGTCTTTTTTTTCCAACCCAAATTAGGACTTAGAACCCACCTGAACTCGCACACCTATCATCTGACTTGTTGATGAATTCAGCTGGTGACTGTTTTGTAAAGCCATCCATCATTTTATTCCTCTGTTAATTTCTGTCTCTAATACTTTTAGATTTCCCTGTTATAATTTGTATTATGCGTATGCTTGAAAGGCAGGGAACCAACAGTCTGCATATAGATAAACCAGGTCTCTGAAATGCATGCAAAACTCAAGTTCTAGAAGAAGATTAAAGGCCAGAAATGGACAAACAACCAGAACTTTTTACTGGAGTATACAGCAGTTGAACACGAAGAAGAAGAAGAAAAAGTGTCTTGTCTTATAATAAGACCAAAAGACATAACAGTGCAAAACATTTATGTTAAGGAATAAAAACACTTAAGATTCTCTAAACATACAAACTTTGTTGAAAAGGAGGTTAATTATATTGTTACTTCTTTGCTACAGCTGAAAACCTTCTTCACTGAGCACATTCATTCTGATGAAGAGATTCGCTTCGTTATCGAGGGCAGCGGATATTTTGACCTCCGCGACATTGACGATAAATGGGTGCGCATTGAGGTCACCAAGAATGACCTGCTGATTGTTCCCGCAGGCATCTACCACAGATTTACTCTCGACAGAAATGTAAGTTACAGGATGTGAGGGTTGTTGTGTCCCTTGACTGTTTCTGTAAAATAATTGTAGTGAAATAGCAGACAGACTGACCAGAAGTAGTAGTGACATAATACATTCAGAATGTGACTAAACCCACTAATAGAGTAAAACATTAATTAAAAATACTAGTATCCAGCAAATATGGCAGAATACACAGAAAATTCTCTCCCCTAGACTCGCTTCAACACCTCTCTAGAGAGGGTCAGTGTCTTAATAATATTCAGACCAAGGACAGGGCAGAACAGATTTTGCCAACATATGTTCAATTTTTTCGATGTAGGCAACACCGTCATGTGTCATTGCTTATGTTGAAGGCTTCAGGTGATAGCTAAAATTAGTCTGACCATGAAAATCGTGGCAGTAACTAAAGCCAGTAACCCGTCTGAATATACATACCTTGACTCGAGCATGTTTTCCCAGTGACTCCGTGAGAGTGCTCAGGAAAACAGAGATGGACTGGGTCCCGAAGACTCACAGAAAGAAAATCTGCAGTCAGATGTGAAAGCCTGTACCATTTTCAAGGAACAGGATGAGAATAATAAACTTTTATTGAACCGTTCAGTTGTAGATTTCCCTGGTTACATTGTTTTGCATTGTTTCAGTCATATAAATTGTTTAAAATAGGCTCAGTCACAAGCAAATTGATTAACATAGATTTAGTCAAAAAATGTTTTTCATAGATTCAGTCATAAATTGCTTTACATAGATTCAGTCATAGATTGTTTTAATACAAATTCAGTATTCAAAAAGTGTTTAACATAGGCTCAGTCACACCACAATTGTTTAACATAGATTTGGTCATAAACTTCAACATAGCTTCAGTCATGTGAATTGTTTAACATACATTCAGTCATACTACATTGTGCAAATCATGCAAATTATGTAACATTTATGAAAGAAAAATTCATTTATGTAAATCATGCAAGACATGCACCTTTACGAATTACAAAGGAAAGAATCAACGACATAAAAGTTTGTAAACTAAATTGTGCAGAAAACAATGACATTGTTATCTACCTTTGCGTCTTTGTTTTTGTTTTTTGCAGAACTACATCAAAGTCAAGCGCTTGTTTGTGGGAGAGCCGGTCTGGACCCCTATCAATCGACCAGGAGCAGATGAACATCCGGCACGGAAAGATTATCTCCAGACTATGACTAGTGTTGAAAGTTAAAAGTGGGTCACAGAGTTTTGTGTGTCGGCAGAGACGTACTCTGTGATGGGATTATAACTGTCTCTGTTTGGTTAACTGTAAATGAAAATTTTTATTTAGATGAATATATTTTTTTAAAATTAGAAACACAGGTGCAGGCCAAACTTTATGTGTTGTTGAGTGAATTACAAAATACAGTGAAGTTCATACTAGAGACAATATTGCAGATATAGGTAATTTGTTTCTAGCAGACGAAAGCTGAAGAGGAATATTTTTATTGATTGCATATGTGGAAAAACAGTGGCCTGCTCAGTTGCTATAAAAGTGACAAAGTATTGGCAAGGCGTTCGCAAGTTCACTCGTCTCCAGCTGTCTTTCTTACAGCCCACAGTGAACGCGCACAAATGTGTGTTTTCTTTGCAGGCTACAGAATATTCTTTTTCTTCTTCTTTGCATTCACCTGCTGTAAACTCTTATAGAAAGTTCTTGTTGTTCATCCACTTCTGGATTTTTTCCAGAACAGAAGTTTTGTGTTCACATCTGTTTCATAGATCTGGCTTATTTGTATGCAGACTGGGTTCCTCGCTTCTCAGACAGATTTACTCTAACTTCGAAGGAAACATCTCTAATTAGTTGACTCTTAAGACATGCAGGTTTTTTTGGGGGGGAGGGGGAGGTCTATTAATTTTTTTGCTTTCTCACGATGGAGCACTGAAACCCTTACAGGAAGGCTGCTGAAGATGAGAACAGAGTGTTCATGGGAATGTCCCAAGAACTGTGGCTATCAACTCAATGCAACTCATATTGAGTGCAGACACTTCAAAGACAGAACAATAGAAATATTCTAGAAATCTGGTCAACGTTTGTTTTTCCGTGGTAATTGAATTTGTCTACATTTTTCTGTACATTTAGATTTTAATAGTTATCCTTCTTTCGTATGTTATCAGATTCTTATTTTCACTCTTTCTGAATCCGGATCAAAGTTTCATAGAAGATGCCAGTGAAGAAAAATCCATGATAAACATTAATCAGTGCATTACTTTCAGAGCAGTAATATAACAGTAATGGTAGCCATTCAACATGCCAGATTTCTTGAGTGGGATGTGACCAAATTTTAAAAACAGTAGGAGAGCATGTAAGCTAAGGAGAAGATTAAGCAGAGAGTGTTTTGACACATCAAACACTATTTGGGACTCAAAGGGTTAAGGAAAAGATGTAATACTTCTGGAGAAATCATACTCAGTTCCTGTAGTGACTATAGCTGAGAGTTAATGTTTGGCTGTATCTAACTATTTATTCTAGGTCATCTGTTGTGTTCACCACTTCAGTATTATAATTCAACAATAATCAGAACTTTTACACTTTAGGGCAGTTTTGAAATCATTTTGTTTTGTTGACTTTTTAATTTTATTTTCCCCTAACTATTTGATTACATTTGGTTTGTAAATATCTTTTTCTTTGGTTTTGTCCTAGTGGCGTAAATGCGTTGTGCCTGTTAACAGCAGAGCTGCCATATTTGCATCATTCTGCTGACACCTCCGATTTCTTCGAGCATTTGTTGACTGGGTTAACTTCTTGGGATCGTATATATGAGAACATACATTTCATTTAACAAGTGATGGTTAACAATAAGACACACAGATAAAAAGTCTTTTATGAAAGACACGCAGATATAATTTCTTTGTTGAAAGACACAGAGATATAATTTCTTTATTGAAAGACACACAGATAGAATTTCTTTCTTGACTTATTTGGTAGTAGTTTTTTAATATTTTTATTTCTGACAATGTTCCTAAATGGGCGGCTGGAACATTGTTTTGTGGTTTGCAGCTAGGCTGCAACATCTATGCTTTTTGGCCCAGCATATCTGATGTTAGTCACTTTTAATTAGTCACCTATTCTTGGGTGCAGATGCGCTTCATAATGCCATAGTGTTGGAAAAATGATGCCTTTAAAAAATATGTTTTTTTTAAAGTAGGTGACTGTACTGTTTACTTTGCACGTGGCTAAAAAAAAATCCTTAGCTACAGTTATTATGTGCCTTACAATTGACGGCCAGTATTTTTTGTATTTTATGCATTTTTTGCCATTTGCATGAAACTTTGCCACTGTACTTGATTGTGTTATTCTATATTTGATGGTGTATAAATATTTGTGCAAAGGATAGGGTATACAAGTGAGGATGTAGATATGAAAGTGAATCCAGAAGACATGTGGGCGTCACTAGGGGTGAACTCGCATGAAATATGTCTTCTTTGTCCCACATCTCTTCTTGTCTGTACGTGCCCACATAATAAAGTGCTCTTGTCCTCTCCTTCTTCACTGTCATCATCTTCTGTGTTTGTCCTTAAAAGGAGAGTTTGCAGGTTTTCAGCTAGACTGCGATATTTGTGCATTTCGGCCCCAACAGAAATCCATAATTAGTCACTTTTAATGACATTGGTGTTAGGTAGAGCAGTGGGTCTATTCTTCCGCCATCGTCCAAATGGGGTCCCGGAACCCACACAGGGGGTTCTTGTGTATGACATGTTCTCTTGTACCCAGTGCTATACTGTTATGTCACCGCCAATCAGTATTCATCACTATATTTAATCTATGACTGGTGACCTCATAGATCTTTGTTCATTCACTGTAAATTTACAGAGTTGTGTTGATTCAAAAACAGACATCACAGCACTCAGGGCATTCCCCTAAGCACTCAATCCCTATCTTCAGCAGCCAGCGTTGAGTTCCAATACCAATGGTGCCAGTAGCATTCTGATTGTATGTCTGTTTTGACTTTCCTCTGAGCATGGAGTAGTGAATGTACAATCATTTGTCATCTAAAATACAACCCTACCCACATATAACTGCTGATTACACCTGGCTGGAGTAGCCGTTATGGGAGGCCCTAATGATAAATTCTTTGTGTGTTGAACAGGGTATCTGGGATTTGCCTTGTTGGCCTGCCGCTCAGATTGAGATTTCTATATTTCAGGATGGTATGGTGAACCTTTTGGTAGCAGCCCAGAGGGGACAAAGTGATCTGAAATATGGTGTCACTGTTGAACCTTTTCTGATTCACAAATGTTGGTTAGTTGTTGGTGTAGTAGCAGCTGTTGGTGTTGGATAGTCCTGTCTCTTTGGTGGGATTGTCTGTGTTCTCATGTGGACACATAAGACCAGCACTGTATTGACTAACCATGCCTCGTAAACCTTATGTTCCCTGTGTGTGTTCCGGGGCCCTGTTGTATGGAAAACACAAATAGACCCACAGCCTATCCAACAGCATGTCGTAAGTGTCGACTAATTGGGAGCTTCCTTTGAAGTCAGAGTGCATCCGCCTGAGAGAGGCAAGGAACCAACAGTCTGCATACAGATGAGTCAGATCTGTAAAATTGATCCGCACGCAACACTCAGGTTCTGGAACAGGACTGCAGCCCATAAGTGGATGAACAACCAGAACTTTCCGCCAGAGTTTACAGCTGGTGAACGTGAAGAAGAATATTTATTATGTTCACAGTTGAACTTTGCATGTTTCATGGTTGAACTTTGCATGTTTCTCAGTTGAACTTTGCATGTTTCACAGTTGAACTGTGCATGTTTTACAATTCAACTATGCATGTTTCACAGTTAAACTTTGCATATTTCACAGTTGAACTTTGCATATTTCACAGTTGAACTTTGCATATTTCACAGTTGAACTATGCATGTTTCACAGTTGAACTATGCATATTTTATGGTTGAACTTTGCATGTTTTACAGTTGAACTATGCATGTTTCATGGTTGAACTTTGCATGTTTCTCAGTTGAACTTTGCATGTTTCACAGTTGAACTGTCCATGTTTTACAGTTGAACTTTGCATATTTCACAGTTGAACTTTGCATGTTTCACAGTTGAACTGTCCGTGTTTTACAATTGAACTATGCATGTTTCACAGTTGAACTATGCATGTTTCATGGTTGAACTATGCATGTTTCATGGTTGAACTTTGCATGTTTCATGGTTGAACTTTGCATGTTTCACAGTTGAACTGTCCGTGTTTTACAATTGAACTATGCATGTTTCACAGTTAAACTCTGGGTGTTTTATGGTTAAACATGCTTGTTTCACAGTTAAACTGTGCGTGTTTCACTGCTGAACTGTATATAGTACATTATGTTTTTTACAATAGCTGGTGGTGTTTTTTTTCTCTCTCGACTACATGTATTTTTGATAACCGCATCTATTTTGGAAAAATAGATATATGCAGAACTGTATTATATGAATGAGTTTGTTGTATGTGTGTTGGAAACGACTTAATTCTATCTGTCATTCATTCCTAATTTTGTTTTTTTTTCTTGTCTGCGTTTGAGTGTAGAGGTACTTTTGTGTCCAATTTAATCATCTCTTCTGCTGTGGCATTTGTGGACATCAGTGTGCCTTTCTGTCCTCCCTGAACATATCTTAGGTATAGAGGGTAGTAAAGGACCTTTTTTCCATACCTTTAGGGCATACGGGGTTAGACCTTTATTTTATAGACTAGTTAGCACTCAGTGGGTGATGTGGTCAGCATCATGTCGGCCACCTTTACTTTCCAGGACTTTACCTGGTACCCATTTAAGGCTGGGTCGACAGGGCAACCAAGGGTCATTTAAGAAAAGAATTCCAGCTCGGTTCTGATTTGTGGCCCCCAATCTTGGGTACAGAGGCACCTGCAAGTTTTGTTTAGTTTTTCGGCTTCCACTCTAAAAGTTTTAACTGTGGAGAACCTGTTGACATCACTCAAAAGGCACAAGGAATAAATTAACAGGTTCCGCATGGGTTCTGGGGCCCCATATTGAGGGGTGGGGGGGGGGGGAGACAAGTATGTCATTTAAAATACAATTACTAATAAAGGTGTGCAAAAATATATACTAGACGCTCACCTGTGGATCAGAAGGTCGTGAGTTCGGGTCCTGAAGAAGCTAGATTTAAAAAAAAAAAACGACCCAGCCTTAAGTGGTTACCAGGTATAGTCCTGGGAAGTAAAGGCAGCTGGCGTGATATTGACCACATCACTCACCAAGTGCTGAGTGATCTATAAAATGTAGGTCTTAAAATATATTAAGTCATGAAATCTCAGTCTGGATGGCAGACTAATAGCCCCTGAAGGTTTGACACCTTAAGACTAAAGAAATCTCAGTTTGGAGGCAGACTAATAGCCCCTGAAGGTTTGACGCCATAAGACTAAAGAGATCTCAGTTTGGAGGCAGACCAATAGCCCCTGAAGGTTTGACACTATAAGACTAAAGAAATCTCAGTTCGGATGGCAAACCAACAAGCCCTGAAGGTTTGACACTATAAGACTAAAGAAATCTCAGTTTGGATGGCAGACCAAGCCCTGAAGGTTTGACACCGCAAAACTAAAGCACTATCAGTGCTGGTGGCCATGAACCCACAGAGAACAGAACATCTATAGATAGATACTTTTAATGCCTGAGATGTACTGGTAGAACGTTTCACTATATTTGGGGGGAGGGGGGGGGGGGGGTCCCTTTCTCTGTGCGGTTAAAGAGCATACTGTTTCGTTTATTTCTTCACGACACAGCTTCGTGTTTTGATACCATTATCTAGCGAGTAATTAATCCTTCTTGTCTAGTGACCTAGAAAAAAAGAGTTGGCTTAAAACTGTCTTGCCTGGGATGTCCCCCCCCCCCCCTCCCCCCCCCCCCCCCCCCCACTTTCAGCTGAAAATATTATGATTACTCTAATTATATAAGACGAGAGTGTCTGCCATTAGCTTCTGGCTGAACGGTTAGGTTGGGGATAGTTTTTTCTGTCGGGGGGGCAAAAATAAAACCCCCACCTGCACAGTCTGTGGCGACAGCTCTAGCCACGCGGCCATAAATCCTCAGGCTCTAAGAACCTTTCCTTTTTTTTTAACACGGCACAAGTGGTATATAATAAATGCAGTAACTGGGCCTTTTTGTTGTTGTTGCAATTCATAGTCGTCCCCACGTGGGATGCAATTTCTCGTTACTTGAAGCCCGACCCTGGCTTCTGCCGGGGGCCCTGAATATAGCAGGTCCATAAATATGGCCTAACGGCTGAAAGGGGGTTTCTTGGACCTCTCCACGGGTGATCCTCATCAGCATGGTGGCACTTTGTGTCACCGGTGTGATGTCCTGATAGGGTGCAACAAAGAGAGAGAGAGAGAGAGAAAGAAAGAGTTTTTTTTTTTTTTGCAGAAAGGGTCTACGCAAGGTAGCAACAACAGATACAGTCAAGGTCTTGCCGGGGAGCTACTTTATTTGTAACGATATCAGCGCAAAAAAAATTGTAATGAACTCACCGGCACTAACAGATGCAGAAGAAAGACATAGGGGTATTTACTTGTCTTATTTCAACATCTCCCCTGCGATTTACTTTATGATTATGAGAACACTTTGTTGGCTGTTGAGGATTGAGGACAGAGCATGTGTTGGACAAATCTCCGAGTGTAGTGATAGCAATTCTTGATTGATACATTCATTAAATCCCCAGTGTTGTAATACTCTTCTCGTTAGCCATATGAAATCAATCACTACACCTACATTTCCTAGATGCGAAATGCACTACCACCACCATCTCCACCTGGTAAACAAAGAATAGGCACAAAGTTGTGGCAACACCGCTTATCATTTGTTTATTTACCATCTTTCTCCTGACCCAGTTTTCAGGGAATGACTTGCAGATTGTCCCTGGGACGTGCAGCGATAACTGGCCGTGCTCCCACAATCAGTTCTAGCTATTATGACGCTGCAGTTTTTCAAAACAACAATGCATAAACAACAACAACAACATGCTCTCTCTCTCTCTCTCTCTCTCTCTCTCTCTCCGCTGTTTTTTTGCGAGAGGCGGGGGGGGGGTGGGGGGGGGGGGGGGGAATGGATATGACGAAACTTCATAAACATCTCAGAACTGTGTTTTGCGTTTTCTCTTTACTATGAACATGATTTTCTGTAGGATCCAAAAATGCCTCACTAATTTCATTGTCAATGCAGCGAGGCTTTCTTGAGTCCTACGACTCGAGTGTGAAGTAACCAGGGCTGGATTTAGACTTGATGAAGCCCTGAGCTAAATAAAACCATGAGGCCCCTGCAGTTCTAAGATTACGTCAACTAATCTGATCAAAACGAAAAATAAATACGCCTTATAAATTTATAAAAGAGAAAAGGACCCTTTTCCACGCCTTTCAGGCGTATTGGGTATATTGGGCTAGACCTATATTTTATTGGTGGATGATGTGGTCAGGGCTGTACCTGGTACCCTCTCAAGACTGGGTTGACCTGGGAGCCAAAGTCATCTTTTAAGAAGTCCGGCCTCTGTCAGCAATCGAACCCACAACCATCCGATCCTCGGGCGAGCGTCTAGCGGCTCCCCCTTGTGAATATATAGACATTGGAAATATATTGTCGTTTAATTTTTATTAAAAGATAAAAATTGCAAAATGACAAAAATTATATAATTTTTTAAAAATCTTTAAACTCTGTGTGTGTGAGTGTGTGTATGAGTGTGAGAGAGAGACAGAGAGTGTGTGTGCATGCATATTAAAACTAAACATTGCATTTAAAATATATTAACATAAAATTGCAATTATGGAGGTAAAAATATGAGCTCAAGTGAAGTTTTATATTTTGGGATTTCACGTTTAATTTTTATTAAAAGATAAAAATTGCAAAATGACAAAAATTATATAATTTTTTAAAAATCTTTAAACTCTGTGTGTGTGAGTGTGTGTATGAGTGTGAGAGAAAGACAGAGAGTGTGTGTGCATGCATATTAAAACTAAACATTGCATTTAAAATATATTAACATAAAATTGCAATTATGGAGGTAAAAATATGAGCTGAAGTGAAGTTTTATATTTTGGGATTTCACTTATGAAACCATGACAGCTAGATACAAATTAAAATTACAAATCCAATGGTACCTCATTTAAGCCTGTAAGTCGATTCTAAGCGGGGATATTAACATTTTAGTGGCGGACACCACCACAGACAAATTATAGTGGAAATGGACAAAACATGGATTCCGGGCTTACAGTCCCAACTTAGCCCTAGCGATTTCCACCTATTTGGTCCACAGAAAACCAACCTTGGAGAGACACATTTAGCGAATGACGAGAAAGTTGAATGTGAAGTGCAAATGCGGTTTGAAAACAGAGCACGCAGTTATATGCAGCCGGTTTGGGAGAACTGATACAACGATAGGACAAGGGCAGCAATGTTGATGGAAAGTATGTTGAGAAATAAAGGGACACTGTGTGTAAAAATAAATTGTTTTTACAGCAAGTTGTGAATTACTGACTTCCCCTCGTAGATAACACGACTATAGGGACAGTAGGATACATATTTGATCAGAAGCCCGCACATTCATCGTTTTGCTTTTCATTTCAATATCATCTCTCGAGTATGATCCTACCATGTGTTCCTTGAAGTTGATATTAGCATAACTTCTCTATAATTTGTCAACTTGCCCTAGTAAAAAGACTGTTTTAAACTGTACCAGGATATGACAACACAAAAGTCAACACAGACAGCAACGTACGATCAGTGGAGAAATTAACCGCAGCCGTACCCTTTTAACCACCAACTTCTATCATACACAGAAAGTTCAAGGCTGAATTTTCATGTCAACACACTGTCTGTCAGGGCTTTCGAAATTATTGATGAACAGTCCCATATACCGTCTTTCTGATCGAATTTAGTGGTTTCCTATATGTTTTCTAGCTCAATCCAACTGTCGATCCATTAGTATACGTGGCTTTTGCGGGTGTGTCAAAAAAGTGGCTACAATAAACAGCGCAAATTTTACACAAAGCGTTCACATATTCTAAAGCGCTATTCTAAGTAGTTGTGTTGTCGCACCCGCCAGTCGAGTCGTGCTGAGTTATATCCACACATAGCTGGGGGAGGGTGAAGGAAAATGGGTGGCCTGCTTTTCTTACCTCAATGCTCTGGAATAAATCCAAGTGTTGGAAGAAGTAAAACGGGGTGAGTGGGTTTCAGCGCGCCCTGTGGCTGTGCTGTTGTCTTCTTCTTTTTCTTCACTTCCTCATTTACCGCTGTGGGTGTCGAGGGAGATATAAGGTTCTGTTTCTAGCTCTTCTGGCTGCCTCGACCATAGGCACATCGTGCTGTTGTAGAGTTTCTCTGATGTTATCCTTCCATATTGTTCTTGGTCTACCCCGTGCTCTACGTCCTTCTTGTCTTTCCATGTATGCTTTATATGGTATGGTGTCACAAGGCATTCTCTCTAAGTGGGCAAACCATTTCACTTGCTGTCTTTGTATGTAATCCAGAATTGGTTCTGTGCCGACTTGTTCTCTTATGATCTCATTCCTGATCTTATCTCTTATGGTCACTCCTACAGCCCTTCTCAGACATCTCATTTCCGTGGTTACTAATTTTCTTTTATGGTTTGTTGTGAGTGACCATGTCTGGCACTGGTAGCACAGAGTTGGAATAAATATGCTTTGAATAAGATGTCTCTTTGTGCTGATTGGGATTGTCTTATGCTGTAAGAGGGGGGCTAGCTGTCCCAATACTTGGTTTGCTTTACTGCATCTAATGTTAATTTCTTTATCCAATTTCCCATCTTTGGTAATTGTAGTTCCCAGATATTTAAACTCAGATGCCTGTTTAATGCCTTTGTATTCTATTGCTATGTTTAGATCTGTCTTCTTTTTTCCTATTGACATTACTTCTGTCTTTTCAGTGTTGATTCTCATATTATTTGTTTTACATTCTTCATTCATGGATGTTAGATGTTGTTGCAATTTCATGGCTGTGTCTGCCATCAAGGCCTGGTCGTCTGCAAAGAGTAATTCGTTGATCTTACTAATATCTTCATTCATGGGCTTGGCATTCTTGCATATACTGTCGATGTAGGTGATAAACAGCAGTGGTGATAAGACACACCCCTGTCTTACTCCAGATGTCACTGTGAAAGGATGAGATGTTCCCTGATTTATTCTAACTACACTTCTACAATCCCTGTATAAACTTTTGCACACTTCGATGAGGTGTTCGCTTACTCCATATCTTGCCATTACTTTCCATAATAATGCTGTTGTGGTAGTGGTAAAGATGGCTTCGTTGGTGGTAGTAGTCAGTGCTGGATTTAGGTCAACGTTAAATGAGCTACAGTTTAATTAAGAAAAAAAGAAAAAAGATCCCTCTGCCTACATTCCCAAAAGCGGGCAGTCATGGCAGTTCAGAGCCTTGCAATCCGCCGGGACCTAACAAGTACTTTCTATCTTCTTTCACCCCACCAGGACATCACACAAGCGATAAACACCTGATGATACAAAGTGCCCCCATGTAAATGAGGATTACCAGTGGAGAGGTCCCAGAAACCGCGTTCAGACATTAGACCATATTTATGGCCGTGCTATACTGCGGCCCCTGGCAAGGGCCAGAGTACGGCTTCAAATAACGAAAAATTGCATCTCACAAGGAAATAACTAGGTCTTTTTTAACTTTTCACAATTGTATTTTTAAAATGGTTATATACATATTTTTAAAGAAATTCCAGAAATGTTCTAATTGTATTAATATTTTTTTAGGAAGTCAGTCTGGCCAACAAATGCTAGATGAAGTAGGATGTGTCGGCCGAAAGGCGCAAATATACGAGGGGGAAGTCAATAAGTAAGTCACAAATGGTTATGGGATGGGTGGAAAGTATAGGTGGTAATTTCTAAAGGTGTCATTACGTGGCAGCAACATCGAACTTTATGTCTCCGTTCGTTAGGTGGCGCTAGGTGTTGCATGCACATTCGCAACACAAAAACAATATAGTTACTCTACTTTGGGATTGTACCCTCAAAGAACAACGTGGTTTTGTGCGAGGTTTTTTTTTGGGGGGGGGGGAGGGGAGGGGGGGGGGAGGAGACAAAAGGGCTGCCTGCAAGGGACATTCATAAGGAAATGCTTCCTGTTTATGCTAACAAACGTTTATCCCCCTAAAGCGGTAGATTGCTGGGTAAAAAAAAAAAAAAAACTTCTCTATGAAGTAGGAGACATTTTGCGAATGACGCGAATGAGAAGTAAAAATGTGGTTTAGAAAACAGAGCACGCAGTTCTATGCAGTGGGTTTGGGAGGACTGATAAAACAATGGGAAAGGTGCAACAATGCTGCTGCAAATTATGTTGGGGGAAAAAAGGGCGGGGGGGGGGGGGGGAGGGGGATAGTAGTGATAGTAGTAACTTTTATGAGTGATATCCTGTTTAACCTGTCTAGATTTCGAAAACACGTCGAGTGAAGCTCAGATTAAAATAACTGAAAACCGCTGCCCGACCTGCTGCACGCACCAGGATGTGTTTGCATAAAGCTGCGTTCTGGGTTAACCTATATATTGGGCCGATTCTCAGTAACCGACATTGCAGCAGTTAGAATTAC
>CAJHNH020008568.1:55000-115000 GCA_905116865.2 Candidula unifasciata | reverse complement strand
TGCCATTTGGTTGCTGTATTAAGTTCATTTCCCCCACACAATATGAAAAGATAACGTGATCTGTGTTATATACATGTAAACACATTGAATAGATAACGACCTTGCAGTTCACAAACTTATCTCGACATTATCACGCGGCACAGAACCCCTCCTGTAATCTGTTAATCTTTGAAACACAGTTCTATCTAGGTTGTTGAAATGGTTAGAGGTGAAAGGATCCACTTTATTGCACTCGGTCTTCTTCTTCTTCTTCTTCTTCTTCTTCTTCTTCTTCTTCTTCTTTGTTCACCGGCTGTAATCTCCGGCGGAAATTGGTGTTGTTCGTCTCTTTGGATTTTGGCTTTGTGCCAGGGCCTGAGTTTTGCGTGAAACAATTTTACTGTCGGCTCTGTGGCTAAGTCAATGCGAACGCTTCGTAATACCGGGTTCGATCCCAGCTGCGGGCCATGCGCCTTGCGTTGGTATGGACAGTGGTATCAGGGAGCCGACCGTCTAGGGGGCAATGGCAAGCTACTGGACGTAAATTTGCCAAGAGAAACCACACAACAGCCAGGGGCTATTGGGGTTGGTTCTGCAACGTCCTGTAAAGGATACGCCACTAACCTTTAACCGTTTTACTGGGGAACGTGTGCTGTTGCTTATTCCTTGCTACTCAGACTGATGCACTCCGACTTCGATTAAACCATCAATTAGTCTACTCCTAGGGTGGCAGCGGGTCTATTCTTGTTTTCGCCCAGAAACTCACACAGGGAGTTTTAAATCTGATATACGGCCGGCTCTCTAGCGGAATTGGCTAAACCGGATCTCGCGGAGGCCGGGTGACGTACTCCTTGTGGTCCGGGTTCACTCGCGGGGGTAGGCAGGAAAGCCACATTTTCTCCCATATTGATGGTATTTACAATGGAATCAAGGCCGAAAGGTTGCGATATCCATAATACCGAGCCTAAGGGTTAACAACTCATGGCTTCTGGATACTAAAACAAACAAACAAATCTGATATATCTCGATCTCCAGCGGCAACTAATCCGTCGTCGCCCAGTATGAGGCAATTTGTCATTTTGAAGCCCTACCCTGGCCGTTGCCGGGAGCCCTAATCTAACCTGACGGTTGAATTCTCCACGGGTGATCCTCTACCGTAGGGTGATATTTTGTGTCACCGGGTGTTTATCGCTTTGTGTGATGCTCTGGTTGAAAAAAAAAAAAAATCATCGTAATCATCATCATGTGCCGTACCGACGAGCGTAGGCTCTCGTGTTTCACCATCTCATACGATCACCAAAATCACGGATCAGTTCAATGTTTTTGTCTCGCCCCATCCATCTGGTCAGATCATCCAGATGTTTATCTCTTTAGCCTTCCTCTTGCTCTATTTTCATCAATCTTGCAAGTTGTTACCAGTCAATTTCTTCTCATAATCATGTACATATTGACTGTCTACGTATCTAATTGTTCTAATAAGTTTACAACTGTCATGCGTCTCGGTGCGGATTGCTTCGTTTGTTTTTTCTGTCCTTGCTGTGCTCTACCTGTCAGTGCAATCCGTGTTTGTTGATATGTATGTGCTTATTCATTATTCATCTGTCCATTCATCGTAATATTCATGATCATGATCATAGTGTGTTATCAAACATGGTGTGTGTTTAATGACTGTAGACTTTTGGAAATCAGTTGTTTGCGCACACATTTTGTGTATTACGTGGTGTTTCAAGTACCGTGTTACCGTTAGTTTAGAATATCACTGCTATATATCGACGTTTTAGTAACAGATCGGAAGGTCGTGGGTTTGGTTCAAGTCAGGGGCCGGATTATTTTTTAAACATGACTTTGGTTCCCAGGTCGACCCAGCCTTGAGTGGGTACCAGGTACAGTCGTGTGAAAGTAAAGGCTGACAACATCACCCACTAAGTTCCGTTTGGTCTATAAAATAAAGATCTAGCACTATACAGCAATACGATAGAGAGGCGTGGAAAAGGGGCCTTTACTTTAACTTTTATAATGGCGTTGACTCTTAAAAACAAAAACAAAAAGAAAGAGTTTTTGGCTGAGCATGTGTTTCTTAGCAATGACAGATGTTCAGATTGTTTGTTCAACAACTTATGATTTCATTTCCTGATATTCAAGTGCCTCATCCTAATAGTGTTAGTACTTTAAACAGTACAGTTGATTGTGAAAAGGGCTATAATGGGTAAAACACTACCCAAAATACGACAGACTATAGCAGTATGTGTTGCAATAACTCAACAGACGGTAATTAAAAAAAAAAAAAAAACAGGAGCGGAAGTATTTAAAAAACAAAACACACACAAAAAAGCAATTATTAAAAATATACCCTACCCTGTACATTACATAGATAAAACAAGTAACTAAATGTCGCTTTACACAGCAAAAGGAGTATCCGGCGTATGAGGCGAGACTTTTTTTTATTGACTAAAATTGGTAATGTGGTCAACATCACGCCGACCACCTTTACCTCCCAGAACTTAACTGGTGACAGTTTAAGACTGGTTCGAGCTGTGAGCCAATATCTTGTTTGAAAGTCAAACAGGGCTCCCAACTGATTCCTAAATTCCGTTGTGTTCTGTGCAATCCTTCCTATTTCGTGGATGGAATCCAGTCCAATCCTTAGTCCCTCTCAATAACTTTCATCAGTGGGTTTCTCCTGAAAGTTTTCGTTTCCTCGACCCATGTGTTTCCCATTTCAGTGCTTGTTTGGTCATTTCTTGCCGGGTCTGATCATTGTGTGCCCAAAATAATCTCATATTATTTGTCTTGTAACTGATGATGCAAACGCTTGTCCAGTTATTTTTATTGTCTTCAACTTCTTTAAGCAGGATGAATTAATATTAAATAGGAGTACAAGTTAAAAACAAAATATATCTGCTGGAGTGAGGTTGGTGTATGGACTACTAGACTCCAGACCTAGTACTAAAACACAATATCCACGGGGGCTGTGTTGAGCCATCCACAACATGTTCTATTAGTTCATCTTTATGAGCGCAGCCGGCATTTGCATAATTCTATATTTATTGTCTACTCCCATTGTGTCTGAATGTGTTATTGCAATTCCCTGATTTCCCCCCCCCCTCCCTTTCTTTTTCAGTTCGACGCAGATACATGGGAGACTAACCCAGAGTATGCAGAGCTGAAGCGCAAGCGAGGCTACCATTATGAAGATGGCTTGGAAATTTCTCGAGAAGCTCTCTCAAATTACGATGAAATGGTAACATCATTACCGTCAGCATCATCGTCATCACAAAGATTTCACCATTCCTATCAACACATTTTAATTGCAGTTCTCACAATAGTCATTAAAGTTACGCAACCACTTGTTTTTCAAATGCCTGTTTTGTGTACAGAACTAGTGCTGCCTTATGCAAAAACTGCAGGGTAACTGCTAATTTGTTGTAGTCAGGGCTTTTTTTACGATAGCTTATGCATTTAATGCGTGTGTATCTGATGGCTTTGCTGAGACTGAAATCTGTTTCCCTTTTTTCAAGAGGAACAGATATGGGAATTATTTGTGTTTTCGATGACATAATATTCATTGTAAAGATCATCTTTAGGTTGAAACAACTGTTTATGATATTCTAAATCAGAATACAATGAGAGAAGACTGATTGACTGACTTTCCACCCCACCAGGACATCACACAAGCGATAAACACCCGATGACACCAAGTACCACCATGTGGATGAGGATCGCCGTGGAGAGGTCCCAGAAACCGCGTTCAGCCTCCAGGCCATATTTTTGCGGCCCCTGGCAAAAGCCAAAGCGGGGCTTCAAATAACGAAACATTTTAACTCAATTAAAAAAAAATATATGACGAGAAACTTGATGAGAGAAGACAATTGATACAAACTAAATACTAGGCAGAGTGGCGCCTTACTGTGCGTCACGAGACGTCACAAGTCTGCACGAAACCTTTATATCAGAGGTTCTCAACCTTCCTTATGCCGCGACCCTTTTATACAGTTCCTCATGTTGTGGTAGCCCCCAGCCATAAAATTGTTTTCCTTATTAGGAAAGAGGACGTAAATTTGCCTAGAGAAACCACACAACAGCCAGGGGCTGCTGGGGTTGGTTCTGCAACGTTCTGTAAAGGATACGAAACTAACGTTATTGGGAAAGAAGATAATTATTGTCCGTCCGATAAAAAAGGGGCGCACAATTAACGTTGTGTTTTCCCGCTCACAGCTTCACATTTTCAACACCGAACACCTGCACGCAGACGAGGAGATCCGGTTTGTCACAGAAGGAGGCGGCTACTTCGACCTGAGGGACTCCTCTGACCGCTGGATTCGCGTGCATGTGACCAAGAATGACCTGTTGATTTTACCTGCAGGCATTTATCACCGGTTTACCTTGGACAAACAGGTGAGAGCCCTTTTTTGAAACACGTGCAAACTAAATAAAACTTTGTATGCCTTACATAAGTCTTTTCCATTTAGAAAATCTGTAAAGCGTTCATATATAATTTACACAACTCCTCAATTTATACTGCAATTACTTTTTCGATTCTAATATTGATAAATTAAATTAACGTCGTCACTATCTTCTTTTTCTTTCCATTCGCCGGAGTAGTGTACTATGACACGGATAGGCATTTTTCTGGATTAATCCCAGGAACCCACCTCAGTATCTGTATCATTCATGTCCCCCTTGCACACATCTTTATATCGTAGCAGAGATCAGCCTCAACGTCTTCTACCAATCTGTAATGTATGTCGTTAAGGATTCTACCATCCTCCAGGTGTGACCCAGCCACATGAGCCTTGGTAGACAGCATTGAGAAAACTGCAGCAACACTTGCTTTTTCCAACACCTCATTATGGTCTTGTCACTGAACGCCAAGTATAATTCTTAGGCATCGCATGTGAAAGCTATTAAGCCGTCTCTCCTGGTGCGAATAGCTTGACCAGGTTTCACTGCCACAAAGAAGAGTGCTGAAAACACAAGCCTGATAGACAAGAGTTTTTGTTTTGATCGTGAGTTTTCCGGGCCTTAAACAGATACCAGGAAAAGACACGCATAGTTATCTACCTAGTACCGCTCTCCTCAGGTCATGTATATTTGCACTAATAGATCCATGCACGCTTATTTAATATGTTTTTCCCTCTGAGGGTTTCAGGGCCCTGTTATAGGGGGAAAACAAGAACAGACTCACTGCCTACCCGAAAGCATGTCGTAAAATTCGACTAATTAGGAGCTTCCTTCAAAGTCGGAGTGCATCTGCCTGAGAGTCAAGGAACCAACAGTCTTCATACAAATGAGTCAGATCTGTAAAACGGATGCATACTCAACACTCAGGTTCTGGAACAGGACTAAAGTCCAGAAGTGGATGAACAACCAAAACTTTCGGCCAGAGTTTACAGCTGCTTGAACGCGAAGAAGAAGAAGAAGAAGAAGAAGAAGAAGAAGAAGAAGAAGAAGAAGAAGAAGAAGAAGAAGAAGAAGAAGAAGAAGAAGAAGAAGAAGAAGAAGAAGAAGAAGAAGAAGAAGAAGAAGAAGAAGAAGAAGAAGAAGAAGAAGAAGAAGAAGAAGAAGAAGAAGAAGAAGAAAAAGAAGAAGAAAAAAAAAGAAGAAGAAGCAGAAGAAGAAGACGAAATGTTTCCCAGCTAGACAACGCCCCCCCCCCCCCCCCCCCGAACTGGGTGTGGAAGTGGGCAGGGGAAGACCTTGCACATTTTCAAAAGTGGCAAAAAAAAAGGGTGGGGGGGGGGGGGTAGTGCTCAGCTCCACTAACATTTACTAGGGGTATGTTTTCAAATTACCTGAGCTCCTTGGTTCTGGCGGGTCTAAACGGTAGTTGAGAAACCAAAAGCATGCAGTCTAATAGTGAATTGGTTTACTCGAATCCACTTTCAGAATTTTATCCGGATGAGGCGGCTGTTCACGGAGGAGGTCGTCTGGAAAGCGACCAATCGTCCCGAGGCTGACCAGCTTCCGGCGCGGAAAAACTATCTGCAGGCGATTACCGCTTAGGCTCTGGATCAACTTCTGAGTTCAAGGATAACGTTTTGATTGAAGAACTTTTGAGGTTTTGTGTTGGATGGTTGGTTAACGTGTTCATGGTTAGCTTCACCATCTGAGGACACGGAGTGAGAAGAAGAGACAGTGTTTGTTGTATCCTATCATGGTTTTTCCGTACCTTCGATCTTTGTTCTTGAAGTTCAGATATGTATATTCGTAACTGCGTTTTTTCAGGGTGTTGTAACTATGTGTAACTGGATGGAGGGATACTTGACATTTTGACACTATGGCATGGAAGATCATCTGTCAGAACTGACTGAAAGTACACGAGACAGAGGGTTATGGATAGACATGACTACCAACACCACATGCGACAAACCATGGAAGATCATCTATATCAGAACTGAGTACACGAGGCAGAACGTTGTGGATAGACATGACTACCAACGCCACATGACACAGACTATGGAAGATCATCTGTGTCATAACCGACTGAAACTTTATAAGAAAACATTTTGTGGACAGACATTTCTACCAACGCCACAGTACATGGACTATGGAAGATCATTTGTATCAGAACTTATTGAAAGTAAACAAGACAGAAGGTTGTGGACACACATGACTACCAATGCCACAGTACGTGGACTGTGGAAGATCATTTGTATCAGAACTTATTGAAAGTAAACAAGATAGAAGGTTGTGGACACACATGACTACCAATGCCACACGACATGGACTATGGAAGATCTTATGTATCAGAATTGATGAATGTACACCAGACAGAAGGTTGTGGACACAAATGACTACTATAAGAAGGAAGAATCAGTTATCCTGTTACAAAAAGTGTGTAATGTAAGATTTCATAACTAACATATAACCAGAAAACCTACACTAGGTAAAGATTAGACAGTTTCAGAACTCTGAGACACAATGCTTGTGGTTTGAATCGAGACAGAGAATTCTGCCTCACCTCCTCTTTTACCACTTGTTGAGGGAGATTTAAAGTTTTTCTTCTGACCGACTCAACCATCGACACAAGATGCTGTTTTTCCATTTTGTTTTTGGTCTTCCTGGTGCTCTACATCCTTCTCCTCTTTTGGTGTGTGTCTTGTTTGGTATGAGGTCAAAAGCCATTCTCTCTAAGTGAGCCGTTTGATTTGTTGTCTTTTTCTTTTATAACTTAATTCAATTTTATTTCCTCTGGTCACTCCTGCAGCCCTTATCAGACATCTTATTTCCATGGTTACTAATTCTGTTTTGGCTGACAGTGAGTTAACCATTAAATTAAATAATCAACAATGTGATCGGCGAGGAGAGCTGGCAAGAGGAAGAAAGTGTTACACGTGGGTATTCCAGCCCATTGATAGACTGTGGGGAGAAAAGGGGGGGGGGGGGGGGCTGCATGAAGATAGCACCTTGGAAACTCATTATAACTGCCAATAAAAAACAAAACAATCTTTTTAAAAACCATACTGGAGGGAAAAGTCGAAGCCTAGAGGACACAAGATAGACAACAATACAAGTGGGAGGACAATGTCAAGAGATGTACCAGCACGTTTGATGGAGTGCACTACCAAGACAAGATATATATTGACTTTGAGATCCAATGCAGCCAACCATCCTTGTGGAGATGGCACTGTCTGATTGATAAATACCAAAGTGTTAACATCAGCACAATCCTACTATTCTTGTATCTTTACACAGACATTGTGTTTATATATACATTTATAGAAAAATAAACTATACCCGGGAATATATGTTTGTTTTATATTTATTCGATGGATCAACATCAAGGTACATGGGTGCAACCCATAAGTGCTTCGTTCTACTTTTAACTCACGTCTGAGCCTGAAGAATCTCAGCACAGTGCACGAACTCTGTTGCACTGACGAGGATCCTGAAATACTTCAGGTAGACTTTCAACTCCAAATTTTGCCAGCGCCGCTGGGCTACTCTTTTCGACTTCCAACTGGGATTTTTCTGTTACTTGCGCAAGAATACACATGGGCGTCCGGTCTTACTACCCAGAGACCAGGGGAAATTACTAGAAGTCCACGGGAAAAACTTAAGTTTTCACCAGGGCTTGAACTCGGGACCTCCAACACTGGAGGCGGACACCATACCTCAAAACCACTCAGCAGGAAATTTGTTTCCCCCATGCACAAATCTTACGGCAAATTTAATGACACATTTGTTTGTGTATATCCTTCTTCTATCTCTTGTTTCAAAACCTAAGTTTTGCGTGGATATCCGTTTTATAGATCTGACTTACATGTGTGCAAAATGTTGGATTCCTTGCCTCTCAACGCTTATGAAATGCTTGTTAGGGAGGCAGTGCCTCTATTCTTGTCCCCCCCCCCCCCCACAATGGGTCCACAGAACCTAGATGGGGAGTTTGCGTGTATGAAATATAGTACACTTGTTCAACAAGCGGACGACAGGGAGAGATGGCCTGTTTCATGTGCTAGTGCTTTCATTGATACACATGCAAGACCCAAATGGATCAATGGTTACGTTATCTTATGAAATGTAGCCTCAGGTGCCAGGAAGTGATTTTACGTGAGTTCGTTATCTAGGAAGTGATCATACATGTAAGATGGGAAGATAACATCAGAGAAACTCTGCAACAGCAAGTCCTGTGGATTGTCGAGGCGGCCAGAGCAGCAAGAAACATAACCTTATGTTGTCCTCCACTACTGAAACAATGCAAGAAGAAGTGAAGAGAAGAAGATTATATACGAGTCCTTCCTTCTTATTAAGGCATACTGGATGTTGTTTAGACCAGGGGTTCCCAAACTGTGCGCCTCGGCTACCCGGGTAGCCGCGACCTCTTCATATGGGCGCCGCAAAATATTCGAAGATACACACAATTTTTTAACAAAAATCTCTTTTATTCGAATAGTCATACTTTTATTTAGCTTAGGGCGCCGTGATTTAAATTGAAAAAAGGCGCAGCGACTAAGAAAAGTTTGGAAAACACTTGTTTAGACTCACTCAGGATGTGGAGAGTTCTGACTGTCATTGATTGGTCCTGTGTGGATGAAACAAACTTATAAGGGCTGGGGGTTACCTGCAGGCTGACATGGATTTGGGGGTTGCCTGCAGGCTGACATGGATTGGGGGGCTGCCTGTAGGCTGACATGGATTGGGGGCTGCCTGTAGGCTGGAATGGCAGGTACTGTTTAGGGACTGCCTGAATAATGGAAGGGCTGACAAGGGTTGTGGGCTGCCTGTGAGCGGACATGATTGAGAGATGCCTGCAGGTTGGAAGGAATGAGAGACCATGGTGCTTGTTGCTTTAAAGCACACTGTGCTCAGGTTTTCTTCACTGACATCAACTGCTACAACTATCAATGAATCAAAGAGACTGATACTCTTACAGATGCCTAAAGCGGTGTTGCTAGCTTGCTGAAGGGGCTGTGAGGACACATGGCTGAAACTGTTAAGTTTGCTGAAGGGGCTGTGAGGACACATGGCTGAAGCTGTTAGTTTGTTGAAGGGGATGTGAGGACACATGGCTGAAGCTGTTAGTTTGCTGAAGGGGCTGTGAGGACACATGGCTGAAGCTGTTAAGTTTGCTGAAGGGGATGTGAGGACACATGGTTGAAGCTGTTAAGTTTGCTGAAGGGGCTGTGAGGACACATGGCTGAAACTGTTAAGTTTGCTGAAGGGGCTGTGAGGACACATGGCTGAAACTGTTAAGTTTGCTGAAGGGGATGTGAGGACACATGGCTGAAACTGTTAAGTTTGCTGAAGGGGATGTGAAGACACATGGCTGAAACTGTTAGCTTGCTGAAGGGGATGTGAGGACACATGGCTGAAACTGTTAAGTTTGCTGAAGGGGATGTGAGGACACATGGCTGAAACTGTTAAGTTTGCTGAAGGGGATGTGAGGACACATGGCTGAAACTGTTAAGTTTGCTGAAGGGGATGTGAAGACACATGGCTGAAACTGTTAAGTTTGCTGAAGGGGATGTGAGGACACATGGCTGAAACTGTTAAGTTTGCTGAAGGGGATGTGAGGACACATGGCTGAAACTGTTAAGTTTGCTTAAGGGGATGTGAGGACACATGGCTGAAACTGTTAAGTTTGCTTAAGGGGATGTGAGGACACATGGCTGAAACTGTTAAGTTTGCTGAAGGGGATGTGAGGACACATGGCTGAAACTGTTAAGTTTGCTGAAGGGGATGTGAGGACACATGGCTGAAACTGTTAAGTTTGCTGAAGGGGATGTGAGGACACATGGCTGAAGCTGTTAGCTTGCTGAAGGGGATGTGAGGACACATGGCTGAAACTGTTAAGTTTGCTGAAGGGGATGTGAGGACACATGGCTGAAACTGTTAAGTTTGCTTAAGGGGATGTGAGGACACATGGCTGAAACTGTTAAGTTTGCTTAAGGGGATGTGAGGACACATGGCTGAAACTGTTAAGTTTGCTGAAGGGGATGTGAGGACACATGGCTGAAACTGTTAGTTTGCTGAAGGGGATGTGAGGACACATGGCTGAAACTGTTAGTTTGCTGAAGGGGATGTGAGGACACATGGCTGAAACTGTTAGTTTGCTGAAGGGGATGTGAGGACACATGGCTGAAACTGTTAGTTTGCTGAAGGGGATGTGAGGACACATGGCTGAAACTGTTAGTTTGCTGAAGGGGATGTGAGGACACATGGCTGAAGCTGTTAGTTTGCTTAAGGATCAACATCTGCAGTGTCATCAAGATAGTCTGCACGCTCGCTCCTTTGAACACCCACATTACCTGGCACAAAGATGAAGGTTAGGGCAGATATTTGTGAGGCAGGGGTAATCAGTATTCATTTCCAACCGCAATACCCCTAAAATACTGAACTTCCCAGGGAACTTAGGGATTCCCCATGTTTGGAGCAAATAAAAAATTAAGACACAAACAAAAGATTGCATAATTTACTAACTGGCATATATAAGTTTTCTCATCAGGTGCATACTGCAGTCACAATTTAATAACAGGAAGCAAGTTAATGAAATCTTGTAAGTAACACAGAAAATCAACTATATTCAAAAGTAACTATTTTACCGGGGCAAATGCAGGTTCAATTGTTGCTGGAGCATGCAAGTGATAAGATACAGCCAAATATGCCAGGTAATCTCTTCCTTCTTCTTCACTTCCTCTTGTACCGCTTCGATTGTCAAGGGAGATAACTAGGCTCTGCTTGCCAGGCAAGACAAGAGGCAATCCCCTGATCGTCTTTTTTGTCAAATTTACAAAGGGGAAACACTGCTCTGACAGTTTGCCAGCAATTTGTTGAGTTGAATTGAGTCCAAGAATTGACATCACAGCACTGGGGGCATTCTCATGCATGCTCCGTCCTAATCTTCAGCAGCCAGTGCAGAGTTCCAATACTAATGGTACCGGTTACTGGTTAAATGTCCGTCTTGCTTTTCCTCTGAGTGTAGTGAGCCGGTCAGACCCTCTGGTTGCAACCAGGTGCCTCATTCTCTCCAGCTCATAATAAATCTTCTTTCTTTACTGATTCCATTACTTGTTCTTAAAGGGCCTTGACCACATCTGCTTTGTCATGTATCAATTCACCACCCAGTGGTGCAGATCCAGCCAATCTGTCTGCCTGTTCATTACCTACCACGCCGGCATAGCCTGGAGAAAAGATCCAAAGTATGCTCACTACTGTGACCTTTCCAGTGAAGCTTGCCACTCTGCTTGAAGCACCCCTGTCTTCACCTTTCTCAGCATGCTTTCAGAGTCTGTTACAATTACGACATGTGTATGCATCGTGTTCTCTAGTCACAGGAGAGCTGCAGCTACCGCCTCTAGCTCCATTCTCATGCTAGATGTTGTGGTATTATATTGCCAGCAATATGACTGTGCTACGACAGGATTTGCTGAATGCTGAATTAAGAATCAACATCATAGCACCCCGGACACTCCCATAAGCGCTCCGTCTCCATCTTCAGCAGCAAGCGAAGAGTTCCAATTCCGATGGCACCAGTAACTGTCTGATTGTACATTCGTCCTACCTTTGCCTCCCGCGCTGAGCGTCGGCCAGATTCAATATTAACGCCCAGCAGTGCCATTCTCCTCAGACCATAATGATCTGCTATGTATATTCAATTTATATTTATATACATTTATATATGGGAGTCACTGTGGCGCAGTGGCTAGACACTCGATTGCGGATCAGAAGGTCGTGGGTTCGCTTCCTGGTGGAGCCAGACTTTTATCAAAAATGACCTTGACTCCCAGGTCGACCCAACCTTGAGTGGGTACCGGGTGCAGTCCTGGGAAGTAAAGGCGGCAGGGATGATGCTGACCACATCACCCATCTTGTGCCGATTTGTCTATAAAAATATAGGTCTAGGAAAATGGACCATTACTTAATTATACATTTTTATGCACATTATATATATGTTATATATTACATCAGGACAACACCACAGCTTTGTACTCAACTGGTTTCTTGTATTTGACAGGTTTTATTCAAATGTACAGATGTCATCAGGTATACATTCTATTTATTCAGAACTTCCTTGGATGTAAAGCTAGCATACCCATTTGACTTTTGCACATATTTTTTGAAGGTAACGAGAGTAGCAACAAGGTGGCAACAGGAGCGCTTTCCCTACATACCAACATACAGAGCAAGAGGTGTTCCTTACACATATACAAACATAGAAATACTATCTTCTGTACACATAAATATAAAACATAAACAACATATTTTCCTGGTACAGAGAAAAAGAGGACATCTCCATCTGTCTGTTTCACTCCCACACACATACATAAGTTGTCTTCTTCCTTAGGTTCATGAGCTGTAAACTCTGGCAGGAAGTTCTGCTTGTTCATCAACTTTTGGACTTTGGTCTTGGTCTTTGGTGTCTGCCTCGAGTGCTGGAGATCCTGGTTTCAAGCTCCAGTGAAAGCTGGGATTTTTAATGTGGACCTCTAGTAATTTCCCCTGGTCTCTGGGTAGTGAAATCGGACACCAGTGTGTATTGTTGTGCAAGTAAAAAAAAAACCCTTGGCAGTGAGAAATTGCAAAGAGAAGCCTAACGGCGATGCCAGAGTTAAAAATCTACCCAAAATAGTTCAGGATCCTTGCCAGTGCTACGGAGTTCATGCACTGTGTTGAGACTTCAGACTCAAGTTTGAGTTAAAAGTAGAGTGGAGCACTTATGGGTTACTACCCGTGTGCTATGATGTTGATTTGTTGTTCAAATCAAACCAAATGGACTTTGGTCTTGTTCCTTCCCATGTTTGTTCCAAGGTCCTACTATGGGGAGGGGGTGAGAACAATATCATGGCCAGTTAACAAGCACTTCATAAGAGTAGACTAATTACAGATGTTTTCTTCGAAGTCAGTGCTCCTGCTCGAGCGGCGATGAACTAATATCTGCATACAAATAAAACAGATCTGTAAAACAGATGTACCCGCACAACTAGAGCTCTGGAACATGAACAAAACCTAGAAGTGGATGAACAACCAGAGTTTACAGCCAGTGAACGTGAGAAAGAAGAAGAAGAAGAAGAAGAAGCCTAGTTCCAGGACTCTAGCTTTGTATGCACATATACACAAGCTAACAGGCAGACGAAGGATCTCTCACACACCAAACAAGAGGGTAGAAATATGAATCCCAAGATAACACACACATAGCTAACTGTACAGATGATTACACAAGAATATATTTGTGAATTGTCCCAGCAAGAAACCAACACAAAAGGATGAAAGAAACACACTTCCCCACTACCAGTTCAAGCTGTAACAAGTCAACCACAGGTTATCCTGGTTCTACACCATATTTATAAAAGTATTTGCAAAATCTGACAAATATATACAACATGTGTGCTTGCTGAATGAACAATCCCTAAACGTATACAATTCTGCAACATATATATGCACAGTATAGTATCTATGTCTGAATACACTGTCTGAAATAAACACACACTTATACCTAGGACCGCGTTAGCGCAGTCGATAGGAGACTCTCTTTTAATTTCAGCTGCGACTCACGGCAGCCCACGGTCCGTGTTCAAAACTGGGCGGTTCCCGCAGTTCACCCAGCCTCTAACTCTAGGAAATGGGTACCAGAGTTAAAACTCGGGGGTATATGGAGCTACGGAGTTTCGTGCAGACATTTCTCCCAGATTACGGTACCTACCACGGAATCAAGAGTTGCGATATCTATAGTACCGAGCCAAAGGGTTTACAATTCATGGTTTCTCGATACTAAAAAAAACAAAACAAAAACTATGCTTCTTAACATCTGTTAAACTGGGAGAGCATGCAGTAAAAGCTGATATTGACAAAAATATAATTAAAAGGACATCAGAAGCAATGAGCAAAATCTGGAGCAGTCAATTTAATGGTTTTCGATAAAAAAGTTTAAAATATATGCTGCAGAATCGGATTAAATTATTATATTATAGTGTATTTTATGTTGTCACACTGGACGTTGTGCTTGATTACAAATACTACTCCTTTTCTCTCATAATATAATTGTGGATATTATCCACTGCAGACTGAATTCCTCAGCATGCGTTGGGGATACAGTATAAACAAATGTGGGGCTGAGATTTTCTCCACTCATCAGAATGTCACAACTACTGTCTCAACCTCCTTTCTCATGCTGGATGTGGTGATAATGTCTTCTGCCATGCTCCCCTCAGTCATCTTTCTCTTCCATGCTTTTGCATTCTAATTAATTTGTACAAATGCTGAACTAGATCCATACACCCAACAGGACTCATGGTGTACAAAAAACACGGGACTCTAGGGTTCCCAAGGAAACGAGAATGAAACGGTAAAGTTGGAAGATGTGAACCAGCGTCATTGCACACGATTATAAACCATAAGTGCTCTGCCATCAGTAAGGACAGCTGATAAGAAACTGTCCACCTGTGTCGCCGTCCGCACGCAACTCTGTAGCTACAGCGAGGTTCCTCCATTTACCAAGAGTGCTAACTCTGGTACTCATTCCCTAGATGCTGGGTAATCCCCGGGAACCACCCGGTTTCAAACACCCTGTAGCAAGTCACAGCTGGATTTTAAAGCGAGCTTCCTATCGACTGCGCTAACGTGTCTCCTGAGAATGAATGATGGGACACAAGTCCTGGTTCAGAAATGCTGCTCTGTTTGCTCCACAGCTAGGTACAGAAATTCTGCTCTGTTTGCTTCACAGCTAGGTACAGGAATGGCTGTAGATACTATGGCAGTGTTCTGTACTCACAAGCAGTCAGGGCTGCCAGACAATTTGAAAAGAGTGAGAAAAAAAACCAGGGAGATAGAGGAAGGTCCTGCTGTTCTCAAACTCTGTGTCAATGTGTAAATAAAGTTACATTTTCCTTAGAGAATGAGCATGGTGGCTAAACCTCCTCCCTTCAGCTACAAAAATAAGTTCTCTTTTTTGAAGAATTTTTCATATCATTTCAGACACATTATTATAGTTATTTCCCATTCAGCACGTAATAACAACAATTAGTATCACTGTGTACTTAAATAAGGCTTATGCCCCTGAAGCTCCCCATCTCCCTAATGTTTACTTTGTTTTGGGCGCAAATGAAAAAAACTATTACTGACACAAAACATGGAATGGCTTCCCAGGTCAGGTCAGGACGAACAAGGTGTGAGTGTGCACCTGTTGTAGTGGATGTACCTCACAGTCCCCCACACCAACAGATGCCCCTCACAGTCCCCCACACCAACGGATGCCCCTCACACCAATGGATGCCCCTCACAGTCCCCCACACCAACGGATGCCCCTCACAGTCCCCCACACCAACGGATGCCTCTCACAGTCCCCCACACCAACGGATGCCCCTCACAGTCCCCCACACCAACGGATACGCCTCACAGTCCCCCACACCAACGGATGCCCCTCACAGTCCCCCACACCAACGGATGCCAGAGGTGACACTTCTATGAGCTGCCACTGCCCTTTTACTGATTAATTTTTTTGCCCTGAGAACTCTGAACAAAAAAAAAAAGGTCATGACCCCGTTAGGACCCCTGAACAAAAAAAGGTCATGACCCCGTTAGGACCCCTGAACAAAAAATCTGTAAAATAAAACAAACAATAAACAATGTTTACACAGGTCACTAATAAATTCATTTAATATTTATTTTTTCAACATTTAAAAATATTTTTCAAAATATATAAAGATATATGAAAGAAGTAATCAATAAACATAAACAGGGTGAAGCATTAAATTGAATATTTTCCCTAGGGCTTTAAAAACACATACTTATCCAGTGAAATGACATGACCCTATGACCTTTACCACAGAAGCTACAGAGAAAATGTGATGTCATCTTGGCTTAAAAAAAAAAAAACTAGCACAAAAGAAAACCCTTCTTAATGAAACTCTTAGTTCATTTATGCATTCCCGAAAATCCCAAATTATTGCGCTGGCATGAATTTTGCCAATTGCATTACCAATACATCTCGTAAACAGGTCACGACTGACATGTCGGACAAGTGGCAACTGGACCTAACGGGAATGGTCAGTTTTCCAGCTTCTCAGGGCAAAAAGGTTTAAATCTGTAGCTATGGTTTCTGTTTACCAGTAGATGACCCTTTCGGCAGTGGGATAGTAAACCCCTGCCAGAAGATATAAGTAAAAAAAAAAAAAAAAAAAAAAAATAAAAAAAAAGTAAAAGACCCTTTTCTACGCCTTTAGACATATAGGGCTAGACCTATATTTGTATAGACCAATCGGCACAAGACGGGTGATGTGGTCAGCATCACGCCGGCCGCCTTTACTTCCCGGGAGTGCACCCAGTAGCTACTCAAGGGTGGGTCGACCTGGGAGCCAAGGTCATTTTTGAAAGCCAGAAGCTATAGATAATGTAAAACTGTTCTTTCTGTAACGTTTCCCCATGGCTCATAAAGTATAGCATAGGAGCTGTTAGATGCGGATACTGTCATCTGCCTTGGCGACTACTCTGTTACATAACCTATTCACTGCGTTCTTGATATTCTATAAACACATGAAACTTTTTTCTTATCCACACTGATCCAATATCCCCGTGGATACAGGCCCTCTTGACAACTGATAGACAGACCACAATATCCAATGAGGCTGCCACATATGAAAAGATTGTATGTGAAAGCAAGAGGTCACCTAGCAGAATGATGACTGATGACATTAAAGAGCTTCTACACTGACATGGAATGACACTAGCCATTGTTGCCCATCAAGCAGTGGATCGCAAACTGTTCCTCCCCATGATGCTTTATAGCAAAAGTAACAATTTATGATGACAGACTATACCACCACCTGATATCTGAAACTTTCGAAAGACGCACACACATACACATGAACGCATGTAGACATGCACAACATATATGCATGTGGACACACACACACACACACACACACAAGCAAGCACCCACACACACCTCTCACTGATATTTATACTATACGCCTATCAAGCAATCTAATAACAACAACAAATATGACTGTTCAAAAGGACACTGATCATTTTCGACATTGGTGTTGTAGACATATACTGGCTTTGAGAAAATCCAGAGCCTTAAAAAATGTTTTTACTTGCATCAGTCAAAGACATTGTTCTTACATGGCTCAGGAGACTGATCACATTTGGAATGAGCAAGTTAAACAATGACATAAATCCAAACTATGTACACTTGACCATTAACATCTGGCCACATGTCTGACAGCTCTGCCCTCTAGACCACACACACACAGACCTGGCCACATGTCTGACAGCTCTGCCCTCTAGACCACACATACACAGACCTGGCCACATGTCTGACAGCTCTGCCCTCTAGACCACACACACACAGACCTGGCCACATGTCTGACAGCTCTGCCCTCTAGACCACACATACACAGATCTGGCCACATGTCTGACAGCTCTGCCCTCTAGACCACACATACACAGATCTGGCCACATGTCTGACAGCTCTGCCCTCTAGACCACACACAGACCTGGCCACATGTCTGACAGCTCTGCCCTCTAGACCACACACACACAGACCTGGCCGCATGTCTGATAGCTCTGCCCTCTAGACCACACACACACACCTGGCCACATGTCTGACAGCTCTGCCCTCTAGACCACACACACCATAGTATGTGTTCGCCAGTTAACTTTATTCACAATCTTAAATAATAATCAATTTCAGGGCACTGAATTTAGAAACACCGCTGCATGCTGACTCCTATGGAGGCAGACAATAAAAGAAAGACTGTCACATTTTGCAAGAGGTCAAACGCAGCAAGCAATAGAGTGGAAACCTCTGATAGAAGACTAGCCTCGGTGAAAAAGAGAATCCACATTTTTATGTAGACTGTCGCTCCCACACTGGACTTTACAGTTACAACAGACACGGTTCCCAAATCCACTGGCAAAGCTCAATAATTTCTAGGGACTGACGGTTGCCTACAAAGCCAACTTTGTACTTGACAAGCACACACATATTTTTTTCTTGAAAAAAAAACACACACACCCAGAGCTTATAACAGAGTCAAATGGCACACAATCGAAGCACAAAGTAATGACTTTACAGAAGTTGAATTCGTATTTCACAACCTGTGCCTATCCCAGGAATCAATTAAGGACTGAACAATTCCCACTTTATCTGACAAACAACAGTGTCATGACATAGCTATGTTGAATATTTCAACACATCCAAACATACAACATTACTGTTCTCCAAAGACCTATTAGAAAAAAATATACGCAACGAAAAAAAAAAAAAACCATGGCATCTGATATTTGAAAGAAAAAATATCCATTATTGAATTCTCCCACACACATATTAATTATTGGATCATTAAAAAAAAAAAATTAAAACAAATTAAGCACCCCAAATTATCACTAGCTCCAAAAAACATGTCTAGAAAAATATGTACAGTGGTCACACAAGAAACAATATTTTTTTCTGGAATATGAAACCCACACTTGTCCCAAACCAGCTTGTCTGACAGTTATGTTTTTGCTGACCTGTTCTTAAACTAACTCAATTGCTGCTTATCTATATTGTAACTAATTGACTCCCAAACCTACTCACCTGCTGGTATTATCTATATTATACCTAATGCTGTCCCAAAACCTACTCATCTAACAATTATCTATACTACAGCTGATCTTCCCCCCAAACCCACTTTGTAAAAGTCATCTATATTACAGCTGATCTTCCTTCCAAACCCACTTTGTAAAAGTCATCTATATTACAGCTGATCTTGCTCCCTAACCCACTTTGTAAAAGTTATTTATATTACAGCTGATCTTGCTCCCTAACCCACTTTGTAAAAGTTATTTATATTACAGCTGATCTTGCTCCCTAACCCACTTTGTAAAAGTTATCTATATTACAGCTGATCTTGCTCCCTAAACCACTTTGTAAAAGTTATCTATATTACAGCTGATCTTGCTCCCTAAACCACTTTGTAAAAGTTATCTATATTACAGCTGATCTTGCTCCCTAAACCACTTTGTAAAAGTTATCTATATTACAGCTGATCTTGCTCATTAACCTACTTTGTAAAAGTTATCTATATTACAGCTGATCTTCCCCCCAAACCCACTTTGTAAAAGTATCTTCCCCCTAAACCCACTTTGTAAAAGTATCTTCCCCCCAAACCCACTTTGTAAAAGTTATCTATACTACAGCTGATCTTCCCCCCAAACCCACTATGTAAAAGTTATCTACACTACAGCTGATCCCCCCCCCCCCCCCAACAAAAAAAGTTATCTATATTACAGCCGATCTTCCCCCTAACCCCACTATGCAAAAGTTATCTATATTACAGCTGATCTTCCCCCTAACCCCACTATGCAAAAGTTATCTATATTACAGCCGATCTTCCCCCTAACCCCACTATGCAAAAGTTATCTATATTACAGCTGATCTTCCCCCTAACCCCACTATACAAAAGTTATCTATATTACAGCCGATCTTCCCCCTAAACCCACTTTGTAAAAGTTATCTATATTACAGCTGATCTTCCCCCTAACCCACTTTGTAAAAGTCATCTATATTACAGCTGATCTTCCCCCTAAACCCACTTTGTAAAAGTCATCTATATTACAGCTGATCTTGCTCCCTAACCCACTTTGTAAAAGTCATCTATATTACAGCTGATCTTCCCCCTAACCCACTTTGTAAAAGTTATCTATATTACAGCTGATCTTCCCCCTAACCCACTTTGTAAAAGTTATCTATATTACAGCTGATCTTCCCCCTAACCCACTTTGTAAAAGTTATCTATATTACAGCTGATCTTCCCCCAAACCCCACTATACAAAAGTTATCTATATTACAGCTGATCTTCCCCCTAACCCACTTTGTAAAAGTCATCTATATTACAGCTGATCTTCCCCCTAAACCCACTTTGTAAAAGTCATCTATATTACAGCTGATCTTGCTCCCTAACCCACTTTGTAAAAGTCATCTATATTACAGCTGATCTTCCCCCTAACCCACTTTGTAAAAGTTATCTATATTACAGCTGATCTTCCCCCTAACCCACTTTGTAAAAGTTATCTATATTACAGCTGATCTTCCCCCTAACCCACTTTGTAAAAGTTATCTATATTACAGCTGATCTTCCCCCAAACCCACTATACAAAAGTTATCTATATTACAGCTGATCTTCCCCCTAACCCCACTATACAAAAGTTATCTATATTACAGCTGATCTTCCCCCTAACCCCACTATACAAAAGTTATCTATATTACAGCTGATCTTCCCCCTAACCCCACTATACAAAAGTTATCTATATTACAGCTGATCTTCCCCCAAACCCACTATACAAAAGTTATCTATATTACAGCTGATCTTCCCCCTAACCCCACTATACAAAAGTTATCTATATTACAGCTGATCTTCCCCCTAACCCACTTTGTAAAAGTCATCTATATTACAGCTGATCTTCCCCCTAACCCACTTTGTAAAAGTCATCTATATTACAGCTGATCTTCCCCCTAAACCCACTTTGTAAAAGTCATCTATATTACAGCTGATCTTGCTCCCTAACCCACTTTGTAAAAGTCATCTATATTACAGCTGATCTTCCCCCTAACCCACTTTGTAAAAGTTATCTATATTACAGCTGATCTTCCCCCTAACCCACTTTGTAAAAGTTATCTATATTACAGCTGATCTTCCCCCTAACCCCACTATACAAAAGTTATCTATATTACAGCTGATCTTCCCCCTAACCCCACTATACAAAAGTTATCTATATTACAGCTGATCTTCCCCCTAACCCCACTATACAAAAGTTATCTATATTACAGCTGATCTTCCCCCTAACCCCACTATACAAAAGTTATCTATATTACAGCTGATCTTCCCCCTAACCCACTATACAAAAGTTATCTATATTACAGCAAATGCTTACACCCCCCAAAAATGCCATCAGGCAAGTGAAGATAAGACCTCTATATAGAAACTGAGCAGTGACTGTAGCCCAAACATCATCTAGCTCAGGAACACATTCTGTCTGACTCACAAAACACCTGCAACTGTCACTGACCAGCTTTCAGCTGTTTACTTGCATGCTATAAGGTCACTTCAAGGCAACTGACATTACAAAGTCCCTGGTTCCTCTGGGTTGATGGCTCTTCGAACATTTTTATCACCTGCGAATGTTCAGAACAACATGTTACCTTCCATATTGCATAATTAATCAGTTAAACAATGAGTGCACACTAAGCTACATTATTATATAAATACACATGTGAATATTTACATTATATTCTAGTCACACTGGGATATCTCTAGTCTTCATCTGACCTACCTAGAATATGTATACTTTTTATGTGACTAAATTGGAATACATATATTTTTCTATTGACTAAACTAGGAGACATATTTTTGATGTGACTAAACGAGAATATATGTATTTTCTACTGACTAAACTAGAATACACATATTTTGTTCATGTGGCTAAACTGGAATACATATATTTTTTTAATGTCACTACACTGGAATACATATATTTTTTTATGTCACTACACTGGAATACATATATTTTTTATGTGAATAAAATGGAATACATACATTTTTCATGTGACTAAAGTGGAATACATTTATTTTTTTCATGGGAATAAAGTAGAATACATATATTTCTTTTCATGTAACTGAACTGGAATCATCATCATCATCAGGTGCCTTGCCGACTGGCGTGGGCGATCATGCCTCTCCATAATCTGTGATCTTTTGCAGCATGTATCAGTTCGTGTGCCGATACACCTCCATGCCATGCAACCAGACTGTCAAGCATCTTTTCTCGTTGTCTTCCTCTATCCCTCCTTCCACAGATCTTTCCAGTGGTCACAAAATGTTCTATTTATACAACTGGAATACATATTTTATTTCATGTAACTAAATGGAATGTTTTTAACAATCACTTGACTAAACTGAAATATCTTTACCATTCACATAGATATGTCTTTAGCATTCATTTGGTTAAACTGGAATATACATTATCAATGCACATATAACCTAGGTTTTGACTAAACAAAAATACAGAAAGTTGTTTAACATTGAAGAAATAGAAATATAATTAATCAACATGTTAGATAGAAAGGAAAACAGGTTAACTAGTGCAGGTTAACTATAATTGTGAAACATATTACTTGTAAAATAGGCACAATAAAGGCAATGAAGTGAGTATAAAATGTGAATTGACAGACAAGCAAGAGGTTTTATCTAATCTATCTAAACACATCACAGTCTGATGCATTAACTTTTGAATTATTCATGTATACACTTGTGTCTTTGTAACACTAAAACCTTTAAGTCATAAAATCTGGTAACAAAGAAACTGGAACCGCCATATCATATAATATGGTAACAAAAGCACTGGAACTGTTATGTCATAATATGGTAACAAAGAAACTGGAACCATTATGTCATATAATATGGTAACAGAGAAACTGGAACTGCTATGTCATATAATATGGTAACAAAGATACTGGAACCATTATGTCATATAATATGGTAACAAAGATACTGGAACCATTATGTCATATAATATGGTAACAAAGAAACTAGAACAGTTATGTCATATAATTTGGTAACAAAGACACCGGAACCATTATGTCATATAATATGGTAACAAAGACACTGGAACCATTATGTCATATAATATGGTAACAAAGAAACTGGAACCATTATGTCATATAATATGGTAACAAAGACACTGGAACCATTATGTCATATAATATGGTAACAAAGACACTGGAACCATTATGTCATATAATATGGTAACAAAGACACTGGAACCATTATGTCATATAATATGGTAACAAAGACACTGGAACCGTTATGTCATATAATTTGGTAACAAAGATACTGGAACCATTATGTCATATAATAAGGTAACAGAGGAAACTAGCCCTAAACTATGACAGAGTCCCACAGGAAACTGTTATCTGAAATATCACTATAATATGATAAGACTCCCATATGAATGTATTATATGACATAGCACCAGAACATAACAAGGAACACAACATATGTCCAGCAGAAAGGATACACGTGATGCAGTTATGTCACAGACAGCACAGAGAGCCTCAGCAGGGACATATCAAGGTGGAAAAAGGGCAGCTAGACAGGCTAGAAAGACTTGTATAACAGGCCTTGTATCTACGGACACTGTGCCCTGTTCTCACTGTCCCCAATCTTTCTGTTCTCATCACTTGTGACGAACAACAACCTCAAGGTGGAGACGGCAAGACAGCACAGCTGTATGCTACTGTCCAAACACAGACACAACACACAGCAGATCACATACACATATAGTACATAATATATGTTAGTACAAGCCATAAGGTTATTTTGTGCGTTTATATACTAATGTAAATGGTGTATATATTTTAAACAGCAAGCAGGCAGTTAGTGTGAGCTTCATTCATGATCAAGTCTAGAACATTCTCAAAACATAAAGCAAAGAACCCCCCACCCCCCCTTTCAGGCATTTTGAGCATATAGTGCTAGATCTGTATTTCATAGCCAAATCCGCATTCAGTGGGTGGCGGGTCAACATCATGGCAGCCGCCTTTACTTCCCGTGACTTTACCTGGTACCCATTAAAGGCTTGGTGGACCTTGGGAGCCAAGTTCATTCAGGGGGAAAAAAAGTTTGGCTCCATAAAGGCCTGAACTCACGTACAAGGATGTACATGATGTTGGTAAGATAATCATCTCTCATCTACAGGGAAGATGTATATACTGTTACTTAAATGATAAACTGCCCCTCACAAGTGTATTCCCATAATATATTTCATTGCTTAGACACTGCTGGCTGCAAGTTTTTCAACCATAACAGTTTACTTTTGGATCAACAGTGGGACACTCAAAGACAAACAGACCAACCGTTGAGACACCAACAGATGAAGAGACCAATAGTGGGACACCAAAAGATGAAGGACCAGCACAATAACTCCAAGAGACCAAATATATCAACAGTGGGACACTCAAAGACCAACAGACCAACCGTTGAGACACCAACAGATGAAGAGACCAATAGTGGGACACCAAAAGATGAAGGACCAGCACAATAACTCCAAGAGACCAAATATATCAACAGTGGGACACTCAAAGACCAACAGACCAACCGTTGAGACACCAACAGATGAAGAGACCAATAGTGGGACACCAAAAGATGAAGGACCAGCACAATAACTCCAAGAGACCAAATATATCAACAGTGGGACACTCAAAGACCAACAGACCAACCGTTGAGACACCAACAGATGAAGAGACCAATAGTAGGACACCAAAAGATGAAGGACCAGCACAATAACTCCAAGAGACCAAATATATCAACAGCGGGACACTCAAAGACCAACAGACCAACCGTTGAGACACCAACAGATGAAGAGACCAATAGTGGGACACCAAAAGATGAAGGACCAGCACAATAACTCCAAGAGACCAAATATATCAACAGTGGGACACTCAAAGACCAACAGACCAACCGTTGAGACACCAACAGATGAAGAGACCAATAGTGGGACACCAATAGATGAAGAGACCAATAGTGGGACACCAATAGATGAAGAGACCAATAGTGGGACACCAACAGATGAAGAGACCAATAGTGGGACACCAACAGATGAAGAGACCAATAGTGGGACACCAACAGATGAAGAGACCAATAGTGGGACACCAACAGATGAAGAGACCAATAGTGGGACACCAATAGATGAAGAGACCAATAGTGGGACACCAATAGATGAAGAGACCAATAGTGGGACACCAATAGATGAAGAGACCAATAGTGGGACACCAATAGATGAAGAGACCAATAGTGGGACACCAATAGATGAAGAGACCAATAGTGGGACACCAATAGATGAAGAGACCAATAGTGGGACACCAATAGATGAAGAGACCAATAGTGGGACACCAATAGATGAAGAGACCAATAGTGAGACACCAATAGATGAAGAGACCAATAGTGGGACACCAACAGATGAAGAGACCAATAGTGGGACACCAATAGATGAAGAGACCAATAGTGGGACACCAACAGATGAAGAGACCAATAGTGGGACACCAATAGATGAAGAGACCAATAGTGGGACACCAACAGATGAAGAGACCAATAGTAGGACACCAAAAGATGATGGACCAGCACTATAACCCCAAGAGACACAACACATCAGCAGTGAGAAATCAATAGTGAAAAACTTCACACAATTAATAAATTATGATATCCCACACAGTAATCTCAAGGAGGATAAACAAAGTACTCCCTGGGACAGACATGACAGGCCTAGCATATCACAAGGATACAAGTGACATTTCAAATTTTCCTAAAGACATGCCAAGTATTCCCAAGGACAGAAATGACATATTAAATACTTAAATGACACCTCAAAACTCTTGACATCTCAAAATTCTCAGACCAAAAAAAAAAACCATATGCACAGTATTCCCATAGACAGAAATGACATGTCCAGTATTCCTATAGATAAAAATGACACGTCCAGTATTCAAATAGATAAAAATGACACCTCCAGTATTCCTATAGATAAAAATGACACCTCCAGTATTCCTATAGCTAGAAATGACATGTCCAGTATTCCTATATCTAGAAATGACACGCCCAGTATTCCCATAGATACAAATGACACGTCCAGTATTCCCATAGATACAAATGACATGCCCAGTATTCCCATAGATATAAATGACATGTCCAGTATTCCCATAGATATAAATGACATGCCCAGTATTCCCATAGATATAAATGACATGCCCAGTATTCCCATAGATATAAATGACATGTCCAGTATTCCCATAGATATAAATGACATGTCCAGTATTCCCATAGATATAAATGACATGTCCAGTATTCCCATAGATATAAATGACATGTCCAGTGTTCCCATAGATAAAAATGACATGTCCAGTATTCCTATAGATATAAATGACATGTCCAGTATTCCTATAGCTAGAAATGACATGCCCAGTATTCCCATAGATAGAAATGACATGCCCAGTATTCCCATAGATAGAAATGGCATGTCCATTTTTCGCATGGAACGAAATGACATCTCTAGTATCCTCAGAGACAAACATCATGCCAAGTATTCCCAAGAAAGAACACTGACATGCTCAGTATTCTCATTAAAAGAAATGAAATGCTCAGTATCCCCTGGGATAGACAAAACACATCAAATACTCCCAGAAGTAAATGACATGTCAAACATTCCCAAGAATATATCATTTGTCAAATATCCAGGGCAATACATATATGACACAATCAACTGCGACAATGGATGGACTTGATATATTTGGTATTCTCTGGGATAGAAATGACGAAATATCATTTCAGAAACTCCAGGCCTGGATTCCCGAGGCTACAGTGTGTGTGTGTGCACGCGCCCGATAACAAATTCACGGCCCTCTAACAAACATATCGTCAACGGGGACCAATAATTGGTCTGCTGAGTTTAGTTCAACTCAAAAGTGCCTACTGAGGGTATTTTTACAATGTGTCACATGGTCCAGGAAGCGGTCTAGTGTATTTCTGAATGGGTGGTATCCCCCGTGTGGGTTCCGGGGCGCTAGTGTGGGGAAAACAAGAATAGACCCACTGCATACCCAAAAGCATGTCGTAAGAGTCAACTAATTTGGAGCTTCCTTGAAAATCGGGGTGCATCTGCCTGAGGCAAGAAACCAGCAGTCTGCATAAAAATGAGTCAGATCTGTAAAAACAGATGCACACGCAACACTCAGGCTCTGGAACATGACTGCAGTCCAGAAGTCGATAAACAACCAGAACTTTCTGCCAGAATTTACAGCTGGTGAACGCGAAGAAGAATGGGTGGTAGTGGGGGGAGGGGGGAATGAACAAGTCGATCAATCAATCAAGAATTGACATCGCTGCACTCCGGATATTCTCACACATGCTCCGCCCCCCTCTTAGGTAGCCAAAGAAGAAGTGATGCACTAACAGTACCAACTGCAACCACAGGAGAACTAGTGTACTTAAATGTGTAATTTAAAAACACCCTAGCAGTGGTGAAATTAGGACTCAATGGGTCAAAAGAATACAGGCAGACATGAATAATCAACAACAATAACAATAAAATATGCAGAAGAGAATTGAAGACTGAGGTGAGACAGATAAAGAAAAGATGGACAGACCTCCATTCATCACCAAGGAGTGGATGACTTGGAACTAGCTGGTTGGGAACATAGGCTTTAATGTTGGATAAAGAGGAGGAGTAGGAGGAAAAAGAAGAATAGGAAGATGAAGAAGAAGACGAAAAAGCAGAAGTGAGAAATTTAAAATAATAAAGTCAAACAGGCCACTGACTAAGATCAAAATCTGACCACTACCCATGAGCAAATATTTACAGCCACATACTGGGCATCCTCACTGGTGCTAGGAAACCTGTACACTGTATTAGATTTTTCAGTGTGATCTATGGAAGTAGGGGGGTGGGAATCTCTGGGTGAACTATGGGGATATATATATATATATATATATATATATATATATATATATATATATATATATATATATATATATATATATATATATATATATATATATATATATATATATATATATATATATATATATATATATATATATATATATATATATATATATATATATATATATATATATATATATATATATATATATATATATATATATATATATATATATATATATATATACAGAGATACTTGTGTACAATAGCAGTGATTCTTTATCCCAGCAGTTTCCAAACTGTGGGTCGTGACCCTTCTGTCTGTCAAACGACCCTTTAATAGGGGTCGACAAAGACCATCGGAAAACACATATCACTAAAGTTACCAAGTAGCAAACTAAAATATATGTTTGGTTGGGGGGTTGCCACGACGTGAGGAACTGTATTACAGGGTCGCAGCATTAGGAAGGTTGATAACCACTGTTTTAACCCATTTCCCCTCTGAAACTTTCCACAGAAGATGCACATTTAATATTGAATAAAATAACTGAATAATGACTTAAATTAACAAAATAAAACACACAAGAGAAGTTAAAAAACTACAAAGCAGCAAGTTTGCAAGAAAGCAAAATGTCAGTTTGAAGCAATGTGATATAAACATACATTCTACAATGCTAGTATGACAGAAGGCTCACTGGCTATGGGAAGATACATTATGTGAATCATTTGTGTTGTGTCATTTGCCCTGTCAAGATGTGCACAATTCTACTGTTTGACCTGACAGTTTTTATCTGAGCAATGGAGAACTAAACTATAATCCCTGTGTGAGGAATAATATCCTGATAGGATGATGATGATGATTATGATTTATGAGAGGTTAGAAGTGCCTACATCTCAATGTTGGGTGGCTGGGTTCAAGCACATAATCAATTTTAATGGAATAGGATAATTATCTGAAAATACAGAAATGAGGCAGATACTTGTCACTACACTTCATAAGACTGTCAGCTAGTGCATGCAAATCTGTGACAGTCCCCAGCAGCTGCTCAGTTAAAAGACGACAATCACAGCTGACAGAGGATTCTGGGAGAGATGTGACTACAAAAACTGATTACATGTTCACAATTCAGGGAACATTAGGCAGCATGCACACCAGTCCAGAACTCATCAAGACCATTAACAATAAACTGAAGGTAGGGAAAATCCACTTCCACCACAATTATGCACTGGGTGGGTCAACCTTTTCTCCGCGGGGAACCGCACTTAGAACCACAGTATATGTAAACAAGTGCAGTAGCTTCACATCTTAATGTCCCAGCTCATTTGAAGATTTTTTAAATATTAGCACCCCAAAAAAATTTAACAATTATGAGTGCATGACTGTAAAAAAGCTAAATAAACAAGAGTAATGGCCCTTGGAAAACCAGATTTCTGGAGTATGCACTGACCAAATATAAAATGTAAGAGAACAGATGATGCAATGGATGGGGCTCACAGGAATGAACTCATCATACAAGCCACAATGCTGGAACTCTTAAGTGTGAGTACTGGCTCACCTCAGAGCCAACCTACTCTAAATATACACAGTGATGTCACAACTCTGATGCTATTAGCCAAAGAAAAACAGATTTATGCTTATGATTTGCCACTTTCGGAACTCTTCTTCTTCTGCTTCTTATAATCCACGCTGCAGTGTGGCACTGGCAGTGATGTCTATCCACAACCTTCTGGCTTGTTTACTTCCAATCAGTTCTGACACTGATGATCTTTCATGCCATCATGTCAAACTGTTCAGTATCTTCTCTCTTGGTGTCTATTTGCTGTAGGTCCCTTCCAACATTCTCAAAGTCACAAAGTACCCCAGTTGTCTCCTTCTCCAAAGAGATCAATAACCACTTTCAAGACTAGAATACATTTTTTTGCCCTGAAGTATAAGACGACCCTAACTGAATATATGCCACTAAACTATGACTTATATGTGAGTTGTGCAGTTAACACATCACCATCTACAAGTGGAAGATCAATCAAGTGACCAGATGACTCTAGTGTGCAACCATGCAAACAAACACCTCATCCATGCAATATTTGAACTCTACACAAAAATGCAGACAATAAAAGCAGTAACTGTTAGCTTCCCTCAAAAGACAACAAGATTCAGTGACAACTTGGAGGTTAAAAACAGAAAAAAAAAAAAAAATGTGATTTGGTTATCATGAAGTCAACAGAAGGACAAAAGGAAAATAAGAAACGTGATTTCCCACCCATTGTCATGCAGACGTGAGAATACTAACAGTTGTTGTGTGTGTGTGGTTTAGTTCCTAGTTGTTAACATCTGCTAGATCTGCCTCTTTGTTGTCGTCATTACCGATATCATCACGGAACCTGTCTACTTGGTGTTCACTCTCATCGCCTTCCTCTGGTTCATCCTCCTCCATCCGCTGTCTCTCGTCCTCCTGCTGCTGGCGCTGTTGCTGCTGCTGCTCTTCTTCCTGCTGCTGTTGAGCTTCTTCGTCCTCCCCAAAATAATGGTTTTCTACAGAAGGGTCAGGCAAGGTCAGGGTATTGAGCACAAACAACATGGCACATACATACACGCACATGTAAACAGCCAGCTAAAAGGGTGGTTGAAAAGCCACATACATACATACATACATGCATACATACATACATACACACACACATACATACATACACACATACACACATACATACATACATACATACATACATACATACATACATACATACATACATACATACATACATACATACATACATACATACATACATACATACATACATACATACATACGTACATACATACATACATTCATGTACAAGATAGTCATGATAAAACATAGGGAGCACACATTAAGTTAAACAAGGAATATGTATGCAGAGGGTAAAATATATGACACACATAAACTATAGTAAAACATGGGCAACATACAAAACTATGATAAATCATGACACATACATTTAAAAACACACACATACATAAACTATGAGTGTAAACAAGCATGATACACACTATTTAACCTATGATGAAATAAATAAACTCTGAGAGTAAACTGAAAGCACACATAAGGATTAACATGGGAGATATACAATTTAAACTCTGGCGGTAAACAGGAGACATTATTTACACTTTGACAGTAAGCACGAAAGAGAAAATATAATCTAAAAACATAATCTAAACACATAAAAATATTAGAGTAAACATGGGAAATACACAATTTAAACTCTGGCGGTAAACAGGAGACATAATTTACACTAAGACAGTAAAGCACAAAAGAGACAATATAATCTAAAAACGTAATCTAAACACATAAAAATATGAGGGAAATACACACATAAACAATGAGGGTAAACATGGTAGACAAATATAAACTATGAAGTGGGAGTAAACATGGAAGACAAATATAAACTACGAGAATAAACATGGGAGATAAACTATGAGGGTAAACACGGGAGATAAACTATGAGGGTAAACATGAGAGATAAACTATGAGGGTAAACATGGGAGATAAAATATGAGTTAAAACATGTGAGACAAACTATGAGGGTCAACATGTGAGAGAAACTATGAGGGTAAAAATGGGAGAAAAACCATGAGAGTAAACACGGGAGATAAACTATATGAAGGTAAACATGGGAGGTAAACTATGAGGGTAAACATGGGAGACAGATATAAGCTATGATGGTAAACACGGGAGAAAAATTAATAAAGTAAACATGGGAGATAAACTATGTGGGTAAACATGGGAGATATATATAAGCTATGTGGGTAAACATGGCAGACACTCAGACACACATAATAGTGAGAGTTAACACAGAAGATACAAACAAACATAAATAAAATGATGAGCAAACAACATAGGAAATGCACATACGCACACAGACACACAAAAAAACATCATCTGCCATACAGATAAATGCCCCTTGTCCACCTCCCACAGATTATCACATAAAGACAGATTTTCCTCGTAATACCATATAGTAAAAAAAATGAAGTAAATTATGTTACTTTTTTGTGTTTCAGTTTGCCAGTTGTCACTAAGTTTTCATGTTAGCCTGGCTTCGTAACACAGAGCTATTCCACTAAGTTAACACAGAAGCCAACACGTTGAAAACGGAGATCGTCACGGGCCAGCAGCCCTAGCTGTACCGCAGAAAGATCATTATTGCGTTGATCTGCTGGCCTAGCTGTACCGCAGAAAGATCATTATTGCGTTGATCTGCTGGCCACTCTAGGCCTCTGAGCCCTAATTTGGCCCGCAGGAAGCCAGTTGAGTAACCCTGTCACAACAAACCCATAAATCTTGTCTGTATTTATATTCATTATCTTCTGCGCTTGCTCAACTGTATGCAGACTTGGTTCCTTGCACTCAGACTGAGCAGAAAATTGCTAATTAGCTGACTCTTATGACATGCATGTCAGGGAGACAGTGGATCTATTCCTCCCTCGCTTTCTCTCGGCCTCAGTGTGGGGCCCCAGAACCCCCACTGGCAAGTGTAGAGCTTACTCTACAGGTCTCTGAGGTTTACAAGAGCTCACAGTTTACATGGCTTTACAGTTACACAGACATAAGTACAACAATGAGGGGAGAAAAATACAACAGCCACACATAAGTACAACAATGAGGGGAGAAAAATACAACACAGACATAAGTACAACAATGAGGGGAGAAAAACAGCCACACATAACAAGTATAAACAGCCAGGGTAAGGAAATGGAGTACACCGTGACATAAAAGTCGGAAAGTGAGAGGGGAAAAGAAGCAGAGTAAGACAGTAAGGGTAGATGCTGGACAGTGTGACATCTCGGCATGGAAGATTATCTGACTCAAAGTACTAAAGACAGAAGGCTGTGAATAGACATGACTACAAACGCCGCAAAGCATTGGAATAATGTTTTAAAAAAAGTTTTTCCCCTACCCTTTTACGATTGCAGTTCATGACATCTCAAGGATAAAAACCAAACAGGGGAAAATCTCAGAAACCCTGTTCTACCCTATAGCAAAGTTCTACTTAGGTACCACAAAATGGTTAGGAAGTATAAGAATAAGGACATCAGACAGGTGTGCGCACACACACCACAGACAGCAGACATCAAATGAACATGGCAGCACAGCAGATATGCATGTATTAACTGGCTGTGTGAAAACTATATAAGGCAGACATACAAGCAAACAGAAGCTAAAAAAAATACAAATAACAATATACGAGCAGCAATGTATTAAAGACAACAGCACAAGTCATCAAGTAGTGAAGATACAAAAGACACAAGTGGGGGTGGGGATGTGTGGAGAGAGAGAGAGAGAGACAGAGAGAGAGAGAGAAGAGAGAGAACGAGGGAGGAAGGGAGGGGGGAGAGAGACAGACAGACAGACAGAAAAAGAAAGACTCCAGACAGAGAGAAAGACAGAAAGACAGACATACAAAGAGAGAGAGAGAGAGAGAGAGAGAGAGAGAAGAGGGAGGGATAGAGAGAACGAGGGAGGAAGGGAGAGAGACAGACAGACAGAAAAAGAAAGACTCAGACAGACAGAAAGGCAGAGAGACAGACATACAAAGAGAGAGAGAGAGAGAGAGAGAGAGAGAAGAGGGAGGGAGAGAGAGAACGAGGGAGGAAGGGAGAGAGAGAGAGAGACAGACAGACAGAAAAAGAAAGACAGACAGACAGAAAGGCAGAGAGACAGACATACAAAGAGAGAGAGAGAGAGAGAGAGTGAGAGAGAGAGAAGAGAGAAGAGAGAGAAGAGAGAGGGAGAGAGAGAACGAGGGAGGAAGGGGGGGGGCGGGAGAGAGAGACAGAGACAGACAGAAAAAGAAAGACTCAGACAGACAGAGAGAAAGACAGAGACAGACATACAAAGAGAGAGAGAGAGAGAGAGAGAGAGAGAGAGAGAGAGAGAGAGAGAGAGAGAGAAGAGGAGAGGGAGAGAGAGAGAGAATGAGGGAGAGAGAGAGAGACAGACAGAAAAAGAAAGACTCAGACAGACAGAGAGAAAGACAGAGACAGACATACAAAGACAGAGAGAGAGAGAAGAGAGAGAGGGAGAGAGAGAGAACGAGGGAGGAAGGGAGGGAAGGGGGCGGGAGAGAGAGAGAGTGACAGAGACAGACAGAAAAAGAAAACTCAGACAGACAGAGAGAAAGACAGACAGAAAGACAGACATACAAAGAGAGAGAGAGAGAGAGAGAGAGAGAGAGAGAGAGAGAGAGAGAGAGAGAGAGAGAGAGAGAGAGAGAGAGAGAGAGACTGGTCTATTACAAGCAGATATAATCGGAATTAACAGCACACAGAAAGAACGTACATACACACATCATCAAGCATAGACACCCTAAATAACAAACATCTTAAACAAGATTTTAATCTACAAACACCGCCTCTGGAAGACAATAGTGTCAACATAAAGACGACAAACTTCCCTTTGTTTAAGGGTGGATGGAAAAGAACATGAAGCAGAAGAATAAGAATAAGAAGATGAAGAAGATTAAAAATAGTGGGCAAGGTTCACAGTTATAAGTAAAGAATCAAAAATGTTTCCCCTTTCTTTGTATGTTAAGGTCAAAAAAGATAAAACAACTCTTCCTAAATTTAAAAAAAAACTAACTTCAATTAAACAATTAGTTTTCCGTAGAAGGTAACCACCTGATTATGTCGAGAATTAGTTAAACAGACAGCATTTTATTTTGTAAAAGTTTTTCCTTCTCTAGTCTGCAGGATTACCACCTCAAGGGTGAGAATCAAACACCTAAAAACCCTGTTCAACCATCTAGCAGTTTTACTGGGGCACAACAAGATGGCCATGAAGCAACCTTTACATCAGACAGGATCAAAAAGAGACTCTTTATATATGACTTTTTAGAAAAAGAGAGAAAATATCTTAGGAGGAATAACAATATAAAGTAATTTATAGAACAGCTCTCAAACTGGCCCTGATAAAGAAAAAAAAACGCCTGAAAAGTCATAGGCCTCACGAACTTTTTCGGCCCGATAACGCTAAAAAAATATGGCTATGACGTTTTTAGGAATTCAATTAAAAACTCTGTTTCTGTCAGGGAGGTCACGTTTTTAGGCTTTTAGTGATTCTATTTTAATTTTTCTCATGTTTTTAAGAGAATTCAATGTCTAAGTTGTAAAGCCTTGAGTTGTTCCCAATTTCAAGTTATGCTGCAAGTTCTGCAGTACATTTATTTGCTCCCACTTGCCCAGAATGATTATGATAATTGTGTTATGCTTTGAAGTCAGAGTGCACCTACTTCAGAGGCAAGGAACTATCAGTCTGCATACAAATAAGTGATCCGTAAAATGGATGTGCATTCAAAACTCAAGTTATGGAATAAGGCCACAGTCCAGAAGTGGCAGAACAACTAGAAATACTCTGCCAGAGTTTACAGCCTATGAATGTGAGAGGAGGAGGAGGAAAAGAAGAAGAAGATGAAGCTAATCTCAGTCATTTCAAATGGCAAGGGGCCTCAGGGCTTTATACAGCTTAGGGCCTTATACAACAAAAACTGGTCCCTGCATTTCCGCTAGCTCTGCCTGCCAACAGACACACCCACCATCTGTGTAAATGCCTCTGATGATCCATCCCCAAGCAATAACAAACAAACAATATAGCACTCAGAAGCCATGATTAGGGAAGTATTCATCCCCACACAGTATGACTACTGAATGTTGTTGTATTTACACAAACCCTAACTGCTGAATGTTGTACCCACACTAACCACAACTACTGAATATTGTACCCACAAAAACTATGATTAGTGAATGTTGTACCCACAAGCCATGACTACTGAACACTGTACCAACACAAACCATGACTACTGAATGCTGTACCCACACAAACCATGACTACTGAACATTGTTCCAACACAAACCATGACTACTGAACTCTGTACCCCCACAAACCATGACTACTATACACTGTACCAGCACAAACCATGACTACTGAATGTTGTACCCACACAAACCATGACTAGTGAATGCTGTACCCACACAAACCATGACTAGTGAATGTTTAACCCCACAAACCATGATCAAAGAATGCTGTATCCATAAAAATCACGATTGGTGAATGTTGTATCCACATAAACCAAGACTACTGAATGTTTATCCCCACAAACAATGACTAGTGCAGGTTGTACCCACATAAAGCATTACTTCTAAATGTTGCATCCTCACAAATCATCAACAGCCAATGTTATATACATAAACCATAATTAGAGATGTGTTGATCCTAAAAAATCAAGATTAGAGATATGTTGTATCCCCACAAACCATGATTACAGACATGTTATATCCACAAGCCCCAGTGTATCAGAAAGCCCCGCAAGGAGTCCAAATGTCACAGACAGAGCAAAACATGAACAATAAAATAACACAATCATAAGCACCGAACCAAACCATATCCTCAAATTCATAAATAGCACAAACTGCAACACTACTGTACTTGCCAAGTTAATAAATTCTTACCTCCTCCACGGACTTGTTCCTTCTGGTCATTCTGTAACAGACAAATTGATTAAACAAATATCTGAAGACAACATAAAAGTTGACAACAAAATATCCAAAGAAAACCAGATACCCCTATCCACAATGTGACATAGCAAAATGTTCTTAATTATGTGATCCCCTGATTATGTGTCTCAACCAGATTGAGCCCTGCGCAACAAAGTGATCACACAAACAGCTGACTCAATTAAAAATCACACAGATAGCTGACTCAATTAAAAATCACACAAATAGCTGACTGAACTAAGAATGACACAGATAGCTGACAACTAAGAATCACACAGATAGCTGACTCAACTAAGAATGACACAGATAGCTGACTCAACTAAGAATGACACAGATAGCTGACTCAACTCTGACTCAACAAAGAATCACACAGATAGCTGACTCAACTAAGAATGGCACAGATAGCTGACTCAACTAAGAATGACACAGATAGCTGAGTCAACTAAGAATGGCACAGACAGCTGATTCACCTAAGAATGACACAGGTAGCTGACTCAACTCTGACTCTACTAAGAATCACAGATAGCTGACTCAACTAAAAATGACACAGATAGCTGACTCAACTAAAAATGACACAGATAGCTGGCTCAACCCTGACTCAACAAAGAATCGCACAGACAGATGTCTCAACAAGGTGATCACACAGACACTGTCCCAATACAGTGACCACACAGACAACTGTCTCAACAAGGTGATCACACAGATAACTTGTCTCAACAAAGTGTTAACACAGATGTCTCAACAAGATGTTAGGTCTTGTATTTACTTCCAAACCATGTATAACATGGGCAGTGACCTGATCTGTGATTATTCTGGTGACCTTGTGATATGGTGACTCATGATAGCCCACTCATCAACAAGGCACATGATGATGGTGATGAAATATAAAGGAGCAAACAAAGACAAATGAAAAAAAAAATAACTGAGACACACAAAACAGAAAGAAAGGGCACTGCGTACCTCATCATTTAGCAAAGGAGGTATCTGCTGGACATCATCTTTCTTATTCAGTCCAGCCGGATCATTAAGGTCTCTGACCTCTCTGGGCAGGGCAAGCTGGCCGAGTGCCAGCGGGTTGTTGGGGTGGGCATTCCCAGCATCGTAATCTCTCTCACTCTTTTCCCTGTCCTCCTCGTCCTCTCGCTTCACGTTCATGCCAACAATGTCCACCTCTCCACCCCCCTGGTGTTTATCGTGGCTGTCCAGGGAAGGTCCGAGAATCTGAGCCTTCTGCTCATCATTCGGATTGACAACATGTTGTAGGCTTACCTGTTGAGGACGTAATCATGTAAAGGTCACACAAATTTGATAACCATAGTCATATGTAACACAAAATGCTCTTTATCTTTCTCTATCTCTGTATCACAAACATATTTAAATAATGATAACATACTGTATTTCGCCTAGTACAAAACACACTAAGTTTCCCAAAATATAGGGTTCAAAAACAGTGCGCACCTTTTTTTACTGCATACTGCATAATTTGATAGAAAATATCCTGTATAGGGCCTCATTTGTGAAAGCCAGCTCAGGGGCGACATAAAAAAAAGGGGGACAAAATTTATAAAAGTTCTCTTCCATGTAAAAGTGTTTGTGTTTGCTAATAGGTTAGGTTATGCCCATAGAGATTCCCCCCCCACCCAATGTTGATACAGTGCTGAATTCAAGTTCAAAGTGATCCAGCTTGCAAAAGTGAACAGAAATTGTGCTGCTGCCGAAGGTAAATTCTGTCTTCCTCCAAGTGAGAAAACAACCCCAAACTGGCTATCAGGAAGCAGAAACCTCACTGAAGATGCCCCGGAAAAAAGCCATAAAAGGCAAGTCAGCAAAATGGCCTGATTTAAAGACGGGATTGTAAATATGGATTGAAGGAACAGAGGGTGAGGCAATAAATGAAGACAGTGATTCATCACCTAAATTACATACAAAGACAGCAAATCAAATGGTTTTCCCACTTGCAGAGAATGCCTTCTGATGCTATACCATTCAAGGCATATACCAAAAGAGGAGAGGGATGCTGAGCAAGAGGTAGACCAAGAACAAAATGGGAAGATAACATCAAAGAAACTCTACAGCACAACTATGTGTCTATGGTCGAAGCAGCCATAAGAGCACGAAGCAGGACCTTATATCTCCCTCGGCACCCGAACAGTAAAAGAAGATGTAAAGAAGAAGAGGAATCTTCATCAGACACAGACAAGGACAAGTTCAAGAACTACCTACCATATGGATGAGAATTTAGACAGTGATGAGTTCTATGGATTATATGATGAATAGAACATAAGTTCAATAACTTCATGTAACCATATTTTTTCCCCCTCAAAATCTCCGGCCCCAAAATCAATGTGCGTCTTATATGTGGGGATATACAGTATGTGGCACAAACAGTTACACTTACTTAACATACAAGTGCTGTATTCATCAATGCACAGATACCACAGTAATGTATTTACCAATACATGGATACTACGGTGATGATTTTATCACCCCATAGAAACCACAGTAATGAATTTATCACTTTATAGATACTAGTTATTACTTTATCAATATAAGGAGACCTAAGTAATGAATTTATCACTTTATAGATACTAGTTATTACTTTATCAATATAAGGAGACCCGAGTAATGAATTTATCACTTTACAGAAACTAGTCATCCCTTTATCAATATAAAGAGACCACAGTAATGAATTTATCCCTTTATAGATACTAGTCATTCCTTTATCAATATAAAGAGACCACAGAATGAATTTATCACTTTACATATAATACAGTGATTAATTTATCAATATATAGATACCACAGTAATGATTTTAATAAAATATTTAGATACCACAGTAATGAATTTATCAGTTTATAGATATCATACTCAAGAATTTATCACTATATAGATACCATACTCAAGAATTTATCAATTTATAGATATCATACTCAAGAATTTATCACTATATAGATACTAATTTATCCGTATACGGAAACCATAGAGATGAAAAAGCAACAGTAACAAATGTGATGATAAACAGTTTATCATTTTCACACAGGTACTACTCATAATTAATTGTAATGGCATATGTAGTGATAAAAAAAAATAAGTTCACAAATTTCTTTTATGTGTATTAATTGCAAAGCAATTCAGTCATACAGTGGACATAAAGATGCACACATAAAAACATATCTGGAAACAGTCAAAGCAATGGTTAACTCCTTCACCCCGGCGACTTAAAAAAATAAATACAAAAAAGACCCCCCCCCCCCCAATATTGCTCTTGTGATTTTTAGGTAGCGGTACAAAAGTCTAATTGGCGCCTGCGTCGTAGGCATTGCGAACATGCTTCACAATGTCGGGGTGCCAGGTTCGATCCCACCTGTGGGCAATTGTCTTGGATTGGTTTCGACAGTAATACTTAGCACTGACCGCTCAGAAAGCAATGGCGATATACTAAACGTAAAATTTGCCTAGAAAAACCACAACAGCCAAAAAATGCTAGGGTTGGTTCTGCAACGTCCTGTAAAGGATACACAACTAACTTACAAAAGTCTAGTGGTAAAAAAAAAAAACTGCATATGAGACCTTTTATAGCAGAACATCTGGGAGGAAGGCAAGAGGAAGACCAAGAAAGGTGCGGATAAACGGTGTAGCTGAAACCTGCAAAAAAAAAAAAAAAAGATGAACAAATCCGTCAACCAAGCCACATGAAAAGCAAAAGACAGACATAGAAAACCAGGACACTAGACTTCAACCTGGTATCAGTGAGATGACAAAAGAAGAAAGAAGAAGCAGTACAAAAGTCTCACCACAGAACAAACAGACTACACAACCAGACAACACAGATAAACTGAGACACACTACTGCTGTGAAACAACCTGCGACCCAATGTGGGCAGGAAAAGCATCAGAAACCAAACCTACATCTTTATATCCCTTGTTTGCATCATCACTATCCAGCTTGATGTCACTGTTGCTGGGCGGTCTCATCTGATGTTGAGCATTCAGGCTGTCATCAACAGCAGGTCTGAGGTTGGCTATGGAATACAGACATGAAACAGATTAACACTAAACATCAAAGCGTAGTCAGTGCTTTTTTGTGTGTGGCTGTTAGCACCTTTATTTATGCAACAATTCTTGTGCAGTAATAGTAATAGACACTTTATGGGGGAGTACCAGCAACTTTTTAAGGCACTGTCTGGTGTGTTTAAGCATGTATTTAAGGCACATTGTGGTATCAGCACCTTTTTAAGGCACTGTCTGGTGTGTACTGGCATCTTTTCAAGGCACTTTGTGGTAAGTACCGCCACCTTTTCTAGACACTTTGTGGCGAGTAAGGCATCTTTTTAAGGCACTTTGTGGTGAGTGCCCAAGCCTTTTTAAGGCACTTTGTGTGTTAGGTAGACACCCTTTTTTCTCTCTAGAAAAAGCCCTGGTCAGAACAGCCTGTGGTCGTGTGTGTGTGCGTGCGTGTATGTCCAGGGATTTTGACAGCAATAACTGAGGCACCTCTTTTTTTAATATTTTTATTTAAAGACAAAATGTGAGTTTACTGTGTTTACCTTCTAAGCTTATGTGTTTTTAATAAGTTACTTACCTCCAACTTCCCTCTTTGTCACAATGTTTCCCCTTCTCACAATGTGCCCAAAGAATGTAGAACTCCATGTGATGAACGTAAACAGTCTTTTCCTTCTTCTTCACTCCTTCTTTTACCACTTCGGGTATCGAGGCAGATATAAGGATCTGCTTCTTGCTATTATGGCCGCCTCAACCCCTGACACAATGTGATGTTGTAGCGTTTCTCTGATTTTATCTTTCCATCTTGATTTTGTTTTAGCTCTATACTTTGTACTAAGCGTCCTTTCCTCTTTAAGTGTGTGCCTTGTTTAGCATCACAATGCATTCTCTGTAATTGGAGCTTGCATGGGAATGACCCAGGTGCTGTTATGACTCAATCCAACTCTGATGGGTAACCCATGTGATTTGCTGTCTTTGAAAGTAATTTAGAACTGGTTCTCTGCCAACTTGTATCTCTTATAAGCTTATTCCTGATTGTATCTCATCTGGTCACTCCTGCAGCCTTTTTCAGACATCTCACTGGCATAGTTATGATTTTCTTTATAAGGCCATTTCTTGCAGGAATCTTTATGAAGATTTTTTTTAAATCTGCAGGAAGGTCATTTTTGTAAATATGAGCACTAATTAACTATCAGGGAATCGTCCGAAGAAGGGAACTAGCCTCACCACCTCGTATGGCTGGCATATGTGAAAGCCTCATAGACATGAGATTCCCTTTCAACTCTTTTCTGATTAACTCATTCCTCTACTTTTCCTGCGCGACTGACTTTTTTACTTTTCCTGACTCAATCCTCTCACCTTTCCTAGCTAAAGCAATCATCAATCTTTTCTGATTTACTCAGTCTTCTACTTTTCCTGACTGACTCAGTCATCTATCTGTCCAGAGAGCCTCATTAACCCCTCAGGACTGTCATCTATCTCCCCTGACTGACTCAATCATCTATCTGTCCAGACAGCCTCATCTACCCATCCAGACTGAGTCATCTATCTCCCTTGATTGACTCAATCATCTATCTGTCCAGACGGCCTCATCTACTCCTCCAGACTGAGTTATCTATCTCCCCTGGCTGGCTCAATCACCTATCTGTCCAGACAGCCTCATCTAGCCCTCCAGACTGAGTCATCTATCTCCCCTGACTGAATCAATCATCTATCTGTCCAGACGGCCTCATCTACTCCTCCAGACTGAGTTATCTATCTCCCCTGGCTGGCTCAATTATCTTCCTCTCATGAATGACTCAATCCTCAACCTCTAGTGACAGATTATTTAGATAAGAAAGACCTGTGTTAAGTTTCCTGCAAAGAGGCAATAACAACATCCAGATCCACTGGTACATTCTGCGATTAAGCTACAGACAATTATGACATACAGAGAATGGACCAAGAAGAAAACAATACTCAAATACTAAAAGATTTGAACATCAAGTGAGATTGGCTGGTGAATGTTGTGTGCAATATATGAATTTATGAAGGGTTAGGGCTTTTGGAAGTTGAGTCTATGTATTCTTGTCCCTTGGTATAGATGTAAGCCCTATTGATTAATATGAAAATTGAACTGCGGACCCATTTTGCCAGGTTCACAGGGTCAAGGACTTGTACAGCCCTGCAACTGGAGCAGAACCGTGGTTCATGGTGGTTCCCCAAACTGAAATATTTTGGCCATATCAAGTGGTACAAGTAAAGTAAAGGACCATTTTCTATTGTCTTCAGACCTATTGGGCATATAGGGCTAGACCTATATTTTTACAGACCAATCAGCAGGGTGATGAAGTCAGCATCATGCCGGCCGCATATCAAGTGGACTGGAAAGAATAGCATCGAAAGGCATGGTACCAGAAAAGAGAAGCAGGGACAGACCAGCACGAAGATGGGCACAGGAAATAGGTAATACCTTAGGTGGGAAATAGCACGAGCAAGAAAGCTAGGTAGAGGCTTGAGTTTCTTTCAGGCAGACCATAATGAGAGCAACATTCTGTAAGGGTCCTGATGTATGATGATGATGATGATAATGAGAAAATATCAAAAAATCATTTGCTGGGATAAGTAAAGCTTGTAGCAATTCTTGTATAAACAAGGAGGACCTGAAAGTCAGATGATTAGGTTGTCTATGCTAGCTCTTTCACCAACCTTCAGTGTTGAATTTAAGCTGCCCTGGAACAGGGTTGTTGTTGACGACTCCCAAACCCAGACCAAGGTCAGGTAAGCTGGGGTTCCTGTCACCTGCCAGTCCATGTTGCTGAAAGACAGACATGAATTAATGTACAGGGTGTCCCATAAGTCTGCATACTTGGGAAAAGGGGGGTGGGGGGGGGGGGGCATACCAACACCGTCACAAGCATAGCTCCAGCTGTGCTTGTACCTGTTCTTCATCAGTGGAGCACATGCACTGAAATGTGTCTTCACAACAATGGTAGTCATGTAGAGCAGGCAGGCAGGTGTGAGTTGTACCCCACCAGGACACCACACAAGCGATAAACACCCACTGACACAAAGTGCCAACCAGCGGATGAGGATCAGCCGTGGGGAGGTCCCGGAAACCCCTTTCAGCCGTTAGACCATATCTATGCCCCGGCTATATTCAGGGCCTCCGGCAGAAGCCAGGGTGGGGCTTCAAATAACAAAAAAATTGCATCAGACATGAGGACCACTTTGATAGGCATTCATGTAGAGCAGAGTTTCTCAACCTTTTTAACACCAAAACTGGGAAGATTGTTTTTTGCAGCCCACCTGACATCAAACCAAATGCTGCTGAATGGGGTTTCCAGGATTTGTATCTGTTTGGCTGCAGCCCACCTGACATCAAACCAAATGCTGCTGAATGGGGTTTCCAGGATTTGTGCTGTTTGGCAGCCCAGTGTCAAAGGTGATAGATTTGTTTATCTTTCTGCAGATTTCAGCTCCAGCATTTATCCACGTCTTTCTTGGTCTTCCTCTTGCCTTCCTCAAAGATGCTCTGCTGTAAAAAAGTCTCATATACAGTTCCAGATGTGGTTTCATACCAACTTTCTCTCTAACGCGTAACCCTGTCCCTTCTTGTGCTGTTGGCGACCTTGCGGAGACAGCACATTTCAGATGTAGTTACTGAATTCTGGTTTTCACCCCTGAGTGTTGATTCTGTAGACTACAATCCTGGAAGAGAAAAACTACCTACCGTACCCCTTACATGATTAGGCAGACATTGCTGGCGGCCCACCTGAATATTCCCATGGTCCACCAGTGGGCCATGTATTGCATAACGATGAAGTGCCTGCTTCTTCGTCTGTCTTTAAAAAGGTGTATGGACTGGTGAGGCCTCAGGGAATGCGTTTTAATTCTTCACTCAGTTAATTTTTGATAATGATAACTCCCTTTGTATATCTTGATACATTTAAATTTTTGCTTTTTTAATGTAAATAAATTGTTACAAAATTTATTACAAACTTAAGTGAAATGGTATGGTTGTTGATAAGGGTTTTCCCCCTGGGAATTCCCCCATATGGCTCCCCCTTCTTTTTTAAAGCGTTTCCCGGAGTGTTGGGTTGAACTCATCTGATTCAAGAACCGACATCACATCACTCGAGGCATTCCCATAAGCACTTCATCCCTATCTTCAGCAGCCAGTGCAGAGTTCCTATATCTATGGTTAGCGTAAATTAAACATTTCTAAAAGGGTAAAACTACTGTCATACCTCAGCCTGGTCTTTCAAAGGCAGTCCTGTCTGCAAGTGTGCATCCTGTGACTGCTGCTGCTGCAGTTGTTGTTGCTGTGGTAGATTCCCTATCGGTTGCTGTGGTAGATTCCCTATCGGTTGCTGTGGTAGATTCGCTATCTGTTGCTGCAGCTTCTGCTGCAACTGGGTATACTGATCTGACAACTGTCTGTATGCATTCTATGAACAACAGAAACGTACAATTAATAAATGTGACATCAATTATACTGATACTGCATGAACTCTCTTAAATGCAACATCAAAGTAAATGGGACAAACCTGAAGCAAACTGATTTGTTCCTTGGGTACCCTGATAACATCAGATGGAAAACGTCTTTCAGAAGTTAAATGTAGAATAGCTCAAGCAAATGCAGGATTTTACTAAATGAAGAATATACTATGCAATCTTTTTTAGTCAACTGAATCGAGAGAGAGAATTCCTAAAAGTTAAATAAATTCTTTCCTGATACATGGAAGTGAATCATGGATAGTTGGTCGATTAGGGGACAAATTATGTGGATGCTGCAGAGATGTGGTTTCATAGACGAACGGTGAGAATACCCTGGACAGATAACAAGTAATAAAGATGTCTTGAAAGAAACATAGAGAGAACTGACTGGCCGCGTCAGAAGGAGAAATCTACATTCTTTGTTCATTTTATGAGAAGGGGAAAACCAGAGTACACAGTGACAGTGCGAAATCTGGATGGGAAGAGAGGAAGAGGAGACTGAAAGAGCAGATGCTGGACAGTTTGACAGAGACCTGTGTCAGAATTTACTGAAAGTGCTTAAGACAAATGGCTGTGAATAATGATGACAACCAATACCACATGGCGTAGACTATGAGAAGAAGAAATAGCAAACCCTGGGGGTTTGCAATATGTTCTCAATATACACAATGTTATGTCAACACATGCACAATGGACAGCAGCCATGCCAAATTATAGCTACTGATTGTTACCATGGCAATGGAGATTGTACAGCACATATCTTTTTCTGTGCCACACTCACTGGCCGTAAACTCTGATGGAAAATTCTGGTGATTCGTCCACGTCTGGATTTTAGTCTTTTTTTTTTTCTTTCAGACATTGAGTTTTGCATGCACATATATTTTATGTCTACCCCTCTCCTCTCAGACGCTTTCTCAAGGTACATTCAATAAAGTAGCATATACTCCATCCATACTTGACTGTATGCAAGACTGGCAACTAGCGTCTGACCTGTCTGGTTTTGAGAGGCATCTAAAACTAATCCAAGAGGCTGGGCTGAGGCCAGACATGGTGTCGCACTCAGTGGTACAGCGTCAGATTATCCTGATAGAGCTGAGCGTGCCGTATGAATCATGAACCAAAGACAACACCTGTACAAGCTTGAGATCTACAGTAAGGGGTACGCAGTAAAACTTTACCACTGACATGGGTGCAAGAGGGCTAATCTCCACCTCCACAAACAATGCACTCAAGCAGCTGGGCTTGCAGGGGAACCAGAATATATGGGCACCAAAGCAGCTGGGTGAAGCTGCAGAGAGAGCTTCGAGCTGGTTGTGGTCACAATGGAATGATGTGGGGGATAGGCTTTGACAGATTGGTCAGAGCCGCTAGTGGAAAAGAACTGTTAACTCCTACAAGCCAAAGTTGTTTGACTAATTCTGCAAAATGCCAAAGTCTGTCCGATAACGGTCTATCCGATGAACCAACCATCCATTTGTCACTCTGGCCAAGCAGGTAGGCGCTTAATTTGCTACCCCGCGATATCACCATAACCTCAGTACCTGTTGCAATTACCATAACCCCTTGTCACACTGTCCGATAAACGCAGCAGGAGTTGCCCCGGCCCAGAACTCATGAGCTGGGTTGGCAGGCCCCCTAAAATTGTCTAGGGAAGTAAATGGTGAAAACAATTGTCGAAATGGAACATCTGCTGAAGATTGATAGACTCCTGCTGTGCATTCTCCCATTGTGGCAATCTTCTCATGCAGATCTGGTTTATTTGTATCAGGAATGAAGGTTTCTCGCCTCTCTGGGAAATGCACTCCAACTTTGAAGAAAAAACCCTTAATTAGACATGCTTGCCAGGGAGCCATAGGGCTTTTGTTTTCAAAACCCCACAATAGGGGCCTCGAACCCACATGGAGACAGTCCAAGGTAAAAATATGGTTAATGAACTTTTCAAAAAAATAGTAGTCATTAACCATGGAAGCTTCCCTGGTGTAGTGGTTATATGCATGTCTGCGCAGTCTAAAGTCATAGGTTCAGGTTCTGACCGAGCAGGATATTTTTTTCTTTCCTAAATGACCTTGGGTCCAAGGTTGAGCCAGCATTAAATGGGTTCCAGGTAAAATCATGGGAAGTAAAGACAGCATGCATGATGCTGACCCACTAAGTGCCGACTGGTCTATAAAATACAGGTCTAGCCCTATGTGCCCAATATGCCTGCAGGGAAGGAAAAATGTCCTTTATTTCTCTTCTAGTAGGCATAACCCTCTATATCAGTGGTTCTCAACCTTCCTAATGCGGCGACCCTTTAATACATTTCTTAATGTTGTGGCAACCCCCATCCATACAATTATTTCCGTTGCTACCTCATAGCTTCAGTGAATATGTGTCTTCCGATGGTCTTTGGCGACTCCTGTAAAAGGGTCGTTCAACCCACAAAAAAGTCGTGACCCACAGGTTGAGAACCGCTGCTCTATATCATTATAAGGTTATTCAGCCTTTGGTGTGGTGATCAGTTGCCACTTTTCTTTGACAAAAAATATCAAAAACTGGGTCAAAAAATATCTAAAAACATCCAGATAGAAAGAGTCACACATTACATAGCTATTGATACGACTTAAAAAAAAAAGTAAAGATCCCTTTTCACGCCTTTCGGCGCATCGGGCATATGGGCAGAGTGTCCCATATTTTTACAGACCATCAGCACTCGGTGGGTAATGTGGTCAGCATTACGCCGGCCGTCTTTACTTTCCCAGGACAGCCCATCCTGGTACCCATTTTAGGCTGGGTCGACCTGCGACGTCCCATACCACGACAAAAATCCACGCAGCCTGCAGTGGGTTTCAATCGCGGTATGCTGGCTTACGAGTTGGACTCGCAACGCCTTAGCCACGGACGCGGCATTGATATGACTTACCCTATAGAATTATGTCCTCATCTTGAGTGGAACAGCATTGTTCTACTCTTATCAGGCCGAAATTTATTGTCAAGATAGCATTTAAGAGGTCAAATTTTATCCTGTTTCTTAGGTTAGATTTGATAAATTCACTCCAGATGAAAAACATCTACCATTTAAAAATCAAAAATGCCATCTAAATGCAAGGGAAAACATTTAAATCTGGATGTAAAATATCCAAAGTAGCAACACTGGTGGTGATGTAGTCTCCAAGCTCAACTAATGGTGCTTGGACTCTCATGTTTTCTCATGTAAAGCAGTTATGTTTAGTCTGTGTATACAGGAGCAATAAATGTCTTCTGTGGCGACCTCGATAAGTTTGTCTTAACAAGCAAAGAACATTTAAATCAAAACTAATGAACTACATACATTCACAGGTAAAAGGACCCTTTTCCATGCCCCCAGGTGTATTAGGCATATAGGGCTAGAACTATATTGTATACACTAATCAGCACTCGGTGGGTGATGTGGTCAACATCACACCAGCCGCTTTTACTTTCCATGACTTTACCTTGTACCCATTTAAGGTTGGGTTGACCTGCGATCCAAGGTCACTCCTGGAAAAAAAAGTAAGGCTTTATCAGGATGTGAACACACAAAGTGTGGATCTACAGATAGGCATCTATTCACTACAGCCCAAAATAAGAACAGGCTCACCGCACCCCTAACAACCATGTAATCAAAGGTGCATAATTAGGATTGTTTCCTTTATAAGTCAGAGTGCATCACATTTTGGAATAAAAACCAAAGTACAAAAGTGGCAAACAACCAGAACTTTAAACCAGAGTTTACAGCCAATGAACTCTGAGAAGAAGACTAGACTACACGGATGAGTAACTGACCTCATGCTCCTTGACGTTCTGCCGCAGGGTGGTAATGGTGTTTTCTAAGTTCTGATTTTGTCTGGTGAGATCTGCAACATCATCTGAGAGGAGGAATTGACAGATTTGTTGATATATATATACACAAATATAATATACAATGTACAAGCAATGAAGCCAGAATCTGGCTGAATGACAGACAAGCAGACTAATAGAGGAATTGAACAAAACAACAACAAAAACAAACAGAAATAGAGAAAACTCAAGGTCAATTGTTTTTTTTAAAGACACACTAAAATAAAGATACATGAAAGTAAGAAAAAATAGGGTCAATGAAGGAAAGGTAGATCAGAAAAGATAGAGACTGAAAGGGACAAGCTTGAAAGAACAGACAGAAAAAGAAAAACATATAAGAGAGGGCGGAGGGAGAGATACAGAAGTAGAGAGGATGGGGAGAGGAAGGAAAAGGGAAGAGTTGAGTGAGAGGGGTTAGAGAGGTAGTGAGGGAGGAAGGGACATAGAGAGGAAGAAAAAAGAGAGGGGAGAGGAAAGCATGGAATGCGATGAAAAAAGACAGACTGAGAAAGTGTGAATAAACATAACAAATGAGCTGAATATCACACAATCTTGCAACAACACACACATACATGTTTTATTATATGTGTGACCTGAGATGTGTTGCTGTGTGACCTGAGATGTATTGCTGTGTGACCTGACATGTGCTGCTGTGTGACCTAAGATGTGTTGCTGTATGACCTGAGATGTGCTGCTTTGTGAAGTGAGTTGTGTTGCTGTGTGACCTGAGATGTGATGTTAGATGATGTTGTGTGACCTGGTTTGTGTTGTGACCTGAGAACCCGGGTCACCTGTGATGTTTCGTTGCATGATCTGAGATGTTGGGTGACCTGAGATACAGTGTGAGCTGAGATTCTGTGTGAGCTGAGATGCTGTGTGAGCTGAGATGCTGTGTGAGCTGAGATGCTGTGTGACCCGAGATTCTGTGTGAGCTGAAATGCTGTGTGACCTGAGATGCTGTGTGACCTGAGATGTTGTGTGAGCTGAGATGTTGTGTGACCTGAAATGCTGTGTGAGCTGAGATGCTGTGTGAGCTGAGATGTTGTGAGCTGAGATGTTGTGTGAGCTGAGATGTTGTGTGACTTGAGATGTTGTGTGAGCTGAGATGTTGTGTGAGCTGAGATGCTGTGTGAGCTGAGATGCTGTGTGACCTGAGATGTTGTGTGAGCTGAGATGCTGTGTGAGCTGAGATGCTGTGAGCTGAGATGCTGTGTGCCTGAGATGCTGTGTGAGCTGAGATGTTGTGTGAGCTGAGATGCTGTGTGAGCTGAGATGTTGTGTGAGCTGAGATGCTGTGTGAGCTGAGATGTTGTGTGAGCTGAGATGCTGTGTGAGCTGAGATGTTGTGTGACCTGAGATGTTGGGTGACCTGAGATGTTGTGTGAGCTGAGATGTTGTGTGAGCTGAGATGCTGTGTGCCTGAGATGCTGTGAGCTGAGATGCTGTGTGCCTGAGATGCTGTGTGAGCTGAGATGTTGTGTGAGCTGAGATGCTGTGTGACCTGAGATGCTGTGTGACCTGAGATGCTGTGTGACCTGAGATGCTGTGTGACCTGAGATGTTGTGTGAGCTGAGATGTTGTGTGAGCTGAGATGTTGTGTGAGCTGAGATGTTGTGTGACCTGAGATGTTGTGTGACCTGAGATGTTGTGTGAGCTGAGATGTTGTGTGAGCCGAGATGTTGTGTGAGCTGAGATGTTGTGTGAGCTGAGATGTGTGAGCTGAGATGCTGTGTGAGCTGAGATGCTGTGTGAGCTGAGATGCTGTGTGACCTGAGATGCTGTGTGACCTGAGATGCTGTGTGACCTGAGATGTTGTGTGACCTGAGATGTTGTGTGACCTGAGATGTTGTGTGAGCTGAGATGTTGTGTGACCTGAGATGTTGTGTGAGCTGAGAGACTAATCACCTTTCAGCTTGGCGATGTCAGTCTCCTTCTCCTGCTTGAGCTTCTCGTACTCAGCAGCATGGGCGCTGTCAGCTTGGGAACGCTCCAGTTTCATGGTGTCCACATCCTGTCGGAGTTTGATGAAATCTGCCTCCGTCTCCTTGTACTGGCTCTGTGGGAACCAGCAGTGACTTGTTAGATGCAGGGAGGGGCTGTGTGTGTGTGTGTATGTGTATGTGTGAGAGAGAGAGAGAGAGAGAGAGAGAGAGAGAGAGAGAGAGAGAGAGAGAGAGAGAGAGAGAGAGAGAGAGAGAGAGAGAGAGGTGGGGGTAGTCAGGCAGGCAGTGTAAGACAGGCAAGGAGTGAGGGGGGTAGGGAATGAGAAAGTCAGGGCATGAGGCATTGGGGAGTGAGGGAGGCAGGTTGGAAGCAGGTAGGGAAGGATACAGGCAAGGCAAGGGAGGAAGGAGAAAAAGACGAACAGGGAGTGAAGAAGATATGGAATGAGGTGGGCAGGGAGTGAGAGAGGTAGGCAATGAGACAGGTGGGGAGTGAAGCAGGCAGAGAATGAGACAGACAGGGAGTGAGAGAGATAGAGAGACAGGTAAGGTACGAGACGGGCAGGGAATAAGATGGCCAGGGAGTGAGGGAATCAGACAGGCAGGGTGTGAGACAGGCAGGGAATGAGCGAGGAAAGGACAAGGTAGTACATGGAACCTGAGATCTGTGAGACGTGTCTGTGTGATGGAAGAGGTATGCGAACAGCCAGGTTAATCTTAATGCTGAAAGACTAAGTGAATATAATACAGTCAAACCTTGTTAACACAAAGTCACTTAAGAAGAATTTTCAGTTAACATGAACACAATTTTTTGCCCGTTAGGGATCTATTGTTATTAATAGTCGATAACATCAGAGGTTGATTCTTAAATCAGTAACAGTCCATAGTTAGCACAAATGTTTTAAAGCACAAACTAAATTTTCAGTCCCTTAGAATTCAGGTTAAGGGAGTGACTGAAAAAAATATATATAATATTGTTCAGGGGAAAAAAACACCCAGAAAGGTGTCACTGCCAAAAGTAAAAGCTAAGGCACCATGCAATTCCTCTCTGTGATGCCATCACCAACATGTATCAGGTCCTTTGCAGAATGTCGCTCTCATCACGGTCTGCCTGAAAGAAACTTGGTCTCTCACCAGCTCTGCCCGCCTCATGTACTTTCACACTCAAGGAGTCATTTATCTCCTGTGCCCATCTTCATTTTGGTCGGCCCCTGCTCCTCCTTCCTGGTACCATGCCTTCTGCTATTATTTTTTCCAATCCGTAGTGATGCTTGATATGACCAAAATATTTCAGCTTCTGAGACAGGATGGTGTTTATTAGCCAATCTTCCTTGATGTGCAAATCTTTCAAGATGTCAGTATTTCTCTTCTTTTTTGTGTGTCCAAGATTGAGAATCTTTCTTTAGCATTTCAGCTCAAAAGCCCATATTCTCTTTTTTTAAGGACTGGGAGATGGTTCAGGACTCACATCTGTATGTTTCTAGAGTGCTCGATGCCTGCGACCGAACATGAGAATGATGAGTCTGCTGAGCTCTGTCAGGCAGCAGTAATAGCAGGCCCTCCCTGTTGAAGGAGGCCAAACCAAGTTACAGGTGTTTCCTCTGCCTAGTGGAGCCAGGAGAAGAGTATAGAGAGACAGACTGAGTCAAAACCAAAGGAAATATGCACAGAACAAAAGAAACATTTGCTACAGTCAGGCTCTCTGCATGCAGTCGAGAGATCCCAGGATTGGCCTGCTGGCATTCCAATGAAAACCAAGTTGTGTGGAACACTGGAACACATGATTCACATCACAGGCTTCATAGAGGCCTAAGGCCTTCTCATATGAAAACCACTGGCAGGGAGAATGAAAAGAAGAAGAAGAAGACTGGATCAGCTGTAACAGACATACTATCAACAACCTCCCTCCCTCTGCCACATCCCAGACATCTATGTCTTGAGAATATTCTGACACAGTCTACCTTAACAAATAAACCAGGTTTCAGTGTCAGCAGCAGACACAAGACACCATAATTGCTGCCCAGCAAAAGTTTCAATAGACTATCCTATTTCTGAAACGGAAGAGCTGTTCCAGGTGTGTATTTCCTTTTATCCCAGTCTTGAGTCTGGGAGAGCATAAACAAGGAGAAATAACTTGTAACAGTCAGGAGAAGATAATCAGCTAGCAGTCACTTTTCAGGATGGTGTTCAGATATACCATGTCTTCACATATATTAGATTCTATATGGTCATCATGACCCGGGCTTTGTGGAAAGTTCCTGTTCTCAGTGTTATTAACTGTTCTTTGTTAACACTGAATTTTGGGTGGCCTATTTCTGATCTGGTCTACGGGTCATAATTGTAACTGACTCACAGAGCATCTTGAGAATGGTGGAGACATGTATGCTCTGTGCAGAGTGGCAAGCATTACTTCAGATGTAACGGGTAGTTAGCATCCTTTTAGGTCATGCCGGTGTGGTTGGAAATGAGCAGGCAGATAGACTGGCCAGCTCTGCACCACCTGGTTGTGAATTGATGTATGATAAGCTAGATGTTGTGACGTCCCTTTGGGAGTGAGTGAACAGAGCAAAGGCACAGACAGATCATTACGGTATGAGGAGAATGGCACTGTGGGGAGATTCCAGGGGACCTGGCCGACGCTCTACACTCAGGGAAAAGGTGAGACTGATATACCATCACACAGTTACTGGTACCATCCTAACTGGAACTTCGCTTGCTGCTGAAGGAGGGGATGGACCGCTTATGGAGGTGTCCCAAGGGCTGTGATGTTGATTCTTATTCAACATTCAATTCAACATGGTGGGTAGGTTGACTTCTAAACAAAATGTTGTAATTTAATATATAAATAAATGCATGCTGCCATTCACATTTGTTTCCCCAAGCCTCTTCTCCCTTCTGGCACTATGACAAACAGCCGTCACAAACTCCCAAGTACTAAACATAACAATGTTTCGAATAATTTAAAAAAAATATCAAAGTTGTTATAGTGTTTGAATTATTTATTTCTTAACTGGGTTAGAAAAACTGGGAATATCTTATACTTTGATGTGTCTGATACAGGTTGACATATGGTATTATTTATAACCCATGTATTAGTCCTCACTCAGCAAGCACATGTTGTAACACCAACTCTTGATTTCTCCGCCCTAGGGAATTCATGTTAACAAGGCTCGACTGTAGCTGCAACACTCACCTGAACCATGCTGTACTGCTGGTTAAGGGACTTGATTCGATTATGTAGCTCACTCTGAACAGACAAAGAAGAGCACAAAACAATATACATAATTAGTTCAAAAGAGCTCTATGTAAATTATGATTCATACTAAACAGTATACATACAGGAATAGATAGACTAATGACACGTGTAAATGAGAAGACAAAATTCAGACCTCCCTCTAAGTTGTCAGGTAAACAAAGTTTCAGACTAAAGGACATCAATAAAGCCGTGCTGTCTGAGAACCTGAGGTTCGAGGTTTTGAACAACGGATCAACATGGGACACGGGTGTAACCCATAAGTGCTCTCTCCATTCTTCTTCTAACTCAAGTCTGAGTCCAAAGAAGCTCAGCACAGTGCACAGGCTCTGTAGCACCGGCGAAGATCCTGAAATACTTTGGATAGATTTTTAACTCAAAATTTTGCCTGGGCAACGCCGTTAGGCTGCTCTTTTTGATTTCCAACAGCCAAGGGATTTTTTACGTGTACAACAATGTTGTTGTTGTTGTTGTTATCGATCCAGCGGCGCATGAGCTTTCGCCCTTTGGCCCAATGCCATGTAGTGGAATTTGCATGTTTTCACAAGCTGTTCTTTTCCTCCGTACAAGGTGTTCCACTTGTCTGGTCTCGGAGGGAGTAGCGTTCTTCTTGTCTCACTGAGTTTTGGGCACTCAAAGAGATGGTGTTCAACAGTTTCGTAGGGGTAGTTACATAGCTGGCACTCTGGGGAGTGTTGTGGCTGTATTCTGTTTAGGTGTCCATTGAGTGGAGTATGTTGCGTTCTAAGTCTGAAGATGGTGGCCTGGTCCCTTCTTGTTAGATGGTTAATGCTGTCATTAGGATCAGGGCCAGACATATGTCTATAAACCTCTCTTCCAGTGTCTCCCATGGCCCATCTGTTCAACCAAGTCTCTTTGTTTATAGCTCTTATCAGTGTTTTTGCTGTCTGGAGGGTTGTCGCTGTAGGTGGTTGTTCTTGTGTTGCTCCTTTCTTTGCCAATCTGTCAGCTCTGTCATTACCTGGTGTGCCGGAGTGACCTGGAATCCACTGCATCACTATTCTGATGTTGTATGAGGTAATAAGATGATCGGCATCCAGGATTATCTTGGCTATGTCAGTTCTGCAGCGTTCATTGCCCTCCAGAGCTTGAAGGGCAGACATTGAATCTGTGAAGATGACAATATTTTGGACCTTTGAGGGGTAAACATCCATTACAGTCTTTAGGTGGTATACTGCTGTTTCCAGTGCAATTATTTCAGCTTCATAGTTTGAACAGAATTCCCCGCATGCATCAAAAATCTCTTCAACAGATCCATCGGGATAACCTATGTAGATTCCGTAACCTGCTTTAATGGTAGCTTTAAATGCTGATCCATCAGTATAGACATGTATCCATTCTTGGGGGTAAGAATCAACGGTCTTTAGTGATGAGTTCATAAGAGCGATTGGGTCGGACTGTTTGGTTTCCTCGCCTACCAATTTAGTTTGGACTTCTGGAGCTTTAAAGCGAGCATGTGGTGGTAGGTTTTTTGCAACATTCGTACAACAATGCACACGGGCGTCCGATCTCACTATTCAGATACCAGGGGAAATTACTAGAAGTCCAAGTCCACGTGAAAAAACCCAGCCTTTACTGGGGATTGAACCAAGAACTTCTAGCACTCGAAGCGGACACCATACCTCAAGGCCACGCAGCCCCCTGAGAACCTGAGAATGTCTTCTATGCTACAATGAACAAACAAACCAGTTTACATATCTGCTACAAATGCAGCGTTTTTGTGTGTACTTTATGGAGTTGTTCTGTGCTTGTTACATAATAACATGGCTGCTGAATAATCTGCTCACCCATTAAAGCATTACAGAGAAGCAGGACAGTTGAATAATGCAGTTTACTGATCCGAGAACTGGCTAGAGAAAGAGAGCCTTTCAGGAGTGCCTTGATGTTCTGCAAAGGACCTGCTGCTGATTTATGATGAGTTAAGCGCCTTATAAGTATATATATAACGAGTGGGAGTTGTTAGCCTAAAACATCTGGAGACATACTCAGGAGAAGATCGGAGCACTTATGGCCAAGTCTGATGTGCTATGAAGATGGATCTTTAAATGAACAATGAGTACAAATAACACATTCATGCTTCAATGACAATGCTAACTGATAGCCAGCCAGCCAGCAGTGACAAGGCAGTGGGCCGTGCTAGAAAACATCACACATGAATAAAGCAAACACAGCTCTATAGTAGACATGTGAAACCCCTCGGCCAGTGTCAGAAATGTGACTTTATGTGACACAAATATGCAGGGTGTCCCATAAGCTTCCATACATAAGAATAATAATAATTTTTTTTTCACAGGAAAACCAAACCATTTTATCAAATTTATATAATATACTCTACATCAGCGCTTCTCAAACTTTTTTGGCCGCGGCACCCTTGTCAGGCTAAATTTTTATCGCGGCACATGTATCCTTAAAGCGGTTTGAATACTTAGAAAAAGAAGAAAAAACAGGGCACATTTAATGCTCAGCTGTCTTTAATGCGATGAAGGAAACTGGATGCATTTTTCTTTATTGCCGCGCTAGTTTGAGAACCACTGTTCTACACGACTGTATCCCGCATGGGTGAAGAACAGGTGTAAGCGAAGCTGGAGTTATGCTTGTAATGGTGCTGGTGATGTGTTGACTTTTCCTATGTATGGACACTTATGGGATACTGTGTAACAGTGGAAACCTAGAGGAGGTATGTAGCTGGCTAGAACACCCCTGAGTGCCTGACATCCGCCCTACCCAGCTTGGAGTTGCATTCGGGTAGGTACATACAGCAACACATCTATGGGACAAGAATGTTTCAATTTCCTCTTTGTACAACAAAAGCTAATGTTTCTCCTTCTTCTACTTCATTTGCCACAGAAAGGGCTGTTTGCACCTGCAACTTTAAGCCCAAAACATCAGATTTCAGAAAACCCCTAATTAGTTGCCTTTTATGACATGCTTGTTAAGGGAGCAGTGGGACTATTCTTTTTCACTCGAAATGGGACACCAGAACCCACAAGGAGGAAACCAGTCACAAACATAGGACATCAATCACAAACACAGGACATCAATCACAAATACCGGACATCAGTCACAAACATTGAACATCAGTCACAAACACAGGACATCAATCACAAACATTGAACATCGGTCACAAATACAAGACATCAGTCACAAATACAGGATACCGTAAGTACAGGACATCAGTTACAAACACAGGACATCAGTCACAAATACAGGACATCAGTCACAAATACTGGACATCAGTCACAAATACCGGACATCAGTCACAATTACGGGACATCAGTCACAAATACAGGACATCAGTCACAAATACAGGACATCAGTCACAAATACAGGACATCAGTCACAAATACAGGACATAAGTCACAAACACAGGACATTATAAGTACAGGACATCATAAGTACAGGATATCAGTCAGAAATACAGATCAGTTACAAACACAGGATATCAGTCATAAATATAGGACATCGGTCATAAATAAAGAACGCTGGCCACAAACACAGGACATCGGCCATAAACACATGACATCAGTCATAAACGCAGGACATCAAACATATCCAAGAGACCCAGGTGATAGCAGATAATGAATATGACAATACTAACACTGTGACCGAATGAAATCTTTTGCCTTAAATTGTTGCAAGCTACATGTGTCCACAACTTATAGAGGCCACTAACAACTCAGCCAGACTAGCGAGTATCTGAAGCCAATCACAAATATGATCTCTAGCCAGTTCAGCCTCTCATAAAACACAGGTATTATGCGAGACACGGCCGACTATATTGATGCTCTTCTCCTTCCACAGGTGATATTTCAATGATTACATCTTCTAACTCAGAAAACTCTTGCTGACACATTATGAGTTTTGCGTATTGATTATATTGAGCGCAGCACACCTGGGAGCAGGTTTGTACTGCACACAGATGTAGGCTAATGTATATAAGAGGACGGTTTGATTTAAGTATATCTAGATCTGGGCTATTCAAATAAGTTTACTCTGTGGCCGAAAATGTTGAGAATGGGGATCACCATGGACAAGATGCCTGAGCCCTGACATAGAAAGATCATTAATAAAACACAACTGGTAGTTATCCGAGGGCCATATCGTGGACCTCTGTGGGTCTGACTCGGCCAGCAGGCAGCCAGCTGAATAGATCTGGTCTAGATGGCGGAAATATGTTCATGCTGTAATGGAACCAGTTTAAACACTAGCTAGACTGGCATGTAGAGAAGTAGTATCAACAAGACGGCTGGCAGGGACTTGATGATAAAGTCTGTAGTGGTTTACATACTTCTTCTTTATTCTTTTCCCTTCATCCCCCAATGGAGCATAGGCTATCAACTCACACCATGTCCTCCTCACCTTTTAAATCACATTCTTTAGTTCCCTTCTCCGTTTTTTTTTTAAAATTGCTGGTTGCCTTTATTTCGATGCCGCAGTGGGTTCCAGCATAAAGACCTTCTAATTACACTGTTCTCAGGTTTCCTCAATGTGTGTCCTATTCAACTCTGCAGCTTGTCTTTACCTCTTGATTCTCTGGACTTTATTCTCTCTGAAACTCTGAAGGCTCCCCATTAGTGATTCTATTATACCATTTAATTCTCCCTAAAGACATCCTCCATGGTGAATTTAAGATGGGTAGAAGATGTTGAGGCCCACCTCTACTACGAAAGAAAGATATATGCAAGCCAGACACGAATGATACAGGTATTGAGGTGGACCCGTGGGAACAAAATGCCATGGGCCATGTTGTGTGGAGAGGGCACATCAGAAAGGGAATGAGACTGAAGGAAGAAATTATTGCAGAAAGGATGAAAGATGAGCATCTGAAAAGAAACATAGTAAACACAAATGCTGAGAACAGCCGCCCTGAAATCCCATGCTATAATTGTGGAAGACTCTTCTTAATGCAGGCAGGTTTTATTGGTCTAACTTGCCCTTGCCATGGACTGTGAGTCTCATGCCTTCTCATAGTGCAACACAACATTATCGTCTGAAAAGACGGAGAGGTGCCATAAATCAATTCTGCATTGGACCCAGTTAGCGAATGTTTGTAGTTTACATCTAGCTATAGAGTTTATGCTTTGAGTAACGCTTCTGGCGGGTGGAGAGCCATTTGAAGAAGTGAGACTAAGCTTACAGGATAGATCCTGGTGCAATGTAGTCAATCCTACAACTAGGAAACCAAGCATAAATAGACCACAAATGACAGGTTTACATACCTTCTCATTTTGACAGCTCTCCTGGAACCTGTCCTTTGCTCTCACAAGTTCTAGAAATAAAAAAAAAAATTTTTTTACACATACAAGAATAAGATGTCACCCCATTGTAGAATGTTACAGTGCTGTAACTGGCTAGGTCAGTCGTCTACACTGGGTCAGTCTTTCTCATCTGGTGATCTGTGTCTGGTGGTTCAAAGAACAAATTTTATTATTTCGGTCGAAACGTGTCTGTTTAATTCTGTGGACTGCCTTTTTTTTGGGGGGGGGGGGGGGGGGGGGGGGGGGGGGGGGGGGGGGGGGGGGGGGGGGGGGGGGATACAAACACAGCTGGTCAATATTAAGAAGAAAATATATTTACACACAATCTTCACTGTAAAAGTTAAATTTTACTTTTTTTTTAAATGACTATTAAATAGTATGGGGTCTATGGCAGTTAGTCAATGTTAAGAAGAACAGAGATTTACACACATTCTCAATTGTAAAAGTTAAATTTTCCTTTTTTTTTTAAATGACTATTAAATAGTATGGGGTCTATGGCAGTTAGTCAATATTAAGAAGAACAGAGATTTACACACATTCTCAACTGTAAAAGTTAAATTTTCCTTTTTTTTTTCAAATGACTATTAAATAGTATGGGGTCTATGGCAGTTAGTCAATGTTAAGAAGAAAGGAGATTTACACACATTCTCAATTGTAAAAGTTAAATTTTCCTTTTTTTTTTCAAATGACTATTAAATAGTATGGGGTCTATGGCAGTTAGTCAATGTTAAGAAGAAAGGAGATTTACACACATTCTCAATTGTAAAAGTTAAATTTTCCTTTTTTT
>CAJHNH020008568.1:0-50000 GCA_905116865.2 Candidula unifasciata | reverse complement strand
GAAGAAGAAGAAGAAGAAGAAGAAGAAGAAGAAGAAGAAGAAGAAGAAGAAGAAGAAGAAGAAGAAGAAGAAGAAGAAGAGGAAGATGAAGAAGAAGAAGAAGAAGAAGAAGAAGAAGAAGAAGAAGAAGAAGAAGAAGAAGAAGAAGACAGGTTAAGAAAAAAAAGCTCATCAAACACACCTAAAAACAGCAACACAGCTAATGGAAAACTATTGTACATAGAGATTAAAATGCCACAAATCCTTCATGCAACAGATGCTGCGGATCACGCTATAGGAATCTTAAAAAAAAAAAGCAGTGTAACGGAAAATTGAACAAAGAGTAGATTAGCAGTTTTTCAATTACAAGTATTGTAGCATTAGAACTGATGTTTAAAGTGAACAGCAGCAATATGTTAACAGGAAAGATGACACGTAACAGCACTGAATGTTTGAAATCAAAAGATGGTTACTTATTAATTGAACATAGTAATATAATTAACAGATGGACAGAGTATATTTGGGAATTGTATGATGATAATAGACCAGATGTAGAACTGCAGACCAACAATGATGGTCCACCAATAATGACTACAGAAGTTGATGCAATACATCATATGAAGAAAGGCAAAGCACCCGGGCCAGACAACATCTCACTGGAAGAAATCTAAGCACTGGGAGATTTTGGAATTAAAATAATAGCTAAACTTTTAAATGATATTTATAATAGTGGGATATATTCCAAATGACCTTTTAAAATCCATATTTATAGCTCTGCCAAAGAAACCAGGCACTTTAAAATGTGAAGACTGTCGCACAATAAGTCTTATCAGTCACATGACTAATATTTTACTGAGAATAATTATCAGAAGAATTAGAAACAAATTAAACCAGAAATCAGCGATGAACAATGTGGATTTGTAGAAGGAAAAGGTACAAACAATGCCATATGCATCCTAAGGACAATGTCAGAAAGAGCTATAGAAGTAAAGAATGATTTGCACTTGTGCTTCATAGACTATTCAAAAGCATTTCACTGTGTGGAGCATGAAGAAGTAATCAAAATGTCAGAAAAATTAAACATTGATGGGAAAGATCTACGAATAATAAAGAATATTTATTGGCAGCAAACAGCAGCTATAAGAATTAACAACTGTTTAGGTACATTTCAAAGCATAAAGAGTGGCGTACGACAAGGATGTGTGCTGTCACCTGATTTGTTTTCAATATACAGTGAATATATAATGAATATATAATGAGATGTTTAATTGATATGCCCGGAATTGTGGTTGGTGGGCACAATTTAAACAATTTACGTTATGCCGATGACACAGTCTTGATAGCAATAAGTCAGAAAGAACTACAGGAAATGATAGCCATTGTGGTGTTAGAAAGTGGAAGAATGGGCCTCAGTTTGAATAAAGGGAAGACAGAAGTAATGGTGGTATCAAAGAAACGAATTATTCCTAAATGTGTAATAAAAGTCGATGGTGTTATTTTAGGACAAGTACATAAATTTAAGTATCTGGGCACATGGATAACATCAGATGGAAGATGCATAACTAAGATAAGAAACAGAATAAGACAGGCAAAAACTGCATTTTATAAAATGAAGAACATCTTGTGCAATATATCCTTGTCATTGGGAGTTAGAAAAAGAATTCTCGCTTGCTACATACATCCAGTTTTAGCATATGGATGTGAATCCTGGACAATCGGTAGGCAGGCCAAACAATTTCTTGAGGCCTCAGAGATGTGGTTTTACAGAAGAATGCTTAGAATACCTTGGACAGCCAAAAAAGAGCAACCAAGAAGTTTTGAAAGAGGCGGGAGCCCGAAGACAACTTATCACAGAAATCAGAAGGAGACTGTCATCATTTCAAAAGCGTACCATTTTGAGGGTCACACAAGATCTTGATTGTAGATAGCACAGCTCCCTGTCCAGGGGCGCAGGCACCCAAAAAAAATGTTGGGGACTGGGTGGCACAAGCTTTTTTATACATCGTCTAGTGTTGGTCAGGGAGCACTTATATGTTTAGGTAGGAAGGACAATATTAAGTGAGCTTAAAATAAAGGCCCCTTTTCCACACTTTTAGGCGTTTTGGGAATGTAGGACTAGACCTATATTTCTATAGACAATCGGCACGTTGTGTGGTCAGCATCACGCCGGTCGCCTTTACTTCCCAGGACTGCACCTGGTACCCACTAAATGCTGGGTCGACCTAACCGCCAACGCCACGGCGACTTCCAGACAATATTAGCAATATTTTGTTTTCAAGTTTACCTACCCCCTCCAGAACTGCATTCTCTATGGTTAACATCTCCTTACCCCTCCAGAATTGCATTCTCTATGGTTAATATCTCCTTACCCCTCCAGAATTGCATTCTCTATGGTTAATATCTCCTTACCCCTCCAGAATTGCATTCTCTATGGTTAACATCTCCTTACCCCTCCAGAATTGCATTCTCTATGGTTAACAACTCAAGGATGAGAATCACACAGGTACAAAAGGGTTAAGATGTAACATGTAGTCCACTGAATAATAACCCCCCCCCCCCACCCCCTAACTTTTCTGCCATTACCAAAAGGTGTAGAGCAGTGATTTCCAAACTGTGCGCCGCGGCGCCCATGGGACCGCGGCCTCTTCATACGGGCGCTGCTAAATATTCATAGATACACGAGTTTTATTTGTTTTGATCTCTCACGAACGAATAGTCATACTTTTACTTAGGTTAGGGCGCCGTGGAAAATTTTTAAATGAAAAAAAAAAAGCTCTGCGATTAAGAACAGTTAGGGAAACACTGGTGTAGAGTGTTGGCAACTTTTTGTAAGCATCACTTTTTCAGCGTAACTGACACTTCATGGTGAGTACCAGCACCTTTTGTAAACACTGTATGGTGCGTACCGGCACATTTCTTTACAATTAAAAAGCCCTGATAATGACGTACTCTATCAAACAGTTACATCTGAAATCACTCGAGAATGTAAAAGCAAAAACTGAAAAAGAGAACTTCGGCTATCCTCCGAAAAACAGGGCCTCAGTCACGTGTCAATTGAGCTATTCCGGCGACTTAATTAGCGGTTTTTGGCGACTACCGCCACGAGTCCCCCACGCCGCTAACGCGGCGTGGATTGGGGCTAAACTAGATGGCTAGGACTCACGAGCAAAGCGTCAGGAGAGGCGGAAGCTGCTGCTCGTGAGTCCTTGCCATCTAGTTTAGCCCCAATCCACGCCGCGTTAGCGGCGTGGGGGACTCCTGGCGGTGGCGGTAGTCGCCGGAAAACCGCAAATTAAGTGGCCGGAAGTGCGTAATTGACTGAGGCTCTGTTAGGATGTTTTGGCGGCCACCATCTTTTGTGCTTGTTTTTCGGAGGATAGCCAGAACTTCTATACACTGTTGTGGAGGGGGTGGTGGTAGTGGTGGTGGTGGTGGGGGAGGTGTTAAGTAAGGACAACCAAGTCCCTTTGCAAAATTGTCAGTCTGTGCGCGCGTGCATGTATGTGTGTGGTCTGATTGGGGGGTAGGGGGGGGGGTGTCTGGGAGACTAAATTTATAGGTTCCGACGCTCCAGACCTGGATATGCTAAGTCTTCCTTTGAAATACACACTTCTGCCAGAGGGCAAGGTCGTAACACGGACGTGATGATCGTCCCAACCGGATACGATTTCGTGTAGCAGTTCACTGATACTTAGGTCACACACAAACACTGACTTTTTATCTACAATTGTGCTTCGTCCTAAAGATTCACCCAGTGCTGAAATGAGGATCCAATCGATCGCGCAGCAGAACCAGTAGTTACACATGCATTAATCGTCTTATACTCCATGACAAGGCTTGAGAGAGTCGTAACAAGCAGCTTACTCTCACTGAGTAGAAAGAGTTTGCAAATCGTACTTAACCCCCCTCACCTGGATCTATACACGCAGTAATGCCGGCGGGAAAGGTAACGAACTAGCGGACCAAAAATCCAGCAACGCACCAGTCGGTGCGGATTTATGTGTAAGCTAAATAACCTTTAGCCTAGGGTCTAACAATCTTCAGAGGTCTAAAACATTCCTTTTACTTAAATGACTTAATTAAAGATTTTGCATTAGTAAAGTCAAGGAAACATTATTTACTTAGAACCTTTTAGAGGATTATCTAATTTATGTATGGTTCAAGAAATGAAGTCGGACCTAGAAAGAGACTGACTTGCCTTGCCATTCATGTCTGGTAGTGTCGCATGCAGTCGTGGGACGTAGGCTGCACTCTCTCGTGGGACGTAAGCTGAGACTGTGGCGAAGGGGGGCCTGGGTTAGGGCCAGTTCTAAATGTTCTGGGACCGTTAAAAGCGCTCACTGTGTTGAATATAGAACACACTGACAACAACCCGAAAAATACGTCGCTTTGCTTGCCAGTTACTAACCTCGACACCCTCGCAATATAGGACAGGCCCTACGGCACAGCCAGTCATAAATGGCAAGGAAAGTCACTATCTTTTTGGGCTGGAAAACGTTACAAGCACCTTTATGTGGTTTTGCAAACACATTTTTTTCTAATTGTTTTTTTTTTAAATAAAAATGAAATGACAATATATTTTAATTTCCACATATTTTAAAGGCGTATATATTTAAGTTTTCTTAGTGTAGCTGGTGTGTTTTAAAACAGCAGGGCCTCAAGACTTTATATAGCGTAGGGCCTCCTATAATGTAAACAATAACTTCGCCTTGGTGTGGGACGCAATTTTTGTGTGGTTATTCTAAAGCCCCACCGAGGTTATCGTGCGGGGCCCTAAAATAACCTAACGGTTGAACGGGGTTTTTGAGACTTGTGCTCAGGTGATTCTTATCCGAATGATGGCACGTTGTGTAACCGGGTGTTCATTGATCGTTGTGCTGTCGTGTGAGGTTGAATGTCCCTCGCCACTAAAGACTAAATCCCACCCTAGCACTAACGCGTATGCAAAGAAGCATGAACAGAGTATGCACCAGGTTAGTGAATAATGCGAATTTTAGACACCATCACAATTGCGTGACATGGTACTGAAGCATGGAAAAGCACGTCTATCCTGCCTTCGAGGCCGAGATAGATGACATTTATTTTTTTATTTTTTTTATTTTACGTATCCAGAAACCATGAGTTGTAAACCCTTTGGCTCGGTAATATGGATATCGCAACCCTTCGGCCTTGATTCCATTATAGGTACCGTTAATCTGGGAGAAATGTGGCTTTTCTGCCTACCCCCGGGAGTGAACCCGGACCACAAGGAGTTCGTCACCCGGCCGCCGCGAAAGTCAGGTTTAACCAACTTCGCTAGAGAGCCGGGCATGATAGATAGATGACATAACCAGCTCCTCGTGGGAACAAGCCAGTAGAGGTACCTTGGAGTGGCTGCGACAACGATGGTAGTGATAATAGATAACATAGCATGACATACTGATCGGGCCATTATGCATCCCTGAAGCACCCAGGTTCCAATGCTTGTGGACCTTCTCCCCTCCGCGCCCCCGCCCTCCCCCTAACCTACACCACAGCCCATTAAGTCTGATCATATCAGACAGTCTTTCTTACATCAAATCCGTTATTACTAGTCAGGAAATAATTTATGTCTTTCAAGATAACACATACGCTAATTTTTATTCTTACTTATGACAGACGCAGACACGGACAGACGCAGACACGGACAGTCTCAGACACGGACAGACGCAGACACGGACAGACGCAGACACGGACAGACGCAGACACGGACAGACGCAGACACGGACAGACGCAGACACGGACAGACGCAGACACGACAGTGGTGTTATTGAATTAGGCTGGTATCAGCTGGAGAAGGCGTGCGTTAGTATCACTGTTTATGTATTGTGCAGTTAAGTCGCTAGATTAATGTTAAAAGAAGCCGCTTGAACAATGAGCTTGTGAAAATTATAGGGGGTTGGAGAGGGAGAGAGGTGGGGGACGGGGGCGGGGGCGGGGGGGGGGGGGGGGGGGGGGCAACGTAACAACCTCTCCGTCTCTTCAGCGCTTCTTCTGTAAAAGTAAAGGTCCCTTTTCCACGTCATTAGGTGTATTGGGAATATAGGGCTAGAACGATAGTTTTCTACACCAATCGGCACTTGGTGGGTGATGAATTCAGCATCACGCCGGCCGCCTTTACTTCGCAGGATTGCACCTGGTAACCCACTCAATACTGAGTCGACCTGTGAGTCAAGGTCATTTTTGAAGAAGAAGAAAAAAAAAAGTCCGGCTTTGTCATGACGCGAACTTACGACCTTCCGCAGGAAGCATACATTAGGGAATATAAAAGTTGGTCCGTTAGTTGCGTATCCTTTACAGGACGTTGCAGAACCAACCCCAACAGCCCCTGGCTGTTGCGTGGTTTTTCTAGGCAAATTTACGTCCAGTAGTTAATATTGAAGTGGAGATTGAAATAAAACATTAGACAGTATAAAAGTAGAAATTGAAATATACATTAGACAACATGAAAGTAGTAATTGAAAAATACACTAGGCAACATGAAAGTAGAAAATAAATTAAACATTAGACAATATAAAAGTAGAAATTGAAATATACATTAGACAACATGAAAGTAGTAATTGAAGGATATATTAGGCAACATGAAAGTAGAAATTGAAATATACATTAGACAACATGAAAGTAGTAATTGAAGGATACATTTGGCAACATGAAAGTAGAAAATAAATTAAACATTAGACAATATAAAAGTAGAAATTGAAATATACATTAGACAACATGAAAGTAGTAATTGCAGGATATATTAGGCAACATGAAAGTAGAAATTGAATTAAACATTAGACAATATAAAAGTACAGGAAGCATTAAGCAATATAAAAGTGGGAATTGGAGGATATATTCGGAGAAAAAGAAAGCATGGGGAATCGAACTTGCATAATCTTCTGTTACACGTTATCTAACGTTATTTCAATCGGCATAACAGCAGACTGGGCACATAATCGAATGATGCTATTATTTAACCTGACGGGCCATTATCATCATCATCCTCATCATCATTATTATCATCATCATCATCTTTATCATCATCATCATCATCATCTTCATCACCATCATCATCATCATCATTACCATCATCATCCTCACCATCATCATCATCTTCATCCTCATTATTTTTTTCTTTTTCTCTAGTCCTGTTATGCCTTTCAGTGTCAGGTTTTAAAGAAGCCTCGTGCACGCCTTGGTATGTGCTACGTAGATGTTAGTATTTACGCCCTCAAATATATTATCTATCCATCGCTTGATTGGTGGACCTCTGGTTCTGCTTCTATTCAGTCTAAGTGACAGGACTTTCTGTGGGGCACTGCCTGGTGATAGTGTTGACACATGTCCGAACCATTTGATCTGCTGTCTCTTGACGTAGTTTAGTACTGGTTCCCTCCCAACTTCTTTCCAGATAATGTCATTTCTGATCATGCCTCTTTTAGCTACATCTAGAATACGTCGTAGCCATTTTGTCTCTGTTGCTGAGATTTGTCTGTTTTCCGTCATCATTACAAACTACTGGACGCAAATTTGCCTAGAAAAATCTCACAACAGCCAGGGGCTGTTGGGGTTGGTTCTGCAACGTCCTGTAAGGGATAGGCAACTAACCTGTCATCATTAATGTTCACTTTTTGTAACAAACCTTGGTAAAGTTACAGTATTGCATAGTGCTCTTTTAGTGTCAGTTGTGCAAAATTCGATAATTCTGTCCCATCATCATCATTACCCTATGCATTAAACACGTGTAGAGCAACAGTTTGTAATCCATTGCTTGATTAGCAACAATGACTGTACTTCTGTGCGGATTTAGAAGGTCTTGAATGTCATCACTCCATATTTTCCTTGGGCGACCTCTTGTCATCACATCACACTTTTTTATACGTAGCGCCTTTGTTGGTTGTTGTTGTGGCTACATTCTAAACGAGATGACCAAACCATTCGATCCTCTGTTTTGCAATGAATCGAGGCTTGAGGTTTGAACAACGGATCAACGTCATGGCACACGGTTAGCAACCCATACGTGCTCCGTTCTTCTTCTAACTCAAGTCTGAGTCCGAAGAAGCTCAGCACAGTGCACAGCTTTGTAGCACCGGCGAGGATCCTGAAATACTTTGGGTAGATTGTTAACCCCAAATTGTTTGCCCATGCAGCGCCGTTAGGCTACTCATTTCGATTTCCAACCGCAAAGGGATTTTTTGCGTGCGCATCAATACACACGGGCGTCCGATCTCACTATCCACAGAGGAGGAAATTACTAGAAGTCAAAGTTCACGTGAAATAACCCCAGCCCTTACCGGGGATTGAACCCGGAACCTCTAGCACTCGAGGTGGACATCATGCCTCAAGACCACGCAGCTCCTTTCGCAATGGATTATGTGAACGATGTTGTTCACACAGTCTGCCTGGTAGTATCATTTCTCACTTTGTCTCTGGTGGCTGCTTTGCTCTGGCGTCCATTTTACAACACCCACAGCCCGATTTAAACTTAAAAAGTCCCTTAGCTATATAAAGCCCTGGGGCCCTACCATTTTAAATTAGACCAGCTAATTTTATCAATGTGATGAGAAGGAGAAAACTGGAGAACATCGTGACAGTAGGAAAGTTAGAGGGGAGGTGAGGCAGGGGAAGACAGAGATAGAAGGTGCTGGGCAGTCTGACATCATAGGGTGGAAGATCATCTGTGTCAGAGTTGATTGAAAGTACACGAGACAGAAGGTTGTCGAGAGATATAACTATCAACGCCACACGGCATGGACTATGGTAGGCCATCTGTGTCAGAGTTGGTTGAAAGTACACGAGACAGAAGGTTGTCGAGAGACATGACTTCCAACGCCACACGGCATGGACTTAAAAAAGAATGCCATTAGTGCTAATCAATGCCTATGAATTTATTTCCTATTGTATTTCTGTTTACCCAGTGGCTTCCCAAGAAATGTGAAGTTCTGTGGATAATCATTGAATTGTACCTCCGCATTCAAGGTTACCTATTTGAGAAATCCTCAGTGGGTTATACTTCTGGATAATTAATACACAAATCTGTGGATGAAGGGATAATGGATGAATGGATAATGGATGAAGGGATAATGGATGGAGGGATAATGAATAAAGGGATAATGGATGGAGGGATAATGGATGGAGGGATAATGGATGAAGGGATAATGGATGGAGGTATAATGGATGAAGGGATAATGGATGGAGGGATAATGGATGAAGGGATAATGTATGGAGGGATAATGGATGAAGGGATAATGGATGAAGGGATAATGGATGAAGGGATAATGGATGGAGGGATAATGGATGAAGGGATAATGGATAGAGGGATAATGGATGAAGGGATAATGGATGAAGGGATAATGGATAGAGGGGATGAATGGATAATGAAAAGGGATAATGGATGAATGGATAATGGATGGAGGGATAATGGATGAAGGGATAATGGATGAAGGGATAATGGATGAATGGATAATGGATGGAGGAATAATGGATGAAGGGATAATGGATGGAGGGATAATGGATGAAGGGATAATGGATGGAGGGATAATGGATGAAGGGATAATGGGTGGATAATGGATGGAGGGATAATGGATGAAGGGATAATGGGTGGATAATGGATGGAGGGATAATGGATGAAGGGATAATAGATGGAGGGATAATGGGTGGATAATGGATGAAGGGATAATGGATGAAGGGATAATAGATCGAGGGATAATGGGTGGATAATGGATGGAGGGATAATAGATTGAGGGATAATGGGTGGATAATGGATGGAGGGATAATTGGTGAAGGGATAATGGATGCGGGGATAATTTATGCAGGGATATTGGATGCAGGGTTGAGTTGAGTTGAGTTGAATGAAGATTTGACATCAAAGCACTCGGGGTATTCCCATGCCCGCTCCGTCCCCATCTTCAGCAGCCAGCATAGAGTTCCAGTACTGTTGGTACCGGTCACAATCTGGTTGTGTCCGTCTTGCCTTTTCTCTCAATGTAGTGAGCCGGTCAGCCCCTCTGTTTACACCCAGGTGCCTTATTTTCTCCATACCATAATAATCTTGTTTCTCTACTGATTCCATTGCTTGTTCCAGAAGGGCCTTGACCACACCTGCCTTGTCATGTATCAACTCACCACCCAGTGGATGCAGGGGTTGTTTGTGGGAACGAGTACGTCCTGAAGTTGGGCCGGAGGATCGCTGCATCCTACGTGTTGTATGCAAAGAGTAGGCTAAGCTGACGCAACCTATTGATATCATCATCATTATCATCACCACCATCACCATCATTATCATCATCATCATTACCATCATCATCATCATCATCATCATCATCATCATCAAGTACCTTGCCGACTGCCATGTGCGAACACGCCTTTTCGCAATCTGCGATCCTCAGCATCATTTGTCAGTGTGTGTGTGTGTGTGTGTGTGTGTGTGTGTGTTGACTAAAAGCTGTCAAGATTTTTCTCGCGATTTCTTCCTCTGTCTCTTTTCCCACAGATCTTTCCACTGTTCACAGCCTGTTCCAATTGGTTTGTTCTCATAACGTGACACAGAGAACGATGACTGTCTCTTTCTGGTGTTTGTGATTAGTTGTCTTCAAGCCCTCTATTAAACAAGCTTACATTTGGATGAATATTTCTGCTTGTTCACAGTAGTAGTAGTAGTGTTGTCAAAGTAATTGTTAGAGGCGATACTAGTAATAGCAGTAAAAGAAATAGTAGTAACAGTAGCAGCAGTATAAAAAATAATGTAGCAGTAGCAGCAGTAGTAGTGGTACTGGTGGTAATGGCGGTGGTGGTAGTAGTAGTAGTAAAAGTTTTTAGTAGCAGCAGAAATAGTAGTAGCAGACCTGTAACAGTGATGATGATGGTAGTGGTGGTGGTCGTGGAAGCAATAATAGTAGTAGTAGAGTAATTCGTAGAGTTATTAGTAGCAGCAGCAGCAGCAACATCGGCCGCCGTGGTAGTCATAGCCCTAATAGTAAAAAAAAAATAATGCAGAGGAGAAGAAGGATGAGGAGTAAATGAGAATGACGAAAAAGAAGAAGAAGAAGAAGAAGAAGAAGAAGAAGAAGAAGAAGAAGAAGAAGAAGAAGAAGAAGAAGAAGAAGAAGAAGAAGAAGAAGAAGAAGAAGAAGAAAAAAAAGAAGAAGAAGAAGAAGAAGAAGAAGAAGAAGAAGAAGAAGAAGAAGAAGAAGAAGAAGAAGAAGAAGAAGAAGAAGAAGAACAAGAAGAACAAGAAGAACAAGAACAAGAAGTAGAAAAAGAAGAAGAAGAAAGGAAGAAGAAGAAGAAAAAAGAAGAAGAAGAAGAAGAAGAAATAGGACGAGCAATGGAAAATGCAACAAAATAAGGTGGGGCACATAAATGTATACAAAATACCTTAGCACACCAATATATATTTTTAAGCATACTACCCTTCCATATTTCCCCGTCATGTATCATATTCCTCCCCGTCCATCTCACCCTCTCATCCTACCCAACTATCCATCCCTATCTTTCTCACCCTTTATCTCATTCTGAGTATCTCCGGGCCCTTCTCTCAATCTCTTCCGCTGATACATTAAACACCATTAGTCCGCAATCACAGAAGGCATCTTTGAGTCCAAACACCCAAAGATTAGTGGCCCAACTCCGCACCGTCATGCGCCCACAGTTACTGACAGCTCCTGTTGTCGACCAGGCCTGCTTGTTTACTCTGCAGCGCGTGTAGAAAGCAAGCACCTTGACAACTTGGTACTTATCTGCACTAAATCTCCCCAGATTTGCTCCTGAACTTCTCGACTTCCGTTTCTGCCAGAACTCAAGCCAATTCTGTGTTTCTTTATAGGCAAACTGGCCAATGGGTATTGCAGGGTTATTTATATAATACAGTTGATAATAGCATTATGGTCACACGTTATCTTGAGCCAGGTTGCACTAGTTGACTGCGCTTAGAGACTTTCATGCGTGTATGTATAAGCATCAGTATATGTGGATATACGAGCACCCTTCATAAGTGTTAGATTTTCTTAGTAATTTGGGTATAAAATCGCAGGCTTTTAATTATTCTAACTTGTTATAACCTGTTGAAATTGACTACAATGATCGGTCTGATTAGGTCAACTTCCACTTTTTATTGACCTGGGTTCTCTCGGGCATTTTTCTGGCCCAAATGGCAGAAAGGCTTGGCTTCAAAGTTATTCTTAGTTCCGATAGCGCTTTGCTAATGCAGTTTCCACATAAGGACGGAAGTCTACGGTTTCGCTGCCTGAGCTACTGAGTTTAGGGCTGTGAGCTGTGCTTTTCCTATGTAATGCCTTTCATTTGTGCAGCTATTGTGTCGTTTTGTTCAAAATGGCCGGTGGCCGGCTTACGTTAGGGCTGGTGAAATACCTTAGGTAAGAATTCTACGTGTGTATAGTAACCAACCTATCGTGTCCGACCACTTCCCTCAACGACAAACAGGCCTCAGAACATTACTTAGCTTAAGACGGGCTCAGGACATTACTTAGCTTAGGGCGGGCCTCAGGTCTTTACTTAGCTTAGTGCTGGCCTCAGGTCTTTACTTAGCTTAGGGCCTCAGGTCTTTAATTAGCTTAGGGTGGGCGTCATTTCTTTAATTAGCGTAGGGCGGGCCTTAGGTCTTTAATTAGCTTAGTGCTGGCCTCAGGTCTTTAATTAGCTTAGGGCGGGCCTCATGTCTTTAATTAGCTTAGGGCGGGCCTCAGGTGTTTAATTAGCTTAGGTTGGTCGTCAGAACTTTACTTAGCTTAGGGCGGGCCTCAGGTCTTTACTTAGCTTAGAGCGGGCCTCAGGTTTTTACTTAGCTTAAGGCAGGCCTCAGGTCTTTACTTAGCTTAGGGCCTCATCAGATCGAAATCTTGCACTGCCCGTCATAGACTGACATCCACTAGTGTACACAAATATACACATAGAAAAACTGAAAGATATTTACATAGACATGCATACATATGTAAGCATCAGTGTATGTACACAGACCTACACATATACGTATACGTAGATGTACATGAACTTTCACAAGCGGACATTTGCTAGTGTGCATACAGTTCTTGATTTATTGTTCTATATGTCACACAAGGCTCGCCGTCTCTTCTGCGGTTCTGTTCTGTTCTGAACAGTCAGTTCAATATTATGGATGGATCTAGTCCAGCAACTTTGGCCTCTTTCATCGACGCTCGTCTCACGGTTTGTCTTGGGCGTTCTTGTTTCTTCAATCCCTTTCCACAGACATGTGTATGTATGTGTATGTGTGTGTATATATGTGTGTATGTGTGTGTATGTGTGTGTGTATGTGTGTGTATGTGTATGTGTGTGTATGCGTGTATGTATGTGTGCATATGTGTGTAAGTGTATGTGTGAGTATGTGTGTATGTATATGTGTATGTGTGTATGTGTGTGTATAAGTGAGTGTATGTGAGTGTGTATGTATGTAATTATGTGTATGTATATGTGTTTGTGTATGTGTGTATGCTTGTGTTTGTGTGTATATGTGTGTGTATGTGTGTGTGTTTAAATGTGTATAAATCCTCATTTATGTTTGAGTGTATGTATTCTTTCAGTCTCTCTCTTCTTATATATATATATATATGTGTGTGTGTGTGTGTGTGTGTATGTGTATGTGTGTATGTATGTGTGTATGTATGTACGTGTATGTGTGAGTATGTGTGTATGTATATGTGTGTATGTGTGTGTATGAGTGAGTGTATGTGAGTGTATGTGTATGTATGTAATTATGTGTTTGTATATGTGTTTGTGTATGTGTGTATGTTTGTGTATGTGTGTATGTGAGTGTATGCGAGTAAATGTGTGTATGTGTGTCTGGGGAGTGTGTGTATGTGAGTGTATGAGGAGTGTGTGTATGTATGTGTGTGCATATATGTATATGTGTGTATGTGTGTGTATATTGTGTGAATGAGTATGTGTATGTGAGTGTGTGTGTTTAAATATGTGTATAAATGCTCATTTCTGTTAGGGTGCACGTATTCTTTCAGTCTCTCTCTCTCTCCCTATGTGTGTGTGTGTGTGTGTGTGTGTGTGTGTGTGTGTATTTCTACCACTCTCTGTCTTACACTGTTTACTCCAAGCTGCTAGCTCAAGATTTGGAACCCCTGCGACTCAAAAATTCATTATCCCGGTCAACAAATGCCCGCAGAAAAGTCGGAGGTGTACTGACTGACTGACTTTCTACCCCACCAGGACACCACACAAGCGACAAACACCCGATGACACAAAGTGCCACCATGCGGATGAGGATCACCGCGGAGAGGTCCCAGAAACCGCGTTCAGACAATTGACCACATTTATGGCCTGCCTATATTGCGGCCGCTGGCAAAAGCCAGGGTGGGGCTTTAAATAACAAAAAATTTCGTTCTGAAATGGACGTAAAGGGAGGTTGAGAGACGCATATATCGCAGCCATTCAGTAAACGGACACAGTGCAATTACATCTTCGAATAACCGCAGAATGGCCTAACAAAAGGTCACATTTCAAATAGCTCGTCAACATCCTAACATGTTTTAATTAGAGCACCCGACCCATCTAAACATAGTTCAGTAAAACTAGTTCTACTTGTTATGTAGCCACGTCCAATCAAATTTTGAAAATATATATTAGAGTTATATCCCTTATGGTGGAGTTATATCCCTTACTAAAAAGTTTGTTCTGTACAAGTTACTGCATCTGTAGTTTTGTATTGTAGCGCAGAAATTGCACTAATACATCGGCTAGCGAAGATAATTTGTTCAGAAAAACGTTCGTTAGCTGAAATACTTGTTAGCGCAGAATGTAGATATACCTGCTAGGCTTATATTTTCTGAGGTAGATAAAGATTGTCGGATTTTTAACTCAATTGAATTCACCATATGTAAAATATGTGGTAGTACTTGCTGTCCAATAAATAGACAGACAGACCTACTGAACGATTGACCGGCAGACAGACAGACCAACAGATAGACAGACAGACAGACCGAACGACAGACCGAAAGACAGACCGAAAGACAGACAGACAGACCGAAAGACAGACAGACCGAAAGACAGACAGACAGACCGAAAGACAGACAGATAGATAGATAGATAGATAGATAGATAGATAGATAGATAGATAGATAGATAGAAAGAAAGATAGATAGATAGATAGATAGATAGATAGATAGATAGATAGATAGATAGATAGATAGATAGATAGATAGATAGATAGATAGATAGATAGATAGATAGATAGATAGATATGTACTATGACGGAGAAGGCCCTTAGTACTAAGAATAAAAAAATGATAATAGTTCGTTAGGTGGGGGCTAGAAATATTAATATTCTAGTCCAGGCAAGAGATCTTCTGTGTAAAGTCTAATATAGTCCAGGTAACAAATAAACTCAATTAAAAACATATAAAACTAAACAACTAGACTAGTAAACTAACTAGAATTCCTAATCTGAAGAAAACAACTGTAACTATGAATACAACGTTGAACATAATTTTATTGAACTTCACATCAGCATGGCCAAAAAGTAGCGATATAAACGACCACGTGCTGGAACAAAACCTCAAATATACAGCCATCTAACTATTTCTTGTCTAGAATACAGATGCAAATCTATCTTAACCAACTAACCACTGAACGTACCCTCGACTGCCATCAGTCCGACCGCGAACGTTACCTGTGGTCGCCATACCCATAGACCGGCCCATTGTGCAAAGCATCAGTCTACTAGGTTCGGCTTCCACGGGTTGGTCCGGAAGTCAAAACAGGCTTGAAACTGTCAGTCGGCCGTTTAAATACCCCGTGGGCTGATTTTTCTCCATCTTCCGGTCAATTCTAGTAGTTAGTTCCGGTGGCCTTTTAACCATTTTAAAACCAGAATAAATCTAAGATCTTTAATCTGCTGTACTGTAGTCTTCGTCGCTTCCACCCTACTACAGATAGATAGATAGATAGATAGATAGATAGATAGATAGATAGATAGATAGATAGATAGATAGATAGATAGATAGATAGATAGATAGATAGATAGATAGATAGATAGATAGATAGATAGATAGATAGATAGATAGATAGATAGATAGATAGATAGATAGATAGATAGATAGATAGATAGATAGATAGATAGATAGATAGATAGATAGATAGATAGATAGATAGATAGATAGATAGATAGATAGATAGATAGATAGATAGATAGATAGATAGATAGATAGATAGATAGATAGATAGATAGATAGATAGAAGATAGATAGATAGATAGATAGATAGATAGATAGATAGATAGATAGATAGATAGATAGATAGATAGATAGATAGATAGATAGATAGATAGATAGATAGATAGATAGATAGATAGATAGATAGATAGATAGATAGATAGATAGATAGATAGATAGATAGATAGATAGATAGATAGATAGATAGATAGATAGATAGATAGATAGATAGATAGATAGATAGATAGATAGATAGATAGATAGATAGATAGATAGATAGATAGATAGATAGATAGATAGATAGATAGATAGATAGATAGATAGATAGATAGATAGATAGATAGATAGATAGATAGATAGATAGATAGATAGATAGATAGATAGATAGATAGATAGATAGATAGATAGATTGATTGATTGATAGATTGATTGATTGATAGATAGATAGATAGATAGATAGATTGATTGATAGATAGATAGAGGGTGAAAGAGAGGGTGAAAGGGGGAGGTAAGTCTAACGAGAGAACTAGAGAGAGATGAAACACTGTGCAGCAAAAATGTCACATAATGAAAGTAACTGCAACAAGTGTGGTAGAGTCAGGGCCACTCTGGGACATCTGCCCGACTCTGGACACTAACAGTGACAGCATCAAGTGTCTCTGGCTTGCCACTTGTCACAACATTGGCAGCCAGTCTGACATGTTGTCAGTACACCCTGGAACATGATGTGACACGAGGACCCAGTTTCTCACACACAATGTTGGTAACAGTAATAGTTGATGACACAACATTTTAGATTCTCATTTCTCTCTCAACCCCCCCCCCCTCTCTCTCTCTCTCTCTCTCTCTCTCTCTCTCTCTCTCTCTCTTTCTCTCTCTGTCTCTCTCTCAATGTGTGTGTTTGTGTGTACATGTGTGTATGTATACGTGTGTATGTGTATGAATGTATGCATCTCATTCCATCATGACCTCTGGTACCTTGCGTATCCAAGTGATGTATCACTAACTGCAAAGAGCCCGTTTGTGCACTTTGTAAATGAGCATTCCCAAGGACTCTGTTCTTCCCTCTCTCCATATTTGTATGGTCGGTTTTTGTGAGTACAACAGATTCTCAAGCCAACGGAAGGCAGCAGCGACTGCCCCTACCTCCATTCTCAAACTAGACGTTGTAGTTTTGGTCAGTGTATGCCAAAAACATCTGGCAACCTAAGGGATATCTTTCAGTCAGTTTTATGCTGGGGGGGGGGGGGGGGGGGGGGGGAGGAGGAGTAATATATCTAGCCACTGCGTTACCCCACCGCCCCCCCCCCTTTGTAACCTTCATCCCCTAGGGGTAACACGCAGTGAAGATAGTGTTTATACAGAAAGAAAACACCAATAAACTGACATACAGATAAACGATCACATTTTAACAATACTTTAAATATTTAGGGTTAACAATACTTTAAATATTTAGGGAGTATCTTAACATACGAAGGGAGAACAGACAGCAAGATTGAAACAAGAATCCAACAAGCAACAATGCTACATTTTAACTGACCCTTTTTTTTGATCAAAGCAGCGCCCGTGGCTTAGACGTTGCGAGTCCGACTCGAAATTCCAACATACCGCGATCGAAACCCACTGCTGGCTGCGTGGATTTTTATCATGGTATGGTGCGTCGCAGGTCGACCCCGCCTATGGGTACCAGGATGGCTGTCCTGTGGAAGTAAAGACGACCCGAGTAACGCTGACCACATTACCCACCTAGTACCGATTGGTCTGTAAAAATATGGGATGCTTTTCACATATGCCCGATGCGCCTAAGGCTTAAAAAGGTATCTTTACTTTACTTTTACTTTTGATGAACCGGGCTATCGCAACAGCGAGAGATAAATTATAAAACAGTCGTCATACCAGTTCTGCCAGTATAAGACGTGGACTTGGACTAAACACACACACACACACACACACACACACACACACGCGCGCGCGCGCGCGCGTGCGAAAGAAAACTGAGCACCTGCGAAATAGGTTGTTAGAAAAAGGCATGAATAAAATAGATAAGATCGTGCAAATAACGAAGAAACAATTTGAACAACAGCTATAATTAAATTCAATGAAAATCAAATACTGAAATGGTTTGGCCATATGATGAGTATGAATCAATGATGCCAGCAACGATGGCGTAGAACAATGAAGTAGACAATAGAGAGAGGAAGAACATGAAGAGCATGGATTGAAGAAGTGACTGATACCTTGAGAATATACATCATCCCCGCATACCGGCCAACCGAGCGTGCCCTAGCTCGGGTACCGATTATCTGTTAACCTGCGACGCATACCGCCACAAAAGTGAATAAAGACCCCCAACCTCATCTCCCCCATGTCCCCACCCCATCTCCCCCATCGCATCTCCCCCTCCCCATCTACCCCCACCCCTCATCCTATCCCTGCTCATATTTAAAAAAATTGTTATCTCGCCTTTTCGCTAACGTAATAACTATGTCAGTTTCTGTGATTCAGGTATTGCTAACACGCTTCGAAATTCTATAGTGCCAAGTTCGTTTCCAGCTGCGGGAGATTTTACAGCAGACTGACTTGTGTTGGTTTCTACAGTGGTGCGGAGAGACATGAACAACAAGCAGCAGTCAGAGCAGCTGGTGAAATATCGGACTGGTTCTAGGTGCAAAAGGAACAAAACAGAGCCTGTTGTTGGCATCATCCCTTTTCAACACATTTGCTGCAAATTTTATGAGAAATACAACTGACGATGAAGTGGATGACAGCTTTATTCAACTAATAATTAGAGACAAACCTATCCCAGAACTAGGATAAGCAGACGAAACAGTTCTCCTGTAGCAAAATTCACAAAGATTGGAAGAATTAATTTTGACAGTCAACACAGCACATTGAAGAAGAAAATATTGTTTGAATAAAAAAAAAAAAAAAATATGATAAATCCGCGTCCCAACAAAACATGCACATTCTTTCGCGGCTTATCTGAATGCTAACCAATCAGAGAGCGTGAATAGTGCGGAGGCGCAGATAGATCATTACGGTCTGAGGAGAATAGCACTGCGAGGAGTTACCAGGGGGTTCTGGTCAACGCTCAACACTCAGGGGAAAGATGAGACGGATTTACAATCAGACGATTACTGGTACCATCGGAATTGAAACTCTTCGCTTGCTGCTGAAGTTGGGGACTGATCACTATGGGAGTGTCCGGAGTGCTGTGATGTCGATTCCTAATTCAACATTCACCATTTAACATTTAACCTTTAACGTTCAACATTCAAACACAGAAACAAGAACAAATTTTGATACAGTAGTATGTGACATTGGGACTGCCCTTGTAAAAAAAAACATCAGTCATGTTTGATCGTTATTGAATTTGTACTTCAGTTATAAGGGATTCACTTATTTGCTTCATTTATGTCATTGTTACTGAAGTATGCACCTGACGAGATACAGCGAAATATGCCAGGAAATAAATTGTGCAATCTATTGTTTGTAAGTTATATGAATTTTACCCCACCATGACATCACACAGAGCGATAAACACCCGGTGACACAAAGTGCCACCATGCGGATGAGGATCACCCGTTGAGACGTCCTAGAAACCGCATTCAACCATCAGGCTAAACTAAGGCCTCAAGATAAAGAAAAATTTCATTTCTCATAGGGACCACTTTGATTACCACATTATCTATTGTTTGTGTCTTCTTTGTTCAGATACAGTAGGTGTTTATTTGTTGAATACGGTATGACACATTTAACATTTAAAGTGGATGCTGCAATGTTATATTCTTATCCTTGGCGTGTTACTCTTACACACTGTAATACTGGAAGAAGAAACACTGCTTACCTTACCCAACTATATGATTACAACCAATTTTTTATACATACATATATATTTTTTAAATTTTTTTAAAATTTTTTTTATTTAACCACCCGCATTGTATGTAATATGCATATCAATATGCCTTTTATTCTATTCGTCTGTCGGTTCATTTGTCTTTCTGTCACTTTTCTGCCTGTTCATTTACTTACCTTTCAGCCTACACACACTATTGTCTGTCTATCTTACCCACCCATCGTCCTGTCTCATCAGGCAGTCTTCTTCTCTATCCCGCGTTTATCATTCACCCCACGCCGTTTATCTATTGATCTGCTTTGCTTCCATGACCTGTCTTGTTTTCTCTCAATCACTTGTCTCTCATTCTACCTCCCACGTCAGTCAGAGCAACACCTTCTCCTGCCTTATCTGCACCTCCCAAGTATTCAGTTCCCGTAAGAAAGTCGACTCACAGATTGGTTCCTCGCTCAAGTTTCCGTTCCTGTAATTAGCTGCCATCCCCCACCTGATCCTGGATGTGCCCTGACAGGTAACCAACGATCCTTAGCTTCTAGTTCAGAGTTGCTCTGAGACGCCAGCCGTCTCCGCTACAAAAGTGATGAAGAACGGTGAAGTTGATTGTAAGTGAAAATTCCCGTATGGGTTCCAAGGTCCCATTGTGGAGGAACAGAAAAATAGACCCATCAACTCCCCAAACAAGCATGTCGTAGGTGTCGACTAATTAGGAGCTTCCTTTGAAGTCGGGGTGCATCTGCCTGAGCGGTAAGGAACAATCATCATCATCATGTAGCAGGTCCTTTGCAGATCGTCGCTCTCATCATGGTCTGGGTGAATTAAGCACGGTCTCTCGCCAGCTCTCCTGCCTCATGTATTTTCATACTGAAGGAGTCACTCATATCCTGTACCCATCTTCGTGTCGGTCGGCCCCTGCCCCTCCTTCCTGATACCATGCCTTCTGATATTATTCTTTCCAATTCGTCGGGGCGCTTGATATAAGCAAAATATTTCAGCTTCTGAGACAAGATGCTGTTTATTAGCCAATCTTCCTTGATGTTAAGATCCTTCAAGATGTTCTTCTCTCCTTTGCCGAAGATGATATGAGAATCTTTCTTTAGCATTTCAGCTCACAGGCCCCTATTCTCTTTCTTAAGGACTGTGAAGGAACAATCAACTGCACACAAATAAGCCAATAAAACTGATGTAAACCGACAACTCATGCCCTGGCACAAAGCCATAGTCAAAATGGACGAACAACAAGGACTTTCCACCTGAGCTTAAGCCGGTGAACAAAGAAGGTTAGTTGCGTATCCTTTACAAGCCGTTGCAGAACCAACCTTAACAGCCCCTGGCTGTTGTATGGTTTTTCTAGGCAATTTTACGTCCAGTAGTTTGCCATTGCCTCTGGTCGGCTTTCTTGATACCACTGTCGAAACCAACGCAAGGCATCCTGGCATTACGAAGCGTTCGCATTGACTTAGCCACAGAGCCGACGAACAAAGAAGAAGAAGAATAAAAAAATAAAATTGCCTTGGTATATGTTGTGAGGCCCCTATAGATTATGAGGCAAATACTTTGCTTAGTTTATGCCTAATCCGGGACTGGAACTAGATCAGTCTGAATGATGATTCGAACCCTAAACCTTCAAATCGAAAAGTGAAAGTATAGCCACAACATTTACGCGGATCCCGACTCGCTAATTCTCTTCTCTTCACTCTGGCGTGCCCAGGTGTGTAGATCAAGTTGATGGTAGTGAAGTGCGACTTCACACTGATTGTCAAAGCTTCTAAGCCCTCCTTCATTATTTAAATCAACACCTGCGTGATGTGAGACAAAGTCGTGGCTGTACCCATCCTGTGATCCTGATTACATCAGTTTCCGCCCGACCTAGGTGTGTGTGGGGGGTGGGGGATCCTAGCTAAAGAAGTTTAAAAAAAAAAAAAAATCAGGAACCCAAATCCTCAAACATTCCCGCGAAAATCACACTCAATTTGCTGCTGCTGCACTTATCTCCCTTGATCTGCTGCCCAATAATCGCAGGGATTTCCTAACAAACCCGGCCGCTAATGATTTCTGACGGTTCCACGCTTCCTTCTGCGCTTACTGGACCCAGCAATAACCCGAGACTTGTTGAGCTACACTGAGCTTCCGTGTAACTTTGTCTGGGAATGCGTGCGTGCTGTTTATAGCATCCGGGCTGCTACCGAAAAATTGTAACACCCTGAGATCAGATGATCTTAATCTTGATAGCAGACCAACAGGGCAAGGCCAGATACCCTGTTCAATCTTTAAGGAAGTTATAACTAAAGCTCCTGTAACGGCTACCACAGTGTTGCCACGTTGGATGTTTTACATCCAGATTTAGATGTTTTCCCTTGCATTAAGATGGCGTTTTTTACGTTTAGTTGGTAGCATGCCAGAGTCATTTTTGATCTGAAGCTTCAACTCCATCATCCAAGCTAAGTTTATCCTGTGGATTTTGTAAGGCAGACTTCAGTAAAGATGAAGACATAATTCTATAGGGTAAGTCATATCAATTGCTATTTAATTAGTGACTTTTTCCATTTGGATGTTTTTTCTAGATGTTCTCCACGCAAATTTTAGATATTGTTTGACTCCGTTTTGGATATTTTTCGTCATAGAAAAGTGGAAACACTGGGCGACCCTAGCCCTGTAAAAGCTTGTGCGGGTGACGACGTGATGTTGTTAGTCAAATAAAAGTAAAGGACCCTTTTCCACGCCTTTAGGCGTACTGGGCATATAGGGCTAGAGCTATATGACTAGACCAATCAGCACTCAACAATATGCCGGCCGCCATTACTTCCCCATACTGCACCTAGTACCCATTGAAGGCTATGTTGACCCAGAAGCCAAGCTCACTTTTTGAAAAAGTCTGGCTTCGTCACGACCTGAATCCTTGACCCTCCGATCCGCAGACAGAGTTTAGCCGCTACGCCACGATGGTTCACTTGTGCTGTTGTAATCCTTGAATTCTCTCCGCCGATAGTTAATTTCCCCCGCTAGAAACGCCAGTTAGTGTTTTTGTTTGACTCTTCTGTGTTTTCATAACACGAAAATAAGCAGCCGTTAAGTGAATGGTTGCCCCCACTGTGAATTCAAGATCGCTGGAAGTCGGTTCTGTCGGGAATTGAGAACATTTGACACTTTAAGTTTCCTTTGGTACAACAAGCACTTGTGTGAATTAAGTAAAGATCCCTTTTTACGCGTTTAGGCACAGCGGGCATATGGGAAGAGCACCCATATTGTTACAGACCAATCGGCACTAGGTGGGTAATGTGGTCAGCATTACTCCAGCCGTCTTTACTTCCCCTGGTACCCAATTTATTTAGGCTGGGTTGACCTGCGACGCCACCATTACATGATAAAACTAACCCACGCAAGAAACAGTGGGTTTCGATCGCGGTACGTTGGAATTACGAGTCTGGTAGTCTGGTAGTCGGGTAGTCTGGTAGTCAGGTAGTCTGGTAGTCTGGTAGTCTGGTAGTCTGGTAGTCTGGTAGTTTGATAGTCTGGTAGTCTGGTAGTCTGGTAGTCTTAGTTTCAGCTTCATAGAAAACGGGTCACCCCATCTTTGCTCCGCTCCTGTGAAAAAAAAAAAAAAAACACACAGAGAATGTTTATCACAGTATTAGAATTGCAGTTCATCATTGATGGTAGTAGAAGTCGCCAACAGATCAGCAGTTGCCCACGCGATCAATTTTAAATCACATACGGGCACGACAACACTGCACGACAGACATCGCGCCATTTTCTGAATCTACAATTCACACCAACACGTTGGTCACAGTCGAAAAAACGTTCCAAATGCAATCCGCAGCTCACAGGGTCACGCCATGCATTCAACTCAGAAGCTGGGCGACGAAACTATATCCAGCAAAAATGCATCGGCCACAGTCCAGCAGAAGCAAAAAATTTGCCTCTGTTTCGAACAGTGCCGCTGACTAACGTCCATTTTGACAGGAAACAATCAGGAGTTACGAGTCAGACTCACAACGTCTTAGCCACGGACGCCGTCACTTGTCTGAACTATGCAGTCTCAAACAGAGCTCAAACCCCCCCCCCCCCCCCCATACCCCCTACCCCCAGGGCTCCATTATGTGTGAGGGGCAGAACAGAACCACTGACCCATCCCAACGCTAACAAGCATGTTGTAAAAAACTAATTGGGGGAGAACCTTTCCAACTCTGAGTGCATCTGCTTGAGAGTCAAGGAACCGACAGTCTGCATGAAAATAAGCAAGAACAGTAGAACTGATGTGCACGCTAAATTCCAAGTTTTGGAACAAGACCAAAATCCAGAAGAAGACGAACAACCAAAACTTTCCGCTGGGGTTTACAGCCGGTGAACGCCAAGAAGAAGAAAATATAGAAGCTTTATCTCCCTGACGTTGATGTCATCATCATCATCATCATCATCATTATCATTGTCATCATCATCATCATCATCATCATTGTCATTATCATCATTATCATCATCGTCACTACTATCATCATCACTATCATCATCATCATCATAATCGTCATCACTTTCATTATCATCATCATCATCACTTCTATCATCATCACTACCATCATCATCATCATCGTCATCACTTTCATCATCATCATCACCACCATCATTATCATTATCATGACCATCACTAAAATCATCAACATCATCATCGTCATCACTTTCATCATCATCATCACCACCATCATTATCATTATCATGACCATCACTAAAATCATCATCATCATCATCGTCATCACTTCCATCATCATCATCATTATAATTATCATTATCATCAAAACCACCGCCATCCTAATCATCACCACTACAGTCTTCATCATCATTACTATCATATTCACCATAATTGTCACTATCATCATTCCCGTGGAGTTGCATGGCCCTATTATAGGGAAAACAAGAATAGACCCACTGCCTATCCAAAAGCATGTCATAAGAGTCGACTGATTGGGAGCTTCCTTCAAAGTCAGAGTGTATCTGCCTGAGAGGCAAAGAACCAACAGTCTGCACACAAATGTGTCAGGTTCTGGAACAGGACTGCAGTCCAGAAGTGGACGAACAACCATAACTTTCCACGAGATTTTACAGCTGGTGAATACGAAGCAGAAGTAAAAGAAGAATATCATCATATTCATCACCATCACCATCATCACCATCGACATCATCATCATATCGATATCATCATCATCATTATCACTATCTTAATCATCATCCTTATCATCATGAGCACTATCATCATCATCACTATTATCACATCATCATTCTTATCACCATCATGATCGTCATCACTATCATCACTATCATCACTATCATCATCATAATCATCATTATCATCACTATCATCATCATAATCATCATCACTATCATCATCATAATCATCATCATAATCATCATCATCATCATCATCATCATCATCATCACTATCATCCTCATTAGCATCATCAATATCATCATCATTATCACCACCACTGCCTCTAAGTTCTTCAGTTGTTCATTTACATTCCAGAACTCACAGCCAAACAGCAGCACTGTTTCAATACGATATTTCACTAAATGGTTTGGCCATGTAACAAGACTAGCAGCAGACAGGGCACCACAGAGAGCAATGTTATACATGTACACCGGTAATGGAGTCAGAGGTCGACCACGCAGAACATGGACCGCAAAAATATCAGAGGCACTGGAAAGTACTTTCCAGAGATGTCTTCCTGTCCTGACGCGGCGAGGTATTTCATGAGTAGAGAAAACAAGTAGAGGAAGACGAAACATCGTTTTCTTATGTTTAACTCTTTGGACCACTTGAGGTTTTGAACGAATATATATATATATATATATATATATATAAAAATTACTTATTACCACATGAACTCTAACCTCTTGCAGTGTTGCAGGACTTTTTCTGAATGAAAGATATCCATGTGGTCGCCAGATTTATGTAGTTTACACTGACCAAAACTTAAATATAAGGAGACAGTTTATGTGATGTTTGAGACAAGTAGGGGAATAGGCAGTAAGACGTCATGCTTTGTTCGGGACTAAAAGAGTTATAATGTACACTTCCAATGACATATCAATGTTAGCTGTGTAACATTTACTTACAGGATGTTGCAGAACCACCATCCACACTTGGGGGGAGGCGGGGAGGGGGTTAAATGTTTCCAATTTCAGTAAAATATTTTACATTAAACAGTTTGCCATTGCTCTCTTAACGCTCGGCTCTCAATACAATTGTCGAAACTGACCCTAAGTTGTCTGCTGCCAAATCGAATGCTTCTGGGATCGTGCTAGGTACCAAGGTAATTTTTGTATTATGTGAAAGGTTTAATAGTTTGAACAACGGATCAACATTATAGCACAAGAGTAGTAACCCATAAGTGCTCCGTTCTTACAAAGTGCATAAGCCACAGACGCTGACTCAAATAGTTATAAGTACAGCACAGTCAAACATGGCACCCGACCGTTACGAATGATTTTCTGTTAAATCCACGACGCTTAGCAGTTGGTATTCGCTCATAAAAAAAAAAAAAAAAATTAACAATCTGAGAAAACAAACAATTTTCAGAAAATAATCCGTTGTCTTTCTCAAGAACTTCCGGAAATGCGCAGTAAAAAAACGCAACCAGGTTTGATGTTGCAACCGTATAAATGACAAGAGTTTGCGTCATGTTTCAGAAGTATGAATGAAAAGACGCCACCCGCTGTTTATTTCTTATTGGAACTTGAATGAAAAGATGCGGTTTATTTGATGTTACCGGGGGGGGGGGGGGGGGGGGGGGGGGGGGGGGGGGGGGGGGGGGGGGGGGGGGGGTGGGGGTGGGAGGGGGGGGGGGGGGGGGTGAGGGGGGGGGTAGGGAAAGAAGTTTCAGTTTTAACTTTCCGACAACATAAGAAAAAAAACAGACACTGTATAAGTTTAACAGCCTATAGCAACAGGAAAGGAAGGATGTGGTCTGTTTGATTTTATGAGTAGGTATCAATGCGACAGTCGGCTCTGTGGCTAAGTCGATGCATATGTTTCGTAATGCCGGAACGCTGGGTTCGATCCCAGCTGTGGCTATGCCCCTTGCGTTGGTTTCGACAGTGGTATCAAGAAAGCCGACCGTCCAAAAAGCAGTGGCAAACTACTGGACGTAAATTTGCCTAGATAAAGTACATAACAGCCAGGTGCTGTTGTGGTTGGTTCTGCAACGTCCTGTAAAGGATACCCAACTAACCTATCAATGCGACAAGTTCCGGGTTTCAACGTAGAAATGGGGTGGGGGCACTAAGAAGTTTTAGCCTTATTTAAGTGTGCAAAATAATAATTAGTATGTGCTGAAAAGCAAATAAATGTAATAAAATATTTGAAATAACATTAAATGTATGCATAATACTCACAATGTTCGGGCAGGAGGGCGGTGGGGTTGGGGGGGGGGGGGGGGGGGGGGGAATTGACTTTCAGCCCAAAACAATTTTTTGGGTGAGTGCTTAATGGAGATCTGGTATAATGTAAATGGAGTTCTTGTATAATGTGAAGGGAGTTCTTGTGTATTGTGAATGGAGTTCTTGTATAATATGGAGTTCTTGTATAATGTGAATGGAGTTCTTGTATAATGTTAATGGAGTTATTGTATAATGTTAATGGAATTCAGGTATAATGTGAATGGAATTCAGGTATAATGTGAATGGAATTAAGGTATAATATGAATGGATTTCAGGTATAATGTGAATGGAATTCTGGTATAATGTGAATGGGAAGTGTGGTATCATGTGAATGAAATTGTTGTATTATATAAAAGGTTTTTAGAGTTGAACAACGGATCAACATTATAGCACAAAAGTAGTAACTCATAAGTGCTCCGTTATACCCTTAACTCATACCTGAGTCCGAAGAATCTCAGCGCAATGCTCGAACTCTGTAGCATCGGCGAGGATCCTGAAATACTTTGGGTAGATTTTTAACTCCAAATGTTGCCCGAGAAGCGCTGTTATATTACTCTTTTCGATTTCCAACTGCCAAGTAATTTTTTTACCTGCGCAACAGTACACACGGGCGTCCGATTTCACAACCCAGAGACCAAAGGAAATTACTAGAAGTTCACGAGAAAAAAATCCAAGCCTCCACCGGGGTCTGAACCTGGAATCTCTAGCACACAAGGTGGACGCCATGCCTCGACACCTCTTATCCCCCGTATAATGTGAATGAGGGTGTGGTATAATGTGAATAGAGGTGTGGTAATGTGGTATAATGTGAATGAGGGTCTGGTATAATGTGAATGAGGGTCTGGTATAATGTGAATGGGGGTCTGGTATAATGTGAATGAGGGTCTGGTATAATGTGAATGAGGGTCTGGTACAATGTGAATGAGGATCTGGTATAATGTGAATGAGGGTCTGGTACAATGTGAATGAGGATCTGGTATAATGTGAATGAGGATCTGGTATAATGTGAATGAGGGTCTGGTATAATGTGAATGAGGATCTGGTATAATGTGAATGAGGGTCTGGTACAATGTGAATGAGGGTCTGGTATAATGTGAATGAGGGTCTGGTATAATGTGAATGAGGGTCTGGTATAATGTGAATGAGGGTCTGGTATAATGTGAATGAGGGTCTGGTATAATGTGAAAAGAGGTGTGGTAATGTGGTATATTGTGAATGAAGTTGTGATATAACCTTAATGAAGTTCTGTTATGATGTGAATGCAGCTATTTGCCATCCATAATAGGTTAGCAATGGTTATTGTCGATGTAGAAGCTTATTAATGTCATCACTTCATATCTCCTAGGGCGACCTCTTGTTTCACATAACTGTCATTTACATCTGCGTTATTTTGAATTCTTTCTTGCATGCTACCATGGGTAGTATATATATATATATATATATATATATATATATATATATATATATATATATATATATATATATATATATATATATATATATATATATATATATATATATATATATATATATATATATATATATATATATATATATATATATTCATCTTCCATGAAAAAATTAATAATCGCCACCCCCATGTGGGACGAATTTTTCGTTATTTTGAAGGCCCACCCTGGTTGTAGCCAGGGGCTCTAGTATAACTTGACGTTTGAACGGAATTTCCGTGACCTCTCCACGGGTGATCCTCATCCGAATGGTGGGACTTTTTGTCACCGGGTGTTCTTCGCTCAGTATGATATCCTGGTGGGGTTAAAAAATCAGCCAGTCAATCAGTCAATCGCCCATGCGACTCTGTCGCACATGGTTGATCGGATGAAACTATTGCCTACACACAGCTAAATCAAATAGCAGCATTGAATTTTTCGTTATTTCTCTGTCCATCATAGAATAGTCGTCTTGTGCTGAGGCTGGCAGTTTTCTGATCGATCTCCTGATCGTCAAGTCATTATCCTTCGTCTCAGAACAGGAAACAACCGATTACGCAGCCACAGGTACACACAATTCAAGATAGGCGTATCAGCCATGTATTCAAGAGCTGCACTGAATATGGTACATTAGGGCCTATAATGTACGCTGCAAACAGTCGTGGGACGTAGGCTGCAAGCTTTCGTGGGGCGTAGGGCGAATGGAGTTAGTTCCAACTCTGCTTGTTTTGCAATAGTTAAAAGAACTCACATCTTTAAATATACAACACGCGATAGCGCCGGCTATCGTGAAAAAAACACCGTAAAATGCTGCGTTTTGGTAGGCGGTCACTAAGCGTGGCACCCCCGCAACACAGAAAACGCCGCGCGATACGGCAATTCATGAATGGGATGGGAAGTCACTCTGATTCTGGGCCCGAAAATGTGACTTGAACCGAGAATGTTGTAGAACATTTCACAGAGTAAGGGTTTTACTCTACCGAAGTAGCTGGAGACCGTTTGATGTCTGTTTTAACTTCTGATGACAGACCTTTTGAGTGAAGGTTGTAGTTGTTAAGATCGTCAGTGGAAATAATAGAGACTTTTTATCATACACATATTTTCGTCATCATCTTATGCCGTGTAATTTATATGAATGATATTAAAGTTTATGTGGCCTGTCACAAGTCCTTATTGCTGACTTTCTGAGATAGTCATAGTAATATTTGTGGGTGTTGAGCCAGGTACCCAGGTACCCAGGTATCCAGGTGTTAAATTATACATGACTGCAAGTATTAGCAGAATATCCATCGAAGGAAAACCCAGCGGCATATCAGCCTAGGTACTCTAGACCCACATAGTTGGCTGTTTTCCAGATATTAAGGCGTGCCAGTGAAGAAAACTAGACATTACATTAACTAATATCAACAAGTGCTCTGTGTGTCCATAGTCTACATAGAGAAATTACAAGAGAACAACACACTGAAGATGCTAACAACGACAGTGAAATGTATAGATACACCTAAATTGCTGATATAGACAACTTATTTCAGACGAACCAACGAAGAAGAATCAGCACTGTTTGCGTGGACTCAGGAGCCCCAATTGAGGGCGGGGGGGGGGGGGAAATAGACCAACTTTCCCCTAATTAGCATGTCGTAAGAAGCTCTAATTTATGGGTGTTTCCTTTGAGGTAGGGATGCATATGTGAGGCGAGGGACCAACAGTCTGCATATAAATAAACCCTTTGTAGGTGTAACTGCATTTGACTAGATGTGTCTCCTTTAGTAGGTGTGCCTTTTAGAAGTATGTATACCTCTCTGTATGTGTTTGTGTCTTTGAATATGAGACAATATTTATTGTTATGTATTGATGCCATTTACCCCGTGCATGTATGTGTTTTCCGCACAACTTTGTCGTTTAATTTTTTTAAATGTGTATGTTGAGACAGTCTCTCGTGTTTGTATGTTAAGGCAATCTCTCGTGTTCGTATGTTGAGACAATTGTGTTCGTATATTGAGACCATATCTCGTATTCGTATCTTGAGATAATCTCATTTTCGTATGCTGAGACATTCTATCGTGTTCGCATGTTAAAAAATCTCTCGTGTTCATATCTTGAGACAATGTCGTGTTCGTATGTTGAGAAATCTCTTGTGTTCGTATGTTGAGACAATCTCTCGCGTTCGTATGTTGAGACAATCTCTCGCGTTCGTATGCTGAGACAATCTCTCGCGTTCGTATGTTGAGACCAGTGGCGAGCCGTGCATGTAACGGATGTAATCTCTGCTTACACTTTCCATTGCCAAATACTACATGAATTTATTGTTTATTATTACTGTTTACTATTTATTACAAATGCATCATTTGGTTTAAGTCTATAACATAGTGAAAATGACGTTCATCGCATGCTAAACGCCACTCCTGCAGAAACTATAACGCGTGAAAGCTATCAGTTACTAGTACTACAATTTATTATCAATAAAGAGAAAACGAGGACAAAAGTATCACGCAATACCCTCTCCTGTGTAATTGTTATGTGCAGACGCATACACGTGCGAACTGATCACGCCTCGCCACGGGTTGGCGCAATCTCTAAAGTTTGTGTGTTGAGACAATCTCTTGTGTTTATGTCGAGACAATCTCTCGTGTTTATGTTGAGACAATCTCTTGTGTTTATGTTGAGACAATCTCTTGTGTTTATGTCGAGACAATCTCTTGTGTTTATGTTGAGACAATCTCTTGTGTTTATGTCGAGACAATCTCTTGTGTTTATGTTGAGACAATCTCTTGTGTTTATGTCGAGACAATCTCTTGTGTTTATGTCGAGACAATCTCTTGTGTTTATGTTGAGACAATCTCTCCTCTTTTTTGTATTGAGACAATCTCTTGTGTTTATGTTGAGACAATCTCTTGTGTTTATGTTGAGACAATCTCTTGTGTTTATGTTGAGACAATCTCTCGTGTTTATGTTGAGACAATCTCTTGTGTTTATGTTGAGACAATCTCTTGTGTTTATGTTGAGACAATCTCTTGTGTTTATGTTGAGACAATCTCTCGTGTTTATGTTGAAACAATCTCTTGTGTTTATGTCGAGACAATCTCTCCTCTTTTTTGTATTGAGACAATCTCGTCTGTTTCTCTGTTTAGACAATCTCTCCTTTTCTGTGGCGGAATATTTGTGTGTCCTTCTAAGACACCTCCCTTCGTATCTAGACTTGCTGAAGTAATTTTCCAAGTTGCGTCTTAAAAATCTCCACCTTCGATTGTCAACATTTTTTTTTTAAATCTGAACAATATTAAAAGTGAATTAAAATATAGAGCCAGTTTTAACATTCAGCTGTGAATCCTGGACAATTAACAAACAAGCTGAACAATATCTTGAGGCCTCGGAGATGTGGTTTTACAAAAGAACCCTTGGAATTGACTGACTGACTTTCTACCCCACCAGGACATCTCACAAGCGATAAACACCCGACGACACAATGTGCCACTATGTGGGTGAGGATTACCGCGGAGAGGTCCCAGAAACCGCGTTCAGCCTTTAGGTCATATTTATGGCCAGGCTATATTGCGGCCCCTGGCAAGAGCCAGAGTATGGCTTCAAATCACACCCTTAGAATTCATCGAACAGCCAAGAAGAGTAACCTAGATGTTTGGACAAAGGCGAGTGCTCGAAGACAACTCTCAGAAAAAGACAGTCATCATTTTTTTTTTGGTTCATGTTATGAGAAGAATCCGCAACGCAAATGACACAGTCCTCCTTTCGAACAGTGTAAAGGAAATAGAAAATTTAATATTGTCCGTCCAAAAGCTGTTCTTGAATTTAAAGAAAACGAAGATAATATTCACAGATAAAACTGACTGTCACCCATAAATAACAATAAATGATGAAGAAATTGAAAATGTCACAAACTTTGAATATCTAGGCTCTATATTAAACAACAATTGAGACTGTTTGACAGAAATTAAAAGGAGGATGGCCATAGCAATGCAAAGATTGAACAGCCTTAAAAGTCTATGGTTAAGCAGCAGCAAGGAGATCAAAATTAGAATTGTGAGAGCATGCATCTTCCCTGTGGCTACATACGGATGTGAGTCGTGGGCTATCTCCCAGTCCTTCAGAAAGAGAATAGGGGTTTTTGAGCTGAAATGCTATAGAAAGATTCTCAGAATATCTTGGACAAAGAAGATGAGAAATATTGACATCTTAAAAGATCTGAACATCAAGGAAGATTGGCTAATAACCAGCATCCTTTCTCGAAAGCTGAAATATTTTGGTCATATCAAGCGCCACGGCAGATTGGAAAAACTTCTAGCAGAAGGCATGGTACCAGGAAGGAGGGGCAGAGGCCGACCGACACGAAGATGGGCACAGGATATAAGTGACTCCTTGAGTGTGAAAGTTCATGAGGCGGGAGAACTGGCAAGAGACCGAGTTTCTTACAGGCAGACTGTGATGAGAGCGACGTTCTGCAAAGGACCTGCTACATGATGATGATGATATGAGAAGAATGAAAATTTATCATCTTGTGACCACTGGAAAGATTTGTGAAAGGATAGACAGAGGCAGACAGCAAGAGAAGATTCTTGACAGACTTTTCTCATGGAATGGAGGGGTGTCAACACACCACCTAGTACTTATAATTACGGCTCACAGATTGTGGAAAGGCCTGATCGCCCACGCCAGTCGGCAAGGCATTTTATGATAATAATTGACAGCAAAACAGAAAACTTTCGATGCTTGTTTAATCCTTTAAAATTTCAATTTAATACATTCTCGTGAGATGGGTTCAGGTATTTCATCATCATCATCATCATCATTATCATCATCATCATCATCATTATCATCATCATCATCATTATCATCATTATTATCATCATGACCATCATCATTATCATCATCATCATCATGACCATCATCATTATCATCATCATCATCATCATTATCATCATTATCATCATCATCATTATCATCATGATCATCATCATTATCGTCATCATCATTATCATCATCATTATCATCATTATCATCATCGTCATCATCATCATTATCATCATCATCATCATCATTATCATCATCATCATCATCATCATCATCATCATCATCATCATCATCATTATCATCATCATCATTATCATCATCATCATTATCATCATCGTCATCTTCATCATCACCAAGAACCGTGATGGTGAGCGTAGGCTGTCATGTTTCACCATCCCACACGATCACCAGGGTCATAGATCAGGTCAATGTCTTTGTCCCGCGGTTCTTAATTTATAACGTACCCCAAACACGAAATCCCCGTGGAAAATCCACAGCTGACCTGACAGTCCATTATTTCAAGGGGTGCAAGTGTGCTGTTGTTTGGTGTTTTTTTTTTTTAGTGTTCATCTAGTGTCTTCTAATCCTAACCCTAACCCTAACCCTAACCCTCAACTTGGCTGTAGATAAATCGCGAGAGACTACAACCTGAAAACCCTAGAATTTATTAGAATTGTCTCCCGTGACGTAGTCGTGACGTCAGGGGTAAGTTATAAATTAAGTACCGTCCCGCTTCCTCCTCCCCACCCCTCCCCATTCCATCCATATGACCAAGCCATCCATATATTTATCTCTGTATCTTCCTACTGCTCCGTTTCCATCTATCTTCCCGGTCGTCGCCAAGTTCTCTAGTCCACTCCTTCTCATAAGGTGTTTTCATTTCGGTCGTTCTGTATCGTAACACCTTCACTCTTAGTGGCTCGCAGGTTGTGCGGCGGTTAGCCTAGTTCTGATCAAATTCGCTGTCCTGATGAGGTCGTTGTTGACCATACGACTTCCACCAAACATTTGGGTTCCCATGTTCTTTAGAACCACCACGAATATTGTCATCCTGGCGTGGGCGATGAAGTTCTCCTTTGTGTTTACCATAAAAATGGTAGTTGACGATTTTATTTCCTCTGTAGTAGTGGTAAATGTTGTTTCTGTGTCCTTCAGAATGATATTTGTTGTCTCTGTTGTGGGATTTTCTCAAATGAAACATGTTTGCTTTATGCTTGTACCACTCCGGAAAGTCATTTTCTTTTGTGTCTTCTTCCTCAAAATATTCTATGATTACATCATTCCCTTCCGTTAAAGTCGCAATCGGCGCTTTTGTCTGCTGGCGACCATATTGACCTATTTTCAATGAAACCGGAAGCGACTGGGTATTTGTTGGGAAGCTTCCTGTACTGTATACAACTTGTGTGGTTTGTTTCATTGTTGAAGAAGTTGTTGTTATATTTGTTGGATAATGAAAACTTGACGTAGACAATGTTGTAGTGGCAGATGAACCTGGTAAAGTCCGATTGTAGAGAGATGTAGCATTCAATGTTGCGGTTCCAACACTAGTAGCGCTCCATTCGGGAAGTTTCACTGTCTGACCCTCATTCGTTTTGGTTGGTGTTAGTGTTGTTTCCTTTGGAGCAGTTGTTAAGACTAGAGATGTTACTGTCATTTCTTGCGGCACCCTCGCTGCTTCTGTTGATGTTGCTGTTTGGTCAGTGTGTTGGGTTTTCATTGTTATTGGTGTGGATATTTCTGATTGCGCTGTTGTATTTTTTGCTTGTTTTATTTCTGTTAGAGCAGTTGTGATGTGTGCTTGTTCAGTTGGAGTTTCTTCTTGTTCAGATATTATTTTTATTGTTTCAGTTGTGTTTTCTGCTTGTTCAGTTGTCATCGTTAGTGTTTCACTTGTGTTTTCTGCCTGTTCAGTTGTGATTGTCAATGTTTTAGTTGTGTTTTCTGCTTGTTCAGTTGTGATTGTCAGTGTTTCAGTTGTGTTTTCTGCTTGTTCAGTTGTGATTGTCAATGTTTCAGTTGTGCTTTCTGCTTGTTCAGTTTTTATTTTTAGTGTTTCAGTTGTGTTTCCTGCGTGTTCTGTTGTTATTTTTAGTGTTTTAGTTGAGTTTTCTGTTTGTTCGGTTGTTAGTTTTAGTGCTTTAGTTTTTCTTTCTGCTTGTTCAGTTGTTATTTGTGGTGCTTCAGTAGTGTTTTCTGCTTGTTTAGTTATTTTTAGTGTTTCAGTTGTGTTTTCTGCTTGTTCGGCTGTTATTTTTAGTGTTTCAGTTGTGTTTTCTGCTTGTTTGGTTGTGATTGTCAATGTTTCAGTTGTGTTTTCTGCTTGTTCAGTTGTGATTGTCAATGTTTCAGTTGTGTTTTCTGCTTGTTTGGTTGTTATTTTTGGTGTTTCAGTTGTGTTTTCTGCTTGTTTGGTTGTTATTTTTGGTGTTTCAGTTGTGTTTTCTGCTTGTTTGGTTGTTATTTTTGGTGTTTCAGTTGTGTTTTCTGCTTGTTCAGTTGTTACGTCTAGCAAGATTTTTGTGACGTCTAATGGATTGGTTTTCCTTGTGGCAACTGTAATTTCTGATGGTCTTATTTTTGCTCCTTCTTCTTTAGCTGGAGGTTCTTCAGATGTTATGTTTTCTACTTTTTCAGTTGTTTTTTCTACAAATATTTCGCTTTCTATCGGTTTTGTTTTGTTTTCAACTTCTTCGGTTGCCATTTCTGCAAATGTTGTGTTTTCTACTGTTCTTATTTCTCTCGGAGTTGTGCTGTCTCTCAACTCGGTAGCTTTTGCTGTTGTCGAGTTCCGTGTTGTGGAGGCTGTTGCTAAATCTAGTGCAGTTGTTTTTGTGTCTAGCGCAGCTGTCATATTTAGTGCAGTTGTTGTTTCACCGATTGTGAAATCGCGGTCAGTCTCTGTTTGATCGGTGACAGTTGTTGTGTAGGTTGATGTTGTTTCGTTAGTTTCTGTCGTTGCTTGTTTCGGTATGAGTGTTAGTATATCTTTTGGTGTTGTTGTAGCTGCGGTTGATGTTGGTGCTGCTGTTGATGTAGTTGTTTTTGTTGTCGATATTGTTGTTGCTGCTAATTCAGTTGTCACTCGTGGTGTTGTTTCTGTTGACACGTTTGTTGTGGATGTCGATGCAGCTGTTATTGCATTTGGTGCTGTTGTTGGTACTGCTGTTTGTGTTTTTGTTTCTGTTGCTCTTGGTGCAATTGTTGTTTCTTCTGGTTTGGTTCTTTTCATTTCTGCGGCAGCTGTTTCTGTTGTTGTGATTCCCAGGTTTTCCTTTGTTGTATGTAACAGAGTGTTTGTATTGTCTGTTTCTCCATTTGTTGTTTCATACGCTAGTGTATTTTCTTCTGTTTCAGCATCTATTTCTGTCGGAATTGTGGTTTCTATTAGTTGAGTGGTTTCCTGTGTATGTGTTGTTGACTTCTTTGTTAACGTAGTTATTGGCAAGTCTAGTGTAATTCTTGTCATTGACACGTTTGTAGACGTTGTTTTCATGTCTTGTTGAGTAGTTATCATGCCTTTTGAAGGTGTATTTTCTACTATATAAGTATCTATTTCTGTCGGAATTGTGGTTTCTAATAGTTGAGTGGTTTTATGTGTATGTGTTGTTGACTTCTTTGTTGACGTAGTGAATGGCAAGTCTAGTGTAATTCTTGTCATTGACACGTTTGTAGACGTTGTTTTCATGTCTTGTTGAGTTGTTATCATGTTTTTATAAGTTGGTGTCGTGTCTTCTTGAGTTGGTGTCATGTCTCGTTGAGTTGGTGACATTTCGTGTTGAGTTGATGTCATGTCTTGTTGAGTTGATGTCATGTCTTGTTGAGTTGTTGTCATGTGTTCTTGAGTTGGTATCATGTTTTGTTGAGTTGTTGTCATGTGTTCTTGAGTTGGTATCATGTCTTGTTGAGTCGTTGTCATATGTTCTTGAGTTGGTATCATGTCTTGTTGAGTCGTTGTCATATGTTCTTGAGTTGGTATCATGTCTTGCTGAGTTGTTGTCATGTGTTCTTGAGTTGGAATCATGCTTTGTTGAGTCGTTGTCATATGTTCTTGAGTTGGTATCATGTCTTGTTGAGTTGTTGTCATGTGTTCTCGAGTTCGTATCATGTCTTTTTGAGTCGTTGTCATATGTTCTTGAGTTGGTACCATGTCTTGTTGAGTCGTTGTCATATGTTCTTGAGTTGGTATCATGTCTTGTTGAGTTGTTGTCATGTGTTCTTGAGTTGGTATCATGTCTTGTTTAGTTGTTGTCATGTGTTCTTGAGTTGGTATCATGTCTTGTTGTGTCGTTGTCATATGTTCTTGAGTTAGTATCATGTCTTGTTGAGATGTTGTCATGTGTTCTTGAGTTACTATAATGTCTTCTTGAGTTGTTGTCATGTGTTTTTGAGTTGGTATCATGTCTTCTTGAGTTGTTGCCATGTCGTGTTGAGTTGTTGTCATGTCTTGTGATGTTGTTATCATGTCTTGTGGTCTTGTTGTTATGTCTTGTGGAGTTGTTATCATGTCTTGTGGTGTTGTTATCATGTCTTGTGGTGTTGTTATCATGTCTTGTGGTGTTGTTATAATGTCTTGTGGTGTTGTTGTCATGTCTTGTGGTGTTGTTGTCATGTCTTGTGGAGTTGTTGTCATGTCTTGTGGTGTTGTTGTCTTGTCTTGTGGTGTTGTTGTCATGTCTTGTGGTGTTGTTATCATGTCTTGTGGTGTTGTTGTCTTGTCTTGTGGTGTTGTTGTCATGTCTTGTGGTGTTGTTATCATGTCTTGTGGTGTTGTTGTTATGTCTTGTGGTGTTGTTGTCTTGTCTTGTGGTGTTGTTATCATGTCTTGTGGTGTTGTTGTCTTGTCTTGTGGTGTTGTTATCATGACTTGTGGTGTTGTTGTCTTGTCTTGTGGTGTTGTTGTCATGTCTTGTGGTGTTGTTATCATGACTTGTGGTGTTGTTGTTATGTCTTGTGGTGTTGTTGTCATGTTTTGTGGTGTTGTTATCATGTCTTGTGGTGTTGTTATCATGTCTTGTTGGGTTGTTGTCATGTCTTGTATAGTTGTTGTCATGTCTTGTGGTGTTGTTATCATGTCTTGTGGTGTTGTTGTTATGTCTTGTGGGGTTGTTGTCATGTCTTTTGGGGTTGTTATCATGTCTTGTGGTGTTGTTATCATGTCTTGTGGTGTTGTAGTCATGTCTTGTGGTGTTGTTGTCATGTCTTGTGGAGTTGTTGTCATGTCTTGTGGTGTTGTTATCATGTCTTGTGGTGTTGTTCTTATGTCTTGTGGTGTTGTTATCATGTCTTGTTGTGTTGTTGTCATGTCTTGAGGAGTTGTTATCATGTCTTGTGGTGTTGTTGTCATGTCTTGTAGTGTTGTTGTCATGATTTGTATAGTTGTTGCCATGTCGTGTTGAGTTGTTATCATGTCTTGTGGTGTTGTTATCATGTCTTGTGGTGTTGTTGTCATGTCTTGTGGAGTTGTTGTCATGTCTTGTGGTGTTGTTATGTCTTGTGGTGTTGTTATCATGTCTTGTGGTGTTGTTATGTCTTGTGGTATTGTTGTCATGTATTGTGGTGTTGTTATCATGTCTTGTGGTGTTGTTACCATGTCTTGTGCTGTTGTTATCATGTCTTGTGGTGTTGTTGCCATGTCTTGTGAAGTTGTTGTCATGTCTTGTGGTGTTGTTATGTCTTGTGGTATTGTTGTCATGTATTGTGGTGTTGTTATCATGTCTTGTGGTGTTGTTATCATGTCTTGTGGTGTTGTTATCATGTCTTGTGCTGTTGTTATCATATCTTGTGGTGTTGTTATCATGTCTTGTGGTGTTGTTATCATGTCTTGTGGTGTTGTTGTCATGTCTTGAGGTGTTTTTGTCATGTCATGTGGAGTTTTTGTTATGTCTTGTGGAGTTGTTGTCATGTCTTGTGGTGTTGTTATGTCTTGTGGTGTTGTTGTCATGTCTTGTGGTGTTGTTATCATGTCTTGTGGTGTTGTTATCATGTCTTCTGGTGTTGTTACTATGTCTTGTGGTGTTGTTATCATGTCTTGTGGTGTTGTTATCATGTCTTGTGGTGTTGTTGTTATGTCTTGTGGTGTTGTTATCATGTCTTGTGGTGTTGTTGTCATGTCTTGTGGGGTTATTGTCATGTCTTGTGGAGGTGTTGTCAAGTCTTGTGGAGGTGTTGTCGTGTCTTGTTGAGTCGGTGACATTTCTCTCCGAGTTGTCATATCTTGTGGAGTTTTTATATCTTGCAGCGTTTTTGCTAATATCATGTTTAATGACGTTGTTGCCATGTCTTGTGCAATTGGTGCTACGAATGATACTACTGTTGTTTTACCTGACATCAATCCGTCCTCAGTGTCTGTTTGATTTGTAACAGATGTCGTGTCTGTTGATGTTAATTCACTTGTGTCTGTTGTTGGACATTCTAGCATCTGTGTTTGTTCCGTTGTGGTTGGTGTGATTGTTGTTGTTGTTGTTGTTGTTGTTGTTGTTGTTGTTGTTGTTGCTACCGATGTCGCTGATGGGCTCTGACTGACTGTAGCCAAGCCTAATTTGTGAGCCCAGAAGCTGACAGGGTATTGATAAACGCGCAGCTTATGTTGTGCTGCTGTTGATGTGGTTGTTGGTGCAGTTGTTGGTGCAGTTGTTGGTGCAGTTGTTGGTGCAGTTGTTGGTGCAGTTGTTGGTGCAGTTGTTGGTGCCGTTGTCGGTGCAGTTGTTGGTGCAGTTGTTGGTGCAGTTGTTGGTGCAGTTGTTGGTGCAGTTGTTGGTGCAGTTGTTGGTGCAGTTGTTGGTGCAGTTGTTGGTGCAATTGTTGGTGCAGTTGTTGGTGCAGTTGTTGGTGCAGTTGTTGGTGCAGTTGCTGTTGCTTTCGGGACTGTTGTTGGTATTGTTTGTGCACCTCTTAAGTCTGGTGCTGCTGTTGGGATTGCAGTTGGTACACTTGTTGTTGCTGTTAATGTAGTTGTTATTGCTCTTCGTAAAGTTGTTGATGCTGTTGGTACAGTTGCTGTTACTGTTGGTACAGATGTTGTTGCTGTTGGCACAGTTGTTGTTGCTGTTGATGCAGTTGTTGTTGCCGTTGTTGCTGTTTGTGCAGTTGCTGTTCCTGTTGGTACAGATGTTGTTGCTGTTGGTGCAATCTCTGTAGCCGTTGATGCATTTGCTGTTGTTGTCGGTACATCTGTTGCTGCTATCAAAACAGTCTTTGTTGCGGTCTTTGCTGTTGTTGGTGCTGCCGTTATTGTTGTTAATGCTGTTTCTTTAGCTGTTTCTGTTTGGTTAGTCGCTGTTTCTGTTGGCATTGTTGTGTCCTCTACTCTTACATCTGGTGAAAATGTCACGTCTGGGAATATTGTCACTTTTAGTGGAATGTTTGTCACGTCTGACAGAGTTGGTGTTGTGCATCCGTCCTCAGTCTCTGTTTGATCGGTGACGGTTGATGTGTCTGTTGACGCTGTTTCGCTTGTTTCTGTCGTTGGACATTCAGTCGTTTGTTCTGACTGCGTTGTATCTACTGTAGTTATTGATGTCGTTGTGGATGCTGCTGCTTCGCTCTGAATTAACATTGCCAAATGACTAGCTCGATCTGCATTCCAGACAGAATAGTCACTAGTGGCTATGGTAGTTTTCGCTGTTGTTTTTGTTGTTGTTGTTGTTAGGAGTGGTGGTGGTGGGGTTGCAGTTGATTTGGTTGTTGTTGGTACACTTGTGGTTGTCGGTGGTGCAGCTGTTGTGACAGTAGTAGCGGACGTAGTATGTGGATCTGTAGCTATGCTTTGACCTTGAGTAGAGTTCCACTCCCCAGACACCGATCCCTGACTTCTGCGTGTTAAAGGTTTCTGGGGTCGGAGAAAAAGTTGATTAACATCCTCCTGACTCAAACCAAACATGGCTAATGGATCTTCGGTTGTCGCCACTGTGGTCAACTGTTCAGCAGCTGTGGCAGGTTGTTTCTCAAGTGAATCATTCGCAGTCTCCACTACCAGCAAGGCATCTTGTTGCTTTCTATCGATCTCTGTTTTCGCTATCTTTCCTGTAGTCCCCTCAAAGACTCCAGGTGAGACTTCGGAACTGAGGGCCGCATCCCAAGGCGAGGGTGTCGATAAGGTGTCCTCCCACGATTCTGTCAGATAATCTGTTAAGAGAGACTCGTTTTCTGTGGCCTCATTTTGGTCCTGAACTTCAGAGTTGTCTGTGGGTTGAAGGACTACATCTCTAGACTCCGGCACATACTTTGACCCCCCTACCTTACCAGCCAGTTTGAAGACAACATGATGTATGATTCCTTGTAGGGTCACTTCTTGTTTTGGAACTCGGGGATTTGTCGTGAAGGGTTCCACGACGGCGTGACCCAAAGACTTCGCTTTTGTGGCTAAGTTCTTGTCTGGAAAGTCGGTTGATACTTTACCGATGTCTAGACGACGCCCATGTGGACTTAGGACATGTCCACAACCTGACCCGAAGACAGCAGACAGAACGATGATCAACACTGACGTCTGATGTAGACGTGTTATTCTCATACCTTGACCAGTGGTCATCCTGGTGGGCAGAAAATCGAAGTGTTTATGATAATCATTGAAACCATTAAGCGTGGAGAATTTACTTCACAGGGCTCACCGTGTGGGTTTCGGAGCCTCATTGTGGGAGAAAACAAGAATAGACCCACTGCCTTCTTAACAATCATGTCGTAAGAATCGACTGATTAGAGTTTCCTAGCAAAGTCAGAGTGCATCTGCTTGAGAGGCAAGGAACCAACAGACAGCCTACAGATAAGCCAGATCTGTAAAACGACTGTCCATGCAACATTAAAGTTTTAGAAAAAGACTAAAATCCTGAAGTGGATGAACAACTAGAAGTTTATATCGCAGTTAGCAACCAGTGAACGCAAAGAAGAAGAAGAGACTTGGGAGTGCTAAGTTATAGTGTGAAAAATCTCTAATGCAATTAAGGGACTCTCGTGTGTGTGGAGATATTTGTCGCTTCAAAGTTTCTCTTTTGTTAGAACCATTCAATCTGTCCATTCAATCATTGTGTCTTGTAGAGCCACGGGGTATTCAATGTTATATTACCTATCTTTAAGCCCCACCGTGGGTGTAAGGGGATTGGGGGGGGGGGGGGGGGCATAATATAACCTAACAGTTGTTCTGGGACTTCCGCCGGGTGATTGTGATCCGAATGGTGGCACTTTGTGTCACCTGGTGTTGGTCGCTCCTTGTGCCGTCCTGGTGGGGTTGATTGTCACAGACATGGTGATCCCAGACAGCTGAAGCCAGGGAGGAAGTTCCTGCTCCTCAGGGAACACAGTATGGGCACTGCTGTCTAGACCATGTGTTGCTCATTTTGCATATCTCTCTCTCTCTCTCTCTCTCTCTCTCTCTCTCTCTCTCTCTCTCTCTCTCCCTCTCTTTCTCTCTCTCTTTCTCTCTCTCTCTTTCTCTCTCTCTCTCTCGTTCCGTTCTCTCTCTGTTTTTTTCTACTACTGCTGCTACTACTACTACTAATACTACTTCTACTTCTACTCCTAATACTACTCCTGCCGCTACTACTACGCATGCTACTACTAATGCTGCTTCTACTACTGCTGCTGATGCTACTACTACTACTAATACTGCTGCTGCTGCTGATGCTACTGCTGCTACTACTACGCCTGCTACTACTACTACTAGTGCTTCTACTACTGCTGCTGCTGCTTCTACTGCTGCTAATACTACTGCTGCTGTTGATGATGATACTACTGCTGCTGCTATTACTGCTACTACTACTACTACTGCTGCTGCTACTGCTGTTGCTAGTGTTGCTACGGCTACTACTCCTACTACTACTGTTGCTGTTGCTGTTGTTGTTGCTACTACTAATACTGCTGCTGCAGCTGCTACTACCACTACTGCTGCTGCAGCTGCTACTACTACTACTATTACTATTACTATCGCTGCTACGGCTGCAGTTGCTGCAGCTAATGTTGTTGTTTAACGTGTACTTATACAAAAAACAAACACCAGAACTGCAGTTAACAATAGGACTACAGAAAAGTTAACGAAAGGTAATCCCAACAATGATGCCCTCAAAAAATAAAGAAGGCAAGGGTAACTAACTGTCAACACAATACAAACCTTTCCTCCAATAGAAATTGTGACCAACCGCTACAGGTGGCTGAATCATAAAACACGACAACACACAACCCTTCTGAATGTCATCTTTCTGCACTTGCTAGCTGGTGAGCGCTTCATCCCATCAAGTGTAGGTGTGTAACTAATTAACTTATCCACCAATCTGCTGGCTATTGACTGTCCAGTTCTCATTAAGCCTCCTCGGTCATGGACTTAACATCGATCTGTGTTGTGCTTGTCATGTGTCTAATTTGTACGTCCGTCTTTACGTTGAATTAAAAAATGAATTAATCAAGAATTGATATCACAGCACTCGGGACATTGCCACGCGTGCTCCGTCTCTCTTTTTTTTCAGTAGCCAACGAAGAGTCGACATGCTACTAGTACAAGTTGCACCCTGATTAAAAGTCTGCGTGTTTTTCTTCAATGTTGAAAATTTTCCATAACCTCTACCACCTGTTGAATCAGTCTTTCAGTGTATGGATTCCCTGTCTGTTCTTTTTCACTGTCTGTGTGATCAAATAGAGCCTTCACCACGTCCGCTTTATCATAAAGTAGCTCACCGCCCAGAGGACCGGCAGCAGCTAATCTATCAGCCTGCTCGTTTCCCCACAAACCTGAATATTCTGAACAGACAATCCTTGATATGTTCTTGATTTGGGTCTTCTTATCAAGTGATACAAGCCAGTCTGTGCGCAGGACACCAGTTTCAATTTTCTGAAGTATGTTCTGTGAGTCTTTTATAACTACAACATGTCGCGCTGTGCTGCTCTCAAGCTAGGAGAAGCTGCCATTACTGCCTCCACCTCCATTCGCATTCTGAATGTAGTGACGTTGTACAGAAAATCCATGGTATGCTCTTAATCTCTACGTCGAGTAACAGTTAGTCTGCTCTTTCATGGATGTTCCGGCTGTCCAAATTGTTAAACCACACACTGTCACGCTGTAGGACCCGGGTTCAGTCCTCGTTAAAAGATGGAGACCTTCGTTTATCGGAAACAGAAAAAAATATTCTAACCTATACTGTTAGTGTAGACCTACCAACAGTTTTCCACTCACACACTTTCCTTTCTGTAGTCTTCCGCGTGAACACCCCTATCCCTACAGTCTTCTATTCAAAAACGTTTCTTTGTGTAGTCTTCTGCTTAAACACCCTTACTCCTCCAGTCTTCTACTCACACACGTCCCTTTCTGTAGTCTTTACTTGAACACCCCATATCTCTACAGTCTTCCACTCAAAAACTTTCCTTTTGTAGTTTTCCGCTTGAACACCCCTATCCCTACTGTCTTCCACTCACACGCTTCCCTTTCTGTAGTCTTCTGCTTAAACACCTCTACTCCTGCAGTCTTCTACTCACACACTTCCCTTTCTGTAGTCTTGCACTTAAACACCTCTACTCATGCAGTCTTCCACTCACACACTTCCCTTTCTGTAGTCTTTCACTTAAACACCTCTACTCCTGCAGTTTTCCACTCACACACTTCCCTTTCTGTAGTCTTCTGCTTAAACACCTCCACTGCTGCAGTCTTCCACTCACACACTTCCCTTTCTGTAGTCTTTCACTTAAACACCTCTACTCCTGCAGTCTTCTACTCACACACTTCCTTTTCTGTAGTCTTCCGCTTGAACACTCCTATAGCTACAGTCTTCTCCCTCACACGCACACCTTCATACCACCCCCCCCCCCCCCCCTCTTTTTCCCATTGTATTTCTCCTTCAAAGACTTTTCACAGTAATGCTCCTAGTTCTTTCATATTTTGTCTTCCCACAATCCCCTTCAACATATATTCCCGCCCAATTGTCTCCCCCCCCCCTCCCCCAATATAGCCTGTTTGCTATTTGAATCCCGTCGTCCTTTTTAGGATGCAATTTTTCGTTATTTGAAGCCCCACCCTGGCTCATGCCAGGGGCCGCAATATAGCCTGGCCATAGATATAGCCGAATGGCTGAACGCGGTTTCTGGGACCTCTACACGGTGATCCTCATCCACATGGTGGCACATAGTGTCATCGGGTGTTTATCGCTTGTGTGTGTCCTGGTGGGGTAGAAAGTCAGTCTCCCCCCTCACTCTCGTCCTAATATCTCATTCCTTCCCACACTTCCGTCCTATTGTCTTCCTCCTTCACACACTCCCTTCCCTATCCTTCCTTCCTCTCCCACACACCCTCTTCTCTGCCACCCCCTCACCACTCCAACGAACTACCCCTAACTTCTATCTAGAAATTACCCCCAAGGCACGTGGCGGCTGCCATTCCCCAAATATCAACTTAACAATCCAACTATATTTCCCAGCTCACAGAAAGCGAAGCTCCATTCTCGGTGATAAGTTTATTCACATATTTAACATCCGGCCGACTTCACAATCCATCAACAGGGGTGCTGAGGGAATGTCGCTCTCTGCCACGTGACCAAATCCGAACCAACATCATCACGTGAGAGCTAAAGTCTTGTCCTATAGAAACAATGACAGCTTGGATGCTTTACTTCTATTAGGTTAAAAAAAAAAAAAAGATGCATTACATAAGATAAGTGTTGAGAATCTGATCAAAGATTTTACAATTATTTGAAAAAAAAAAAAATCTTTACTGTGTGGGTTCCGGGTCCCCATTATTGGAAAATCAAGAATAGACCCGACTGCCACCCAAAAGCATGTCTCAAGGTTAGTTGTGTATCCTTTACAGGACGTTGCAGAACCAACCCCAACAGCCCCTGGTTGTTGTGTGGTTTTTGTAGGCAAATTTACGTCCAGTAGTTATGTCGCAAGAGTCGACTAAATTGTAGCTTCCTTCGAAGTCAGAGTGAATCTGTCTGAGAGGCAAGGAACTAACCGTCTGCATTCACATGAGTCAGATCTGTAAAACGGATGTGCAAGCGACACTCAGTTCTGGAACAGGAATAGAGTCCAAAAGTAGACGAATAACCAGAACTTTCTGCCGGAGTTTACAGACGGTGAAGGTGAAGAAGAAGAAGAAGAAACAACAAGAAGGAGAAAGTTTTTCAAATATAAATAAAGTGGAAGTATACACAAATAGACCATATTTTCATCTTACTGTTAGCTTTCATTAATTTAGATAAATACAATTTTGTTTTGTGGTTTATTTTTGTTTATATTTTGAATAATAAATATGGGGACGCTAGTGCCGTCTGAAGACCTTGTTCTGTTGAGAACCTGCACGTGGGTACCACTAGAGTAGTAAAAAGTAAGTAAAGATTCTTATTACGCCTAAGGCGCATCGGGTATATGGGCAGAGCGTCCCATATTTTTACAGACCAATCGGCACTCGGTAGGTAATGTGGTCAGCATTACGCCGGCCGTCTTTACTTCCCCAGGACAGCATCCTGGTACCCATTTGAGGCTGGGTCGACCTGCGACGTCCCATTCCACGATAAAAATCCGCGCTGCACGCAGTGGGTTTCGATCGCGGTACGTTGGGATTACCAGTCGGACTCGCAACGCCTTAGCCACCGACGCCGCTATCCACTAGAGTAGAGCCCTATGCTAATCTGTGCATGTCAAATGACCATTGACCTTTCATTCCTGAGAGTGCTTGTCGTTAGGGCCCCAGCACACTGGTTTGCCCAGGGGTCCATAATGCTGTTAAGACGGTTGATTGGGGGGGGGGGGCAAAGAGTTTTCACCCAGCCCTGCCTGGGGCATTCAGCATTTTCTACATTCCACCACACCGCCCTTCCCCCCCTCCCCACCCCTCCCCCGACCCAGGTAAACTCAACTGAATAACTCCGATTTATTGACATAATATTTGGCTGTATCTCACCTGAGGCGTTACGACAGTTATATCAACATATAATCAGGTACAAACCACTGAATTAATTACATCGAAATACACACGGTCTATCTGGATACATCGTATTCGTCTAACCGCCGTTAGTTCAGGTGCCGCGTTAGCGGAGTTGATACGAGACTCGCTTTCAAATCCAGCTGCGACTCGCTGCAGCCCATGGCCGGTTTTTAAAACTGGGCGGTTCCCGAGTTTCACCCAACCTCTAGGAAATGGGTACCTGAATTAACACTTTGGGGTAACTGGAGGAACGTTGCTGTAACTACGGGGTTTTGTGCTGACGGCGACACAGGCGGACAGTTTCTTACAGTTTCTTATCAGCTGTCCGCACTGATGGCGCAGCACTTATGGTTTACAGCTGGTTCACATCTCCCGACTTTACCTTTACCGTTGGTTCATGACAGTCACGTGACTTACCAGTGTAGTTTCAAAAAGTAACACTAACAACGACGACAATAATAATGATAGTGATAATATAACAATATTTTCTACATTGGACTGGAACTAGGCATCTCAGACAATGTCACCTGTGAGATATCTCTATCCAGGTGTCGTTTAGGAAAAAGTGTACAAAGACAGTTTATGTGTCTTCTCCGCACTTATCTCTCTTGTGCCTATTCAACACTAGCTCTGTTGTCTAGGTGTTATGTCATAGCTCATACCAGCTAAACTTCTCTTCTCTCCAACTGTCACACGTCTTTAAATGTCAGTCGACGACAGTTTATTGTCAATAAAACACAAGCGACAAGAATCAACCTTAGAACTAATCACTAACGCCATTCGGGTAATCTCGCCTCGCTTACGCTGCAAGTCTCCAGCCACGCTTCAGACGATGGACACTGGCATGTACACGACTGGCATAACCAACCGGCCGTAGAACCCAACTGCTGTCCTGAACAGTACCTCAATACAGCCTCGCTCTTTGTCTTTCAGGACTAGCGTTCACTCGATTCTCATCCAGATCCACGTGTGCACTTATCACTCTGGATTCATCTTCGCTTCCTTTCAATCTGGGTCCAGTCACAGAATGACCATCTCATTCTCAATCTCTCATTTACAAGTAACTCGCTCAGTTCTGTCTTTTCACCATCTCCCCGTGAAACCCATGTTATTATTCCTCAATTCTGCCAGTCATACCCTGACGTTATCCCAATGTTAGCGGAGTTGATAGGAGGCTCGCTTTCAAATCCAGCTGCGACTCGCTGCAGCCACGGTCGGTGTTCGAAATCGGGCGGTTCCCGAGGTTTACCCAGCCTCTAGGAAATGGGTACCAGAGTTGACACTTTGGGGTGAATAGAGGAACGTCGCTGTAGCTATGGGTTACATGGGAGCGGCGACACAGGCGGAAGTTTCTAATGAGCTGCCCGTACTGGTGGTAGAGCACTTATGGTTTACAACCGTGTGCAGTCACGCTTGTTCACATCTCCCGATTTTACTTTACTATCCCTATACATAGCATCATTACACAGACAAACTCATACGAACACTGTATTGAAAAACCCATTGAATTCCTGGCCAGATTCTCCCCTGCAGACATCAGAGCAATGGCGGGGTCTGCATGCAAGTCTGTGGTCGCTGCTGACATTTTCCATTGCCAAGGATACATTTTTATACCGTTTATTATTACTATTTATTACGAATACCTCATTCGGTTTACATTTTAAACATAGGAAGAGAACGCTTTCTGTATGCTTCACCACTCATAAAAAACCTGTAAAATAGGAAAGGGGTCAGTTACTAGTACTACAACGCTTGCTGCGCACGCAAATTCGCAACAGCGAAGCGTAATAGTTTCCCGCTAATGCATACACGTGCGAATTGGCCAGACCTTGCCACTGCATCTGAGTCCAATCTCCAAACGATTACGTGTATAATGGAGTTAAGAACTCACACCCTACAGAACGAACCGCACTCACGCTAAAATAGTGCATGTCGTGGGGTGAGCGCTGTACTACAGGCCGTTGAACAGACTGTCGTGTTGGGCTGGGGTTTCAACCCGGGGGGCACCCGAGTGTGAACACAAATTAGACTTTATTGAAACCTGGAGATTTTCAGATTTGATTACAGTGTCGCTGCGGTCGATGCGTTTGGTACAATACCCTAGGTCTTGTACAACTTGTCTAGGACGTATCTGGAAGAACGGCAAACATCAAGTCGGGTTAGAATGTTCAAAGAGCCTTCTATAACAGTATTTATGTAAAGAAGAGATATCAACGTGTTGTTGCGAGGCTATCTGTCGTACACGTCACAGAGGTGGGCTATTAATGTTGGTGATGAATGCTTTCCTGGCATTTTCGGGTCTTTTTTTCTTTTTCTTTTTGGTTGTGAATTGTAAGAGGAGCTGGCAGATGTGCGTCTGATAAAGTAAACACAGCGCTCTTCTTCTTCTTCTTCTT